>PVIU01000682.1:0-281963 GCA_004026605.1 Ondatra zibethicus
AAAAAAAAAAAAAAAAAAAAAAAAAAAAAAAAAAAAAAAAAAAAAAAAAAAAAAAAAAAAAAAAAAAAAAAAAAAAAAAAAAAAAAAAAAAAAAAAAAAAAAAAAAAAAAAAAAAAAAAAGAAGTAATCACTGTGGCCTGAGAACAGGGTAGATTTCTGTGGCTTTTTAGAATTCTGAAGAAAAAAGTTGATTTTCTTTTCCCTGGTTCCTTCTTCCAGGCCATAAGAGAGAACCACTCATCTGTGCAATCAATAGTAACCCCTAAGAATCTGTCTGGTCCATAGTAGGGACCAAGAATCTCTTTAAGGCTAACCACAAGGCCGTTGAGTTCCCGAACGCAGTTGCAAGAAAACAAAAAACAAAAAAACAAAACAAAACAAAACAAAACTCAAAAAACATGGTATGAGGAAAAAGCAAATAACATAATCTAACTGGCAGAGAGACTTGCTGGTGTAGCATTCTAAAACACATTCAAAAGCCACTGTGCACTTCTTTGCCATCCAGACAAAGCCTGGGTGTACTGTAAACTCAGTCCCACATAGATGCAGTCACAGCTGCCTCTAAGAGTGGGAAGACCATGGTGCTCTGGCTCTCCTAGTGGACCTGTGGAGCAGGGGACTGCCTTGCTGGCCAGTCTTAATAGCTGTCCAAATTAGCTATGTCCTTTGTAGGTTGGTAGAAACCCACTTTACACAGATTCTTTTTTTTTTCAATTCTGTAAAGAAGACAACTTGTCCTGGGCCTTGGTGCTTCATCTTTCCTATCCACCAGACAGCCTTTGTAGCTCTAATGTCCTCAAATACTTATTAAAATTCAGCTTTTAATGCTGACGAAAGATGCAAATTAAGAATGTTTGGGAGTGTTGGTTAAAAAGAATCTAAGGACTTATCCGATGGGATAAAGAGCTTATCAGACATCAAAATGGCTGTTGTCATGGTGACTGGAACTCGTGAGCTGGATCATAAAGCTCTAGAGAAAGAAGTCTATTGACTCTCTCCTTTCCAGAATTGAAAGAAGTTTGATCTGGCAAACATGGAAAAATATACACTAAAATGAAAGCTAAAACTCAATAAAAGGTTCAAATGCAAAGACTATTGATCCCCACCTCCCAGAGAGCTCCAGGAGAAAGGGAAGAAGGTCCCACCTGGAGCGTGTTGCTATTTGTTGTACTGTCTTGACAGGCTCGGGAGGTAGCAATGCTTCCCTTCTTCAGCAGGCATCACCACTGGCCCTAACCACCACCACCCTGTGCACCACATCAGACAAAGACATGGGTGGAAACCCCAGTGATCCAGAGGACCAATGGGGCTCTGAGTGCACATTTGGCCCGCCTCCTCTATGAGCTGCCAATCATGATATCACCAGTGTAGTTCCTACTGAGTGTGTAAACACTACCAACATCACCACCACTACCTCTCAAAGATATACTCTTACCAGCTTCACCTCCAGAGGAGGAAATGAGAGTTCAGACAGATAAAAACAAAACAAAACAAAACAAAAAACCAAAAACATGCTTAAGAATCCAAAGCCCAATTCCAATTTGTCTATCGATTCTTTATTGGCAGATTGGAGAGGGTGCATACTCAATACCTTAGTCCCTCTGTGTATTAACAGATTTAAAATATTCTTCCTTATCCCCCGCACTCCTCAACTACATGAAGAAAATGCCAGGGCATGTGAGGAGGGCCTCAGAGAAAGCCAGTCTAGGCAAGTGTAAATTGAAGTTCAAAGAAAACAAAGCCACGCCTGTGTTAAAGATGCTAAAAGGCTTGACTGACTGGCTGGGATGTCCATGGCTGCTGGGAGTTGGAATGTTATAAGTCTGGAAATAATTTATCTTGGGCAGTATTAGCTCTCTTAATAACTATCCATTGCCCACCTCTGTATTTGACTTAACATCCATTTTTGATGCTGCTAGGCAAAATATTTTTGGAATATAGCAACAGACTCTTCTTACCTCCCACCAAAGCAAAGGCTAAGAATGTCATCAGATGGCATTTGAGTACCATAGCAGATCCTCATCCCCGTGTGCTGCAACTGCCCACCAAATGTTCCCACCAATACATTGATTTATGTATGGCTTTCTTTGTTCCATTACTATAAAAACTTCATGAAACTGACCATGTTAGAATTTGGTATTAAGGATGGCCTACAACTGTCGCCCCTTGGTCACAGACACTCATATTTGGCTCCAGCATATTTAATTTAAGAACTTTAGCAATGACACAAGTCACATCATGGGTAAGGGACCAAGGTTCTCAGAGGAAGCGACTCAGCTTCTTCCACCCAACTGTAGAGACATGAAGACACAACCGAAAGGCACATGCAAAGACTAAGCTGTCTCTCCTCCCTACGGAAGTCCTGACTAAGGTTGTTACATACAAGACAAACTTGAGCAGGGAGACTTACCATTTTGGGACGGGAGATGTTTTTAACTATCCAGAGTCAAAATTCCAGCTTGGCAAGTATTTCAAAAGGATGTGTGCCTTCTTATTACTGCAGTTGTTCTTTTAAGAAATACGTCAAGATATGTAAAAGCACAAATGCTGACTAAATACAGAAGTCAGCACTTTACAGTCTCGGAGCATCTAGGGGGACGGGTGTGGACGGTATGTCCCGAGCAGGTAGTTCCATGCATGCACAGGGGATGTAAAGCACAACAGGGGTCTTATTTACGCCTTGGAAGTTGTGAGCCAAGTTCTTGAGACCAGAAAGAGTCACGGCAGACGAATGCCAGACTGAGATATTCCCAGCCACCCTATCATGACTCCTGATCCCCACACCTTTACAATACAGTAAGCTTGCTAGCAAAAAGGACTGGGCTGATGATCCCTGCATGTTTCATGTCTGAGAAGACTGCTGTCTGTGCAGGACACACATGCACAGGAGGAAGGAACTGTTTTCATGAGCTCTACCCCTAGAACCTGGAGTTCATAGCTTTCAAGGAGAAAAGTACTCCATTAGGGAATTAAAAATTTAGGTGGGTAATGAGTACTTAGTCCACAGACTGCCAAAGCCTTGCCCAGGATGGGGTGGGGTGGTTAAAGTCCTACCAGAGGAGAGAGGAACCATTGTAACCACAACCTGCTCTACATAGAACTCAGTTCTTGGGAAATGGCCATTAGGACCTTAGCAGGAGATGAAGAGAGCCAGCAGAGCCCCTCAGATGAATAATTGTTGTGACTCGACTCCACTGTCCATTAGAGCAGATTAATGAACCTCAGTCTATAGATACAGCCATGGTTCTTGCCCATTGCATGGGACTCTGACTTAAATAGGGGGGCAAAGGTCTGAGTATCAAAAATTAGGGGAAATGAGTCCTTGCCAATGATACTATCCTATCACACAGAGAAACCTGCTGATTTGATCTGCACTTCTCCCTCTACTACAAGGATTACAACTCATAAAAGTAAGGGATGGAGAGATACACTGACTGTCTTGGACAAAAAGACAGGACAGAACCGAATGTCTTGAGCACTGTGAACGGCCTTTCTCCATCATCCCACCTTCACCGGAGACTGCCCTGCTCCATCATCCCAGCCTTATCCTATGAGCTGCCCTGACCCAGCGCTCCGCCTTTCATGATTGTGATGTGTGAAATGTCTCAATTTCAGTAATTTCACATTATAAACAATAACAGAGAAAAAAAGAGTCTACTATTTTTCTTCTTGTAAAGAGTTGGATTGTCTTAACTAATACATAGATATCTATCATCAAATATATTTTGAGTCAAATAGCCTTAGGACATACTTGATAAGCATATTTGAAGGATTTTCCTGGTGCAATCAAGTCTTCACCATCTTGCAATTCTATGTGCAGTCTAAATAGTGAAGGCACTGCGACAGAGATTTCAAACCCTTCCTACTGCTGCAGGCAGGAACAGTCTTGGGTTCGCCTAAACAACCTTCTCATAATTCTTCACTGCCAGTGAAACCATGTTGGGGTCAGGCATGACACATGTCTATAGTCCCGTACTCAGGAGGCTGAGACAGAAAGATGTGAGCCTAAAGCTAGCCTGAGCTGCACAATGAAGTCCAAGCCAGTTGGAACTACATAGTAAGATCCTGTCTCAAGACAACAACATCCCCCCCAAAAAATCAAAATCATAAGAGAAATAGCACTCTTCTTAAGGTTGTTGTATTATTGTTATTAATGATATCATAGTTTCATTTCATGCCAGTGTCCCAACCCAAATGTTAAAACACTGTCCTTGTCATCTTAAAGGAGCCCTGGTATTCTCCCCGCACTTCTAAACACACACACACACACACACACACACACACACACACACACACACACACGCATGCAAGCACACACCTGCACACACACACACACACACACACACACAGAGCTGTGCTTCTTTCATATTGACCTTTATCCTACAGATGGTTCACACTGGGCAGGTCAGAATGTTGGGGAGTACTATGTAGCCCAGACTCACTGTGAGTGAAGACCCCCTCAGGATGAGGCAGAGAGGGTGAGGTGAGTGGGAAGCCACCTTGCCATGCCATTAAGACACTTTTAAATCCTTTCTTTGGCATTGTTTTCTAATCTATTTCTGAGTTTTAAAAGAAGTCCTTAATAGCAGCCTAGAGCAATTATCGTAAACCTACTACTGAAACGAGAATAAATAATTTAGAGACCAGACAACAAGAGTAATTATATCACCCATTTCCATTTCCTAAATAATTAAGGAATTCCTCAGTTTCTGCAGGATTCTCTGCATTATCTAGACCTGTTGTTTGCTGGTGAAATCCTGGGCATTGTTTTAGAGCCACCTGAGGGAGTCCTCTTGAACTGCCATGGACCAGGGCTAAAAGAAAGATCACTTCTGCATCCTGGGGCCCCCTTCTCAAGTACAATGTAATGTCTGAAGCTCTGGGGTGCAGTGTGCAAGGGGTTTTCTGAGCATACAGATGCCCACGGCTAAAATGAAATTTAGTCTGTAGGAGAAGAAACTCAGAACTGAGCTAGCCTGCGGTTCATCAGGCACCTGATCCACCACACCCATGACCCTGAGGAAGAATCTGAAGAGTCTGGAGCCAGGTCCTAAGACACTGAGAAAGTCCTCTAGGAGCTAGAGAGCCCAGCGTAAGAGATTTAATCAAACTTCTCCAATCACTGCTAGATAGATGTTTGGTGGAGAGAGAGAGAAATCATTTGTTCATGCTGTTCAGATAGCTGTCAGAGCTGAGTGGGACCACCAACTTTATACATGGGACAAGAGCATGAAGCAATTGACCCAAAACCTGGGTCTCTACAGACCAGAGCTGTGTAGGCTGCCTATAGTATACCTGAAGAGGTCATCATTTAACAATTGTTAATATCCTTCTCCTTGTTCAGAAAAAATGCATATATTTATGTACTTTATATATGCTTTAGTTTGGGAAGAAACTGGTTTGGTTGTGTCCAGCAGACTGTAGGCCCCTTGACCTTGAATTCCTGGCAAACTCACCTTATGTTCGTTGCTATTCAAAATAAGTGGATATTATGGCTCATTACACAACTGAAAAAACCCGTCAGTACATGCAGGCTTTTCCTAAGCTCCTTGGAGCGTCAGCCAGAGAGAAGAAAGCAGTTTCTGTGCTGTAAGGGGTTAAGAGCCTGCCTGCCTGCCCTTTGTTCATCGGTTAAAGGCATTTCTGTGAGCAAGGTGCCAGCTCTGGCTGCAAAAGACCACAGACCCACACAACATTACAGCAAGTCAGAAACCTCCCTATAGGATGGGCCAGGTCACTCCTTGACTCCCAGATCCCTAAAGAGGATCGGAATCTGACACTGACATTCAATACAGACATGACCCAGCACCCCAAGTCTTTCTTCGGAAAGAATCCTTTCCTTGTTGCATCTGAGATTAAGAAACAATTTGCACAGGGCTCTGCCATCCTGTGGGGAGAGCCAACAGATTCCAGAAGCTGCCTGTGATGACCCAGCTTGGTGTCAATGGCACAGGATCATGGTGCTTGTCTACCTTGTGGGAGCATCCCTCACTGGATGGCAGTCACCTTCCTGTTTCCCTTAGCCCTGTGAGGGCAACACAAAACTACTGACTTTCTTGTTTTCCTTCCCTGTGGTCAGTCAGGGCTTCCAAAGAAACAGAATGCCAGAAGGAAACACACCTGTGCACGTCATTTTCAGGACCCTCTCTTAGCCCTCACCCACCCACGACACTGAGGTCTGTTCCTGAGGTTACAGTCAGAATGTGCTGTCTGGTACCCAGGGACCAGGTAACACTGCGGCTAAAGGCTAACCTGCCTTTTCCAGAAAACTTTTGCTCTGAGCAAATATCAATGCTGAGCTGGCTGCTGATTGCATCTGCTGCAGATTAGTTAAAATTAAATCCCAAACCTTTGGCAAGACATCAAACACAGCCAACCAAACTTTGAGCGGGAGCCTTGTAAGATAGGGGACGCTCACTCTGCAAGTCCCCACTCCCCACCCCAGCCTTCAGAATTAAATATTTCTTCCCAATCAACTGATTCCTGTCCTTCTACTCACCCTCCAAAATTGTTTTATCTTGTTCACTCGGGACAGTTTGGAAGTATTCATCCTTGCCAGTTGATCCCAGGCGAGGCACGCCCCTGCAGCTGCCACCACGATAGTGTGGAAGCAGAGATGCCCAGGGCTTTCTCAGCAGGGACACTCCCTGGCTTTTAAGGCTGCTTACTAACAACCAGAGTTCGCGGTGAGCATAAACAGCCAATAGCTGAACAGGACAGTGAGCCTCTGGGGACCACAGCCAGTGCAGCTGCCCCAAGCAGGCTCAGCCTCTGATCCAAGAGGTAACTACGTCCCAGGGGCAGACTGGGGGTTTCCTGAGTGGTCTGGTCAATCTCCTTTCTTCAGTGTGGCTCTGCACAAAAGAGAGCTGGTCATATCTGCTTGTAGGAAGACAGCCTGATGCCAAGGGTCCCCAAGTGCTTTAACTTGCATTTGTTTGTCGGGGGGGGGGCATCTCACCATGGGCAGGTATGCTAAGTCAGGGCTTTCTTTCCAAGAGGTCCCTGATTTTGTCTGGGGTCTAACCACAGGAAGATATGTGTTTGTCATGCCAAGGGACACAGGGCTGTCAGTGATTCCAGAGAAAGGCTACTTGCTGGCTGCTAAGTTTGGCTATTGGGAGAAATAGGGATCTTGCTGTGATCGACTTTGACATTATGCAGGAGAACAGATAGGTATTTCTGAGAGCAATGAACAGATCCAAGATGTGGAGGAGCAAATGGCCTCCCCCAATAGCCCTGTGTTTGGCAAAGTGAAGCAGTGTTGAGAAGGACCAACTTGTAGTTCTTAGCACCCACTTCTGTGACAGCCTCCAGGCCATAGACACAGGGCTTTTGAGCCCAAGCTCTACGTTAGGGACTGTAGTTACATCCTAGGCATGAGCAAAAGACAGGCAGACAACAATTCTGGTGTTGGGATGGTGCCGTCATCTGCTATTCCTCTCATGGGAGATCCTATCATGGTCAGAAGCTGCAGTGACCTTCTTGACCCTCACCTAATGGTGTGCTTGTGTGGGATCCACACAAGTGCTCAGCGACTGAGGGGGAAGGAAAGGAAGAACAGATGGAGAGTGAGTGCTGAGTCTCTGTGCTCTCTGCTCCGAGTTGGAGGAGCAACTACTTTGAGGCATTTCTACCTTTACAGAAATGGAGCAGCAAGGGCTCGACTTAATATCAGGAGTCTCTCCTAACCAATAAAGTGCTCTCTCTCTCTCTCTCTCTCTCTCTCTCTCTCTCTCTCTCTCTCTCTCTCTCTCACACACACACACACACACACACACACACACACCTTGTTTCCTGTGGTGATGCACTCACTGTAAGAGCATTATGGTGCTTCTGATGATCACACAGAAGCTGGGACTGGACATCCTTTGTGGGCTTGCTTGTTTGTTAATACAATGAAATTCACATGCCAGAAAGGTAGCACAAAGGCAGGTAGGGGTAAAGTGGATGCCAATGGGCTTGAGAAAAGCTGGCTTAACTACACAAATGGGACAAGGGTGGGAGGAACAAGAATGGACATTAAAAGTGCTAAAGACCTAGAGAAAGGGAACTTGGGAAGTCGGGTCTACAAGTGGCAAATATTCACAAGTATGCTAGGAATCTGTGCTTGGAGTGTGAGCTTAGAAATTGGTATCATTGGTCTCTTTACGGGTCACCTCTGGACTAAGGGTGAGACATCACCAGGATGGTCACTTGCTTGAAACTGAAGGCAGGGACTCTAAGGTCCAGGAGGAGAAAGAAGGGAAAGAGTTCTAAGGAGAAATGTATGACAGCCAAGAATCTGCTCCTGTGCACATTAAAACAGAGGGGCACAAGGACATTCTGGGGGCACAAGGACATTCTGGGGTCATGTATGTCCCTGAGCATGTAGCCATGGTTTTCTCCACGGGCTGCAGTGTTGTTGAAGGTGAAGACAGTGTGCCCACTCCAGGGTGCCTGAGATCACAGCATTGCCTCCAACCACAGACTGTGGAGATGTCTCTCCTCTGGGGGCCGGGGAGGGAGCTGGCTGGTTTTTCTGCTAGAAATTCCTATTGTCATTTCTGGGTGTAAATCCTATCGCCAGACACACACTCTGGGCTCACCAACTCTGGAAATGTGTTTCACCTCTTAGACAAGCAATGGCCAGGAGAAAGGAATGAGCCTTTCTTCTGTGAGCCCTTCACATCTCAGAGCCATCACCTAGTCTGTCCAGAAAATTATTTCTTCTTGTTTTGTCCCCTAAGCAACCAGTTTGCAGCCCCTATAATGTTCAGTGTGTGGAGACATTTATAAAGTCCTAAGAGAGGAGACTGGCTTTTGCATCCTGAATCTAGGTCGATCACCTTTTTCTAGCTGGCATACAGTCCCAGGCTGTACAGAGAGGCAAGGATACAAATGAGAGTTTATAAACTGGATCTGGACCCTCCCTGACATGAGCTACACGTGGAGCGGGCTGCACATTTCTCTCCCATTGATATAAAAGGAATAGCCGGAGCTCCTTGAACTCGGGGGACCAAGGGACACAGGGGAGGACTGAAAGGACCACTGCTCTTCTGAAATGGACCATGGAAGCCATCCGTTCTGGGAACAGAGATGTCTGACAGAGCCCACAGAACATGGGAAGTTCCTGACCCTCGGCTGGGTCCCGGAAGAAGGCACGCTCAGTGGGGTGGGCAGACATTTTAGAATCTCTTCCATTACACCCTGTCTGGACAGGACGTGCCTCCCTTATCTGAAATACAGTGCATTAGCGCAGATGAGGGGAAACCGAGATCACAGAGTGGCCATCATCTCATGAGCATGAAGGGTTTCCGGAACTTGGAGCCGCTCACAGCAGTTTGCGAGGGGTATGCCCTCAGATTTGGGACTCAAAATGCATCTAGTGTCCATGTCTGCTATTGATTGGGTCAATCAGGCAGCAGAGCGAGTAAAATTTCTCAGGCTCCTTCAGCTCCCCACTTAAGAGAGACGCAAGTCAAGCAGAGAGAGTTCCTGGAGTTGGTACTTATGGCCAAATTACGCCAAGCCAAGGGATTCGAACTGGCAGGCTTTCTAGCCATTCCCCGTAACGTCTTGTAAGTAAGACCTACGGGCTCAAAACCAAGAAACACTGATTAATATTTAATGGGTGGTTGGTAAAAATAATGTGGACTTGAATTTATATGATGTGGGAGAGGAGGCAGGGTAGATTCATCGCCCCGGAAACAGACCACAGAGAAGCTGAACATCAAAAGAGACATTTAATCACTTGAAAATGTGGGTAAGAAATGTAGGCTTAGGATATTGAATTATGCAGGACTTTTTCTTTAAAAACCAGATTCTGACATTTTTTATAACACTTTAGGTCTCCCTGCTGTGCCACTTAGAAAAACGGGGCATCCATAGAGTTGAGGATGCTTTCAAAATCTTAAAACACTAACCTGATCTCAAATAGTCTGTTAATTAGCATATTTACAGGGCATCCTGGAAGTTCTAAATGTTTAGACAAAGTCCTCCTGTGAAATCCCGCATTGTTTTAGGCTATTAGTCAATTAAGAATTGCAATACCATTTTTAGCTTAACCTGTGTGAAAGGACATTAACGATTTTTAAATAAATCCCGAAAGCTGCCTCCACTGGGCTTTTGCCTTCCTTCAGTAGTCGAAAGTGGTTGTGCACCTTGGTGATCACCAAGTGGTGTGAAATGCTACAGTTTGGAGATGATGCTCAAAACTACTGTGGATGTCACTTTCAGACTCAGAAGAAGCCAGGCTGGCTTTGCACCACAAGAAGCCAACTCCGAGGATGAAGTAGACTGAGAATAAGCCTCACATACACCAGGGCCCCTAAGCCTCACATACGCCAGTGCCCCTAAGCCTCACATACGCCAGGGCTCCTAAGCCTTACATATGCCAGGGCCCCTAAGCCTCACATACGCCAGGGCCCCTAAGCCTCACATACGCCAGGGCCCCTTTTGCTGCTGTCACGGACCATCCTGGGGACTGAAGGTCACTACCCACATTTATGTTTCAGGGACGACACTAGTGAAATGATGTCACCTGCATGTAAGAAATGAGTTTGAGGAATTGAGCCAAAGAAACCAGCATCCATACCTAAGACTTCTCAGAGATTTGCCATTTCAGGACCTGTGGCTTAGACTGAACTCCAGGGGCCATTTGTGACATCCCTCATGATGTCTCTGTGCAGTCTTGGCACAGACACAAGGCTCTGCTCTACATGGACTTATGCTGCCCCCTCATGCTTGGCATGCTGTGAAGGACACACACACACACACACACATACACACACACACACACACACACACACACCTTATCTTCTTATTGTTATTAAGGCAACTGTAACTGAGCCCAATAGTCAGTCCTAGCAGGATCATGGGAAACAGTACGTCCTCCTCTTGGGGGTGCCCCTCCTGGCCTGCTGAAGTCCTATGGTTCTATATAGTTACAATGTGCACAGAGGTCAGCCCTCATACCTCTTGGCACAGGTGGGCAATCATTTCATCTCCGGATACTCTTTCAAGTGTGTTAGCCTTGTTTCTTTATGACCAGTCTGATACACAGAACTCTCTGGAGGGGCCCCGGCCCCAAAACTTTGCCACTACCTGGCCTCCCCTGGGGTCTTGTTCCTTGCTGGCGCTCCATTTGGAAGCAGAATCTTGCTCCTCAGAGAATGCTGAACTCCCTCCTTTGGTCTTAAGGAGCTGTTTTCTTCCTACCGCTTCTGAAGACCTTCCACCGCCTCCATGGATACCTTCAACACAAACTGCAGGAAGATGCTACAGAATCAGGAAGGATAACCCAGGGCAAGCATCTTTCCACGCTGTAAAACTCCAGAACTAATATAAGCTACCATTTCCTGATACACCGTGCGTGGTGACCATCTTCCAGCGGGAGCAGCTGCTGGTGTCTAGCGTCTGGGAATCACAGGTGTGTCCTGCCTTCACAATACAGAGGAATAACAGGTCCTCTGCCAGAGATGGCACTGGACAGGGTGGTTCCTTCACACGACTCCATAACAGTCAGCCGATTGAGAGGGGTGGGTAGAGAAAGCCCATTTATTGCCCTTTTCCGTCTTCCTGTGGTCTGGGCTTTGTGGTCAGAGACTGAAGACAGAAGCTAAAATAAATAAACCAATACACAGCGGTCAGCAGGACAGCACTCTAACAAGGTTGCAGTGGTCCTTGAGGCCTCTGCTATTTCAGTTTGTTCAACAACTTCTCTGCTTCCTGACCAAATGGCGGATGCTGAACTCTTGTTAGTAATTGCAGGATGCTGTCAATACAAAGGTCTCATCTTCAAGTTAGCAATGACCTTGTGTTCTCCAAGTGCATGGAAGACGGGTGTGCAAATTCTACCTATATAGAGATGAAGCCTCATCAAGCCATAAAATCTGGACCTAGGTTTTGCTTATCCTCTGAGCTCTTTAGGCACTGGGGCTGATGGAAAGATATGGACCACTACGTGTATGTTAGTATTAAATGTCAACTTTCACATTACAGAACCCCTGGGAAGGGAGTCTCTTTAAGGGGTTGTCCAGATCATGTGAGCCAGATTCACACGAGTTGGTGAATGATTATCTTGATTACACTGATGTGAGGCAACCCATCCACTGTGGGTGTCAATAGTCCCTAGGCAGGGAATGCTGAACCATAAGAGGGGAGAAAGTGTGTGTGAATATTCATTTTGCTCTGATCCTGACCGGGGATAGACTGTGACCCTGTGGGTGTGAGATGACACTGTGGCTATGCATGACACTAGATACGATGTGACAGTGGATGTCCCAGGACCAGCTGCTTCAGGTCCCTTCCACCTTGATTTCCCCACGATCATGCAGTATAACCTGAACTCGTGAGCCAGACAAACCCCTCCTCCCTTAAGCTGCTCTGTTGGGTGATTTTATCCTAGCTACAAGCTAAGGAACTAAGGCACCATGCCAGGAAGAATGGCCTCATGGGAAAGGCTTAAGATTCAAGGAATCCCATTGAAGCAGCACTTCTTAGACAGTCCTGCTAATTTTATGGCGCGCACACACACACATATACACACGTACCCAGACACACATGGACATATACTTGGACACACAGAAAGAGACACACACACATATACACATGTACCCAGACACACATGGACACATACTTGGACACACAGAAAGACAGAGACACATACACACATATATGCATGTACCCAGACACACATGGACACATACTTGGACACGGAAGCACGCACGCGCGCACACACACACACACACACACACACACACACATATACACACGTACCCAGACAAAAATGGACACATACTTGGACACACAGAAAGAGACACACACACATATATGCATGTACCCAGACACACATGGACACATACTTGGACACGGAAGCACGCGCGCGCGCACGCACACACACACACTCACGCACGCACGCACACACGCACACACACACACGCGCACGCACGCACGCACACACACACGCACACACACACGCACACACGCACGCACACACACACACACACACAGCTTTGATAAAGCTCTACCAACACTCTTGTCTGTAATGTTTGCAAGGCTTTCTGACAATGTGTATCGTTTATGCTCTGCTCTGTGTTTGTGTGTGGTGAATGAGTAGGTGTCAGAGGACAACTGTCAGAAATTGGTTCTTGTCTTCTACCCTTTTTTTTTGAGGCCAGGTCTCTCTTGTTTCTGTGATATTATACCACCAAGCTAGCTAGCTGGCCTATGAGCTTCTAGGTTATTCCACTGTCTCTGCCTTGCATCTCAGATAGCATAAGTGTGCTAGGAACACAGATGTGTGTATCATAGCCAGATTTTTGGATGGATTCCTCAATCCTCATACTTGCAGAGCTGGAGCTTCTCCTCCTAAGCCATCTCCACGGGCATTTCACTTAGCTATTTTGTACGGTAGCCTGAACACACTAATTTCAGCGGGTCTTCCTGGGCTAATAAGTACTGGAGGACAGCAGAACGTTGCAAGGGCTGGTAGGTGGAAGACCTGCCCAGGTGTTTGGCAGAAATGTGCCTCTAGACCCATCTTCACAGAGTGAGATTTGGTGACTGTCCTCCCAGAGGACAAAACTGCTATAGCTGGTGAACTGGTTTCCTACTCACTTGGTGGCTTACTGAAACCCTCATGTCTATCCTTACTTACTGCAGTCCAGTGCAGCTAGCGGCCCCACAGAACATGACCAGACTCAGTATGAGAAGATGGGCATGTCAACAGAGCTTCCTGCCTTCTGCAGGCTCTCGGGGGAAATCCACTGCACACTCATTTGTGCTCAGTATGCAGGACTGTCCCAGGCCTATTCCCATGAGGCAGCTGCACCTCAAGTTTTCTCTTGCTTCAGGCCACTGGTTCTCTCCTTTCGCTTCGTAGGTTTTAGGCAATTACAGGGGTTCCTCTTAATTATTCAAGATTACTTGTCACGCTTGGCTCCAACTGCAAAGTCTCTTTGGCAGCGTGCACACATATCCATGGGTGAAGCACTGGGACAAAGCTCAAAGGACCCAAAGTACAGCCTACCACACTGAGTCAGTGACACCATTTTTGTGTGAGGGACAGATTAAGTATTAAAAAGAATCCCACTATAAAACAGTTTAGCTGAGAAGTGACTATATTACATAAGACTAAAAATAAATACTAATTAACTTAGTGAGGTTTTAACCTAATGAACATCAACTCATCTGAAAATCCTTCCGCAGGCAGAGCACACTGCTTAGCTATAGTTCTGGAGGTAGAGGGCTTAGAAGGAGCCCTCCAAAGCATCCCTGAATAATTTATCTGCAGCAGAGCAGCTGTTATGTGAATGGAAGCACTCCTGCAAGCTCTCTGTGCCCCTTAGACCCCACGTCAGTGCCGCCACCGCTCTGCTCACTCCAACCTGTGTTTGAGTGGCTCATCCCTGACACGGTCAATATTGATGGCCAAGTTGATGGGATCTAGAATCACCTATTGGAAAAATCCCTGGGGATGTCTGCGATGGGGGGTTTCTAGATTGGGTTTACTGAAGGGCGAAGACTCACTCAAAAGCGGATAGCACCATTTCATGGACTGGGTGGCTGTGCTGCATGGAATGAGTGCTGAGAGCTGGGCTTGGGCACCTCTCCTTCTCTGCTTCTTACTCCGGCTGCCTTGTGCTCCTGCCGCCACGACAGACTGTATACTCTTCCATGCGGAGCCCAAATAAACCCTCACTCCATTAAGTGGCTTTTGCCACACGTTTAATCAGAGCAATGAGAAAAGCAACTCACACAACCCCCAGTTTCAGTCACACTGAACTGGACATGAAGCTTTGAATGAAAGAATGGGCTC
Source organism: Ondatra zibethicus (assembly GCA_004026605.1). Lineage (NCBI taxonomy): Eukaryota > Metazoa > Chordata > Mammalia > Rodentia > Cricetidae > Ondatra > Ondatra zibethicus. The sequence continues at coordinate 14,801 of PVIU01000682.1, forward strand.
CAGAGCCGAGGAGATAGCTCTCCTCACCCGCACAGCACTTGCCTGACATGTGTAAGGGCCTGGGTTCAATTCCCATACTGGAAAAAAAAGAGAAAGAAGAAAAACCAATAGACCATGTAAGAAAGGGGAGGAGATGGAAGATGAAGGAAGAAAATATACAAAGGAGAAGCTGGAGGAAGAAGTCAAGTGAGGAGGCGGGAAAAGAGGGCAAAGGGAAAAGAAGACTGAATGCAATCAGCATCGAGAGGCAGAGGCTTCCTCATTACTGGAACCCAGCATCTGCAGTGAAATAAACAAATCCATTTATCCATTTATTTCTTGGTAGGGATGGAGATTGATCAGCAAAGAGTCAGGTGAAGACACGGTGAGGAGAAGAGAATTCAAAACAAAGCAAAACACAGCCAGGCAGATCTATGAACCAGCAGGCCCACTCCTGGGGTCACAACAGAGACAAGAAAGCAGAAAAAACCCAGATGCTTAGCCTCCCCTGGAGGTGGATCCAGGATGAAACCTGCCTCAGAAACTGCAGGTCTGCTCCACACAGAGAGCAATGCAGCTCAGGCTGCTGGATGGAACCTCTGGAAAGAGTGAAAATGAAGGCTGGTTCTAAGAAATCCATTTTCACCAGACTCAGCTGTAGCTGTAACTGGAGTGGTGTGTTCGCCTCTCTCCCCACATCAGGTTAGATTTTCACTAGTTTAATTTTCATGGAAAAAAAAAAGAACTATCAGAAAAAGTAAGACACTTGCATCACTAAAGCCTACCCCAGTCTGGGTGACAACTCACAAAAGCTGGAAACCTGGGACATACTGCACAGCCTGCAGGGAGCCCAGCAGGTTGGAGAGGGTCTGGCTAGGTGGTTCTGGCTGGTCTCAGTGTATCTAGCCAGCTAGGCTTCGTTGTCTCTCAACCATCCTTGCTGTTCATATACAATTTAGAGAGAAGGGAGCTAGTGAGTCTGGTCGGTTTCAGGGACTTCCTAGGTTTAAGAAGCTTCCCTACCCTTAAATGGATGGGGTGTGTCACCTCCCTTTAGAACATCTGTTTCTTAATGTGTTTCCCTCCAAGATAAACAGTTTTAACTGTTACACAAGGATCTTGGTCTCAGACTCATGAGCCTCCTGCATCAGCCTCACAAGTTCTGAGAATATAGACACAAGCCACCAGGCCCAGCCTTTGCTGCATATTTTAAAGATTTATTACTAAAAGACTCATTTTTCTATTATTTATTTAAGTATATATATGTAACATGAGGGCCTGCTTGTTGGGGTTTCTGTCCAGCCCTGTCCCCCAGCAGTTTAGTCCCAGAGAAAATCACACAGAGAGTCTACATTAGGTTATAAACTGATTGGCCCATTAGCTCAGGCTTCGTATTAGCTCTTATAACTTATATTAGCCCATTATTCTTATGTATGTTAGCCACATGGCTCAGTATCCTTTTCAGTGGGGCAGGTCACATCCTGCTTCTTCAGTGTCTGGACGGGACCGCTGAGGGAGCTTCCCTCTTCCCAGAATTCTCCTGTTCTCCTTGCCCCACTTCTACTTTCTGTCTGGTTGTCCCATCTATACTTCCTGCCTGGCTACTGGCCAATCAGCATTTATTTAAAATGTAATTGACAGAATACAGAATTGTCCACACCATGTGTATACTTGCATGCAAGCACGTGGTGTGTGTGTGTGTGTGTGTGTGTGTGTGTGTGTGTGTATACATGTATTTGGGTATCCACAGAGCCCAGAGGAGAACATCAAATCCCCTGGAGGTAGAATTACAGGCACCTTACATTATAAGTTGCCTGAGGTTGGTGCTGGTAACTAAATTCCAGTCCTTTGTAATATCACCAAGTGTTCTTAATCATGGGGCCATCTCCCCAGCCCCTTGTGGTACATATTTCAATGAGCATACTCACAAAGCAATCATGTGAACTACAGCAATGAAAGAAAGTCCTTTGCCTTCACAGCTTCCCAGCCTTCCCTTCTCCGAGCAGCTGCTCAGCTCACAGCAGTCCACTGAGCCTGCATCATTCTGTCGCTTGCCCACATGAGTCTCACAGTTAGGGTTAGAGGAGAGGAGCCAACCCCTTCCACTTATCAGACACAGAGGATGCAACTTGGGGACACATGAGCAACTCTATTCTCTGAATGGAGAAGCCATCAGAGGGAGCAGAGAGTGGATGGGAGGGTCTTAACTGCAGCCAAGTCCCTGGTGGGCCATCCTCGGGACTAGCTTTGCCCTGGTCCTCTCTTTCCCTTTGCCCCTTTTAGGGGAAGGTTAGCTTAAGGCTAGGCAGCTGTAAACTGTTGCTGCCAAGTCGCACCTGACTAACCCACCCCGTCAACACTAATTATATCATGGAAAGTCATGACAGACACTTGTTTTACTGGGCAGGGGTGATATTTTAGCAGAACGTACTCATGGGGGTATTTGGCACGAATGCTATTTATTGCTGATGGTGTTACTAATTAAGGAAATGTATTTCCCATCCCTCTCATGAGTGACTATGAATTCCTTCCCTGAGCTAGTTCTGGTGTCAACAGAATATTGGTCAAATTCTAGTTAATTAATAGGAGATGCTGAAGACTGTCAGAGGGGCCAAGCAAGCACTCTATTAGAAGGCCCACACCCTGCCTCAGCCCTGCTCTGCAAGTTACTGCCCACACTTCTGTTAATAAATATTCATGATGCACCTGTCCTGTCCTAGGGGAAGGAGGTGACCTGTGGTCAGACCACACACAGCTCACTTCCTTCACCTTCAACCCAGCAGCCTTTTCCCATGGAGACAGTCTGAGGGTGGAGGATGATGTCATGTGTCTGTCTGTCTCTCCACCCCTGGAGCGGGCAGCTGGCTTGGATGAAACAGCTCATTTACTTCATTGATCCTAGGCATCTTCCTAGAGCAGGAATAATAAGGCCTTCTGGGCTCCTCTTTCTCTACTCTTTCTGGACTCTCAGTCTGGGGTCCCCAAGCTGACTTTCTGTTGATCACTAGACATCTGGAGGAAGGAAACGCTTTAATTGCCATGGTCGTTCCTTGCTTGGAGGCAGGTCTCCCTAGGGTCACAGCCACCTGTCAACCTCCAGCATCTGCCTCTGCCTCTGCCTTTGCTGATGCTGATAGGAAGAAACAGATTTGCTCACTGACAGCAGCTCCAGATGAGACTGGGCAGACCCTGCAGCAGTGTGAGGGGTGATGCTGCCTGACAGGCATGAGACAGGCTGGCTGTCCCCAACAAGACGCAAGCAGCTCCTGTTCTCATTGTGCTCACAGCCCTAAGAGCCAGTGGGTGTCACAGATCTCCAAGGTGGTCAGTGCACCTGCAAGTCTAGTTATACTCTCTTACACTCCCAACTCCATGTTAAGTCCCACTGAGTCTCAGCTGACTGTTCTAAAAATAGGGAGCATCCTAACTGTCTAGCAATATTTTATAGGGGTCAGTGAAAACAATTTATGCTAAGTGGTTTACAGTATTTAATGAAATGACAAAGTCACTCTGTGAACTGGAAATCAAGATTCTTCCTGCCATGTTAACATACAGTTCATGTCAGATGGCCTCTTAGAGACAGTTGCAAGGCCCTGCAGGTCCCAGCCTCTGAAAGCATATGTGCCTATGCCAGCTACCCCAGATCATACCTGGGAAGCACCATGCAAGAAGAGTTGGTGAGAACCCCTTAAAGGAAAAGTCACATTTGAAGGCTTAAAATGTTAATGTGGAGTTGAGCTCCTCAAACCTAAAGATCTGGCTTAAAGGACACAAGCAGATCTAGGCAACTGCTCACTTGCCTTGCAGTACACACTGCTCAGCAAGTAAGTTCCTGGTGAGAAAGCAGATGCTGACTTAGTGCTTCTAAGCAGAGCTCTGCTCAGAGCTCACCAGCACTCTTATCCCTGCGTTTAGGCAGAAGCTTGGTATGACCTGGAGCAGCCTTCTAGACATCATCTCTCAACATACCCCTTTCAGGTTTCTCTCTGAAGCTCACCTTGGAGGTCTAGAAATATCTCTTTCAATGCCTCCCTCTCCTCAATGACCTACACGCCCCCATCTGGCCTCTATCTTGTTATTACTGTCCTGTCTCTCTGTGAGGAGGGTGGTCTCCTGGCTGGCGCTTTTCCTGAAATGTGTTTCCACACTATAAACAGATTGGGAGTGTGGGGACAGAGAGTCCCCTTCTCAAAGGCCACACACATGCCCCGGCAACTTCACTGTAAATTCTCTCATTTGCTTCTGTGCCTCTCATGTCCAGCCCTGGGGTAAACTTTGAACAGCTTCTTCGTGGATGCTTCCTGCCTGGCACGATGGACCAGGCACCCCCAAGGAAAGCAGAATAACTTCTTGACGTGAAGCTGTTTTATAACGACACTTCCATCACGCACAAATCTGTGAGTACAAGAGGAGGAGCACATGCACAATTACACCCCTGCCCTTTGCACAAGAGAGCCTCTGGAACACAGCTCTCCAGACAGGTTCTAGTTTGCTTTCTGTTGCTGTGATAAAACATTCTGACCAAAAGCTGTTTAGGTGATGCAACAGCTTATTTGGCTTACACTTCCAGATTACAGTCCATCACTGAGGGAAGTCAAAGCAGAAACTCAAACAGGAACTCCATGAAGGAATGCGGCTAGCTGGTTCATTCTCTGCCTTGCTCAGAAACCATGCTCAGCTAACTTCCTTCTACAAACCAGGACTACTAGGGAATGGTACCACCCGCAGTGGGCGAGGCTTTCCTATATCAGTCAAGAATCAAGACAATATTTCACAGACATGAGCACAGTTCAACTTCATACAATTACTCAACTGAGCCTCTTCTTTTCAGGTGAATTTAGGCTGGGTTAAGTTGACAGTTAATGCAAATTTAGGCTGGGTTAAGATGACAGTTAATGCTAACAGGGATATGGTTACTATACTTCTTGGAGTCAGGGCATCTTCATCCCCAATATGTCAGTGAGTGGAGACCACTGGCAGATAGCTTGGTGCTGTCCCAGGGGACAGGACAGAGGACTTGAAGAGTTCTGTGGATGGTAACAGGGAACAAGCCATGCTGAGAAACAACAGATACCCCATATCTGGAGCCTGGAAACCACATCACTATTTCAGGAGGACCAGAGTTAAGTGGGCACCAACGAAGTATCTTCCAGCTTCCTTTCTCTCCGCATGGAATAGCACATGGGTTAGATGATTTTGTTTATGCTTTAAATTTTTTTTTGTGCTGCAATCACCCATTATCAGCACTTCCAAGTTATAGGAAAAAATTCTGAAGTCATGAAGAGACTCGTGGAACATAATTTAGAGCTGCTTACAGAAAGAACTTTACAGACTGGTGGACCAGACAGAAAGCATGAAGGATAGAAAAGGCAGAAAGAGGAAACTCAGAGAAATGACTGCTCTGTGGGGCCAGCCGGCAGCTGACCTCCTAACCCTGTCCCATAAACAACCCCAATAAACTCCCTGATTCACCAAGTTAGACTTTGTGGTGTCCTTATGTAGACCAGTTCTCTCTCTGGGATGAGTGGCATTTGTTCATGTCTTCCTAAGAACAGTGTCACGTAATACACAGCCTCCCTCCCTTGGCAGCTCACCCTGCTCTACTGCAGGTTGGAGTCTGCACACCCCTGGAATGAAGCTCTGCACCTCTCTTGGTAACTGAGGCAGCTTTGCACAGTTGCTGCTTTGTGAAACTTCTTTGGTTGACAAGACAAAGCCCAGGATGCAAGGGAGCTGCAGTGTGGAGGAGTTTGATGATACTGTTGATCTGAACTGTAATTAGAGCAGGAAGAAGCCAGATTCCAGCTAAGAAATGGAGCTCATTTCAAACATCACAGGCTCTAGTGTGCTATGGACACCAGGCTTAGAATGAGACCGTAATCAACACCAGTGAAACGTCGACCCCAATAAACCACTGGAGAAGTGTTTAGGCAAGGACAAGCCAAATCTTCAACTGGCTGATTTAAACATCAGTCCAGGGTGAGTAGGCTCTACTTTCAAATACTATTCATGTTTAGAAGTTCAAATGTTCCCTTTCTGTGGCATAAAATACTCAGCTTTGTTTTAAAAGTGTAAAAATAGCTAATTAAAATCATTACAGATTTAACAGGCATATCTATACAAAGTCATCATGGCAGTTCATTATAGTCAACGTGTTATGACTATGTAGGAGCCCCCAAAGTAGGACATCTCCAAATGTCCAGTGACTAGTGGATGAATAAAAAACATGATGGGCACAGAGAACAGACTGTCACTACCTGTATAAAGGAGCAAAATCTGTATGAGTGTGGTGGAACTCCTGTCATCCCAGCACTCAGGAGGCTGAGACAATAGGAATGAAACTTTACGACCAGCCCAGGCTATGCAGGAAGAAACTGTCTCAAGCAGCAAGCACCAGAAATAATATCCAGGCACAAGCAAATACATGGGTGAGCCTCAAAACATCCTTAAAAAGGGAAAGAAGCTAATCATAAAAGACCACACAGCCCCAACTAGACATTTAATGTCACCAAACTTCCAGTTACAGAGATGGATTACATATTGTTGAGCAAAGGAATCCTGTGGAAACCCCCTAACACCATAGGCTATTGACACAGCTATTGGTTACTCTCTACAATCTGGTGGTAAGGCCCTATTGCTGAAGACAACACTTACATACATGTCACCAAACACAGAGAACTTGAACAGGTGCCTAACTAGAAGTTTTTCACCCCTACTGAGTAGTGGTCATGACAAGGGCACTCTACACAGCGTTGGAGGAGAAAGATAATTATCACTATCTCTCAGGCACAAACTCTGCAATCTACAACAGTGGTTTACCTGCAATATAGCATTGGGCATTAGTGGCACAAATGTTATGTGAGTAACCATCAATTTTCTGATTGGATTTAAGGCCCACTTTATGGGTTGTAACCCATATCCGACATTGCTAAAGTGGACGAGAATTTGACATTAGACAGGTCATGAGCCTAGGAAAAAACTTAACACTATTGTTCTGCCAAGGGAACATAACAATAAAGTGACTCCTAATGATGACATTCTCTTAGACCTATACATCAGCACCTTAATCAGCCCTCATCAGAGAAGCTGTTTGCATTGTCTAGAGAGTGAGAGACTTTGGAGTCCTAATGCAATGTCTCTATCAAACCCACTCCCTGAAGCTCAGAGGTCTATGTAGAGGAAGCAGTGGAAAGACTGCGGGAGCATCAGGTGATGGGAGACTCCAAGGAAAATAGTATCTCCCAGACAAAACAGGGCTGATCCACATTTGAACTCAGGGAGATTAAGGCTGCACACACAGGGCCTTCACAAGTTCAAGCCAGATGAGGTCCCGGCATTGAGAGACAGAAATAGACACAGACTCCCACTCTTAACCAAGAAGCTATCTGCAACTAAAAGCCACTCATGTAGTAAAAATCAGTTTCCCCTACTAGCTTCTCATTGGGGATATTAACCATACCTCAAAGCAGGGTCCATGTCCAGTAATAGTTGGACAACACAAAATGAACTCAATGGCATTTTTGTGGACTTATTTTGCTCTGTTTGGCTCTTTTATTTTTTGTCTTATTGGTCTTTTGTTTGTATATTTTGATTTTTTTGTATGCTCTTTTGTGTTAGCGCTGTTGTTATTTTGCTTTTGTCTTTTCTTGAGAGAGAGAGAGAGAGAGAGAGAGAGAGAGAGAGAGAAGTTGTGTAGGTAGGGAGGTAAGGGGATCTTAGAAGAATTGAAAGAAGGAAAAAACATGATCAAAATATATTGTATGAAAAAAATTAATAAAAAAGTTAAAGAAAAAACAGACCACATAGAATGTGAGTTCATTTATAGGACTAGGTAACTCCACAGAGACAGCAGTAGGTGAAAGGCTGATGGAGGCAAGGAGAGAGTGGTTGGCTAAAGGATTTCTCTTTAGAAATGTAAAAACACATTGTGTTTATGCTTGCGCAATTCTGAAGACAATGAAAAAAATCATTGAATTATAAGCTTTAAAGGGATGGATTTTATAGTATGCAAATTTTATGTTAATGAAGCTCTAAAACAAATGGGTTGGTCCAGATGGGGTCCCATGTTAAGTTGGGCATAATTATGACACACTGAGCAGGAGGGAAGATGACCACACATCACCTGTGGACTCTTATCACATTTTTTGCAAATGTATGGATATAAATACAGGTGTAGGGGGACACATGTGCTAGGACAAGGTAAAGTGGGGCCAAGCAGCACACGATGGTGGCCACTGGATTGTCATCAAGAACCTGCTGAGACTTCCTTTAGGAGTCCCAAGGCAGAGTCTCAGCTGCTGTGTCATACAGGGTACTTGAGGAGATCTAAGCTGGACTGAGGGAGCTGGCAGGAAGAAGGTAGCCCTTATGAAAGAGCACTCTAGCAGGGATGGATGGTTGGATGCACTGACAGATAGCACAGTAGGATAGATGAACCCTACTCACTTCCCCATCTCCTGCCTCCATAGTAGCAGCTTTCCTACTCTACCCAGATATCCCTGCCAGGAACCAAGAGCCACCGAGACTCTCCAGGGACTGATAAACCACACCTCTCACATGGAACAGTAAGCCTCTCGGTTCATTGATGGATGCACCATCCCACTGAGAAGTAACAGGCTAGCACACTTGATGTTCCAGATGCTTCCACCTCAGCTGCGGAGGCATACACAAGTCAGTTACTCTCAACCTCAGTACATAAAAATCTTATCAATATCTTTGTGAAAATATATATGCCTCTGACCCATAATTATATTTTGTGACTACTAGAACTCAGCTCATTAATGGCAACTAATAGGTGATTTTAAATTGAAAAAAAAAAAACAGTTAAAACAAAAAATTAGTGTAACTGAAATCCAAAGCATTACTGACCGAGCTAGGAGCACAGTTGTACATCCTACTCCAGGGGTCACCTTTTAGCTCTGCTCCCTGATCTGTGAATCAGGGGTTCTGTGACATGGAAGGTAGCTGGAAGTCAGACTAATGCATTGCAGCGTGGATCTTGGAATGACAGTGATAACAGGTTAGCTTCTATTTACATATTCAAGAGTTCAATAGCCATTTGTTCCATCTTGTGCCACCCCTTAGTAAAATACATGTCTATGGGATCCTAGGCCACTTTCTTCGTAAGGACCAAGGAACGGATTCCATCTTTGCATGCTTGTTGTCCATTTGGAAACATTTCTGGGCCATAGGCTGAGTTCCCTTTCTAGTGGGGCTCAGATCGAGACCCAAGACTCCACATACAGGTCAAGCCAGGCTATTTCTCATTTGCCTGTTCTCATTTGCTTTCTGTCACTGTGATAGAACATTCTGATCAAAAGCAATTTGGAGAGAAAAGTGTTTAACTTAGTTTATATTTGCTGACCAATGCCTTACATCATTGAAAGAGAAGCCAAGGCAGGACTCAAGAAGGACAGGAACCTAGAGGCAGGATCTGAGGAGGAGTGCAGCAGCTTGCTCAGCCTGTTTTCTTATAGGCCCCGTGGCTACAAATATCCATAGTAGGCCGGCCCATCCACATAAGAGTCATTAATCAAGAAAATGCACCAGATACTTGCCTACAGGCCAATCTGATGATAGCCACTCCTCCACCGGGGCTTCGTCTTACAAGATGACTCCAGATCATGTCAAGTTGACAAAAAATCAGCACACTGCCCAAATGCGTTCTGAACCACGCCCAGGTCTTTTTTCACCGAGACAAACACCACACCATCCTGTGCTAGGATCAGTCCTGGCTTGCTTTCTATCCTATTTCATCTTTGTAGACTACAGCAGCAACGAGAGTATGGTGAGCTTCTGCAGCTCTGGGTTCAGAGTCCTTGTACCCAACACACTGTCAGCTGACAATACTTGGAAGACTCCGTGTGGCAACCCTTCACACAGCCTTTCTTTTGTCTTAGGTTTAAGTATTCCAGAAATGTTTGAGGGTGTGCTGGAGGGTGGGGCAGGTTATATAAATACTACAATGTAGAAGGGATGTGGGTAGCCCAGGATCCAATATCTGCAGGGACCTTGAACAGGATGGAAGGAAACCTATACATTTGAACCTATATCTGTACTCTTTTATCTTTATAGTTTTAATACATGTAACTTTAAGTTCAACGTCTTCAGAAGTATATTGTTACTGGAATATGTTTACTAAGCCACAGAGACATGAGTGCATAAGGCCAGTGGTGCTATCTCTTCACATTGGCTTGACTGTGACTGTAATACGGGTGAGGAAAGTTAAAGAGGGTGAATCTCACACCTTCAGCTGGTGTCAGGGTAACAACAGGTACAGTCTAATGAATGAATACAAAACGTGTGTTTGTTATGGGGGCCTGAGGAGTACTAAAGTAAGTGCCGTGAGGGCCAGCCAGAGAGATCAGTGGGTAAAGGAAACTCCACAGCCCTGAAAACTTGAGCCTACAGACGCCTGATGACCTGGGTTCAATGTCTGTATGCTAGCAGGAGAGAACCAACCCCAAAGGCTGTCATCTGAATGCCATACTGCACACACACACACACACACACACACACACACACACACACACACACACACCAATAATTTAAAAAGAAAATGCTATGAAAATACCAAAATCATAAAAGTTTAGCCATTTGATAGCACGATTAGGATTAAGGAGAAGAGAAACGGGTGATCGTTATTTTTTTTTCATTGACAAAACTTTTCTTTAGGGCAGACAAGATGGCTCATCGGCTAAGTATGCCTGCTGCCAAGCCTGATAACCTGAGTTTGATGCATGGAGCCCACACAACAGGAAAGAACCACTTCCAGCAAGTTTACCTCTGACCTCTACACATATACAGAAACATGAGTAAAGCCCTGCCACTAAATAAATAATAAATATAAAAATAAATTTAACTTTACAAACTTTGAACATATATCACTTTCAAGAAACAAAAAATTAAAATGGTTTTCAGTGGAAACAAAAGCACAGTGCAGTTTCAGGAGACTTGCCATTGTAAGAGAGTGCCTCGCTCTGGCACCTCCATGCCTTCTAGAGAGGCAGAGGCCATCGGTGAGCTGTGGTGCCCTAGGAGGTGCCCCTGCCACACCAATGGTAGGCTTAGTTGCTGCAATGGTCACTCTATTTTCCGGAAGTGTTGCTGACTGCTGTCTATATGGGCAGTCCCCTTAAGCCAAGTTTCCAGAACATTGGACTTGTTCCACTCAGAGTTCTGGAAGCACATCTGGCCATCTCAGAACTGAAGGACAGGCTGAAAGCCACAGGCATTATCTCTGTGGTCTGGACCTGTCCATAAGAGACTCTGCCCTGCCAGGCTCTGCCGGTCAGGCAGTTCAGCCCTTCATTCTTAATAAACTCCTAAAGAAGCCGACCCCCAAACAGTTCTGAAGGAGAGACAAGTAGGCTCTATTTAGTCACTCCATAGTCTGATCCCTTTCTAGGACTGTCACATACAGGCTGTGGCAGAGCTCTGAAATCGTGGTCCTCTGCTAGGTGTGAGGCACCAGGAGCCTAAGCAGGGAGGCTAAATGGAAAGGGGAGGGCACAGAGATAAGCAGCTATGTGGTGCTTCTCCGCAAGACTCTTCTAAGTAGGATGGTGTATGGAAAGATGACCTAGGCACCTAAGGTGATGTCAACCCCCATCCCCCAAACACCACTACAGCAGCTTGCGCTGACCAGCCCTGCCTCTCAGCCTGGGCACTGCTGATGGCAGTTCTGTGGGGCAGATGGGCCCCCTGCATTGTCCAACAGCCCCGTCTGCACTTCTGCCTAGCTCTAAGTAGGCCCTGAGCTGTGAGCACTATGGCAGACTGTCAGCTTCCCATCCTTTGTAGGAGAACCCCACCTTGAGATCAGAAATGGACTCCCAGCTCTGGGTGTTTGGATACATGTGTGTGCACCTGAGTATGCTATCCGTTTCCTTCCCAAAGAAACCTCCTATATTCTACTGCAGTGTCTTTGGAAATACTTGAAAGAAACAAATCCCATCCTTCACTCTTATAAAAGGCTGAATTTATACATCCTGCAAAACGATGTGAAGGAAATGGGGCCGGTTCTCAGCTTTTGATTTCTGTGAAATAGCCTAGCCGTGAGAGGACAGCACAGATGGAAATCTAAGGTCCTCTGCTCTTTGGCCATAGTAACCTGCTACATGGATCATGTCAACCCATATGGCAACTGCACTGAGGAGTTTATACCCTCCCTCCTTTCTTATAGACACTGGCAGTCACTTCCCAGTCATCTGCTTGCTCCATTATGTCCTTGGACTGGACACCAAAAGCCAGATGCTGAGTTCCAGATGCAACTAAGCAACACAGAGAGTAGCAGATGCCACAGGCTAGAGAGGGTTTGCTGCCTACACAAAACCCCTACAACATGAGCCGTAAGCAGAATGCTGTGTCCCGTCACTGATTTGTCAGACTCGACACACGTTATCCTCTCTGGGTGGGGGCCCACAGCATGCCACAATTCAGGAATATTGTCTTTCCTTTGAGATTTTTTTAATGTCAACATGGACTGACCCAACAATGAGCACTGTATCACCTTCCCTTAGGACCAGGTCCCAGCTCACATGGCAAACATTTCTTGTTTGCTTTCTCTTTCAATATAGTCTTCCAGGAAAAAAAAAGCTATAACTTGGTATTCCTTGATACTGGTATCCCCTTGATTCCAGATGGGTAGAGTGTCTAAGTAATTCCAAGATAAGTTTCTCATACCCTGCTTATTCATGTTGTCCTTGGCATGCTAACATCCATGGTGCGAACAGTCAGCGACATGGCATCATACAAATTCTTATCCTCCTTACAAAAGCTCCCCTGTAATGCTTAGAATTGAATCTCTGTAGCTTAAAAGTGTTTTCTGTCCTCTGTAAACCTTTTCTCTCTTTATCTCTCTGTGTCTGCGTGTCTGTCTGTCTCTCTGTGTGTCAGTCTAACTGTCTCTGTGGGGGTGTCTGTGTATCTCTCTCTCTGTACGTGCACATGTGTGTCTGTCTGTCTGTCTCTCTCTGTTCTATGAATGCTTGTATGTGTGTGGGCATATGAGCACAGGTGCACATGCTTGTGTGTGTGTGTGTGTTCTTGAGGAAGCTGGAAGCTGATGCCAGGTATTTTTACTGACTGAGGCAGGGTCTTTCATAGAACCTGAGTTCCCTAATTCTGGTAGTCTAGCTCACCAGCTTGTCCTAGGGAGTCCCCTGTCTCTGCTTCCCCTGTGCTATGGTTACAAGTGATAGCCGCACCTGTCTGGCATGTTTGTGGATGCTGGGGATCCACACTTGGGTTTTCATGCTTGCACAGTGAATGCTTTATCCACTGTACCATCTTCCCAGCCCCTGGCTTTTCTTCATTGTCTTCCAATGCCTGAGATATAGTTAGAACTTGAATAAGTGTTGTGGAAAAAACTCCACTATGCATGAGGGCTGAAATGCTCTCAGTGGGGAGTCTTCAAAGAGGGGCAGCTGGGAACCCCCAGAGTGATTTAAGATCTGCAATCATGTTTGCACATAGGTTAGCCCTCCCCACCCTGCACTTCTCAGTCCACACTTGCCCTCATGCTGAGACCAACTGCAGCTGCTTCACCAGATGGAGCTGTGGAGGGAGGGAAGGACTCTCACTGTAATCCCTATCCAGCATCCAGAAGGCAGTGGACCGTCTGGATCAGCAGGCTCAGCACCAAGGGCTGGCTTCTGCCAGGATGCTGGGGGGGGGGTCTTTAGAAAGCCCTGCTGAGCAATGCACTGAAATGAACAGAAGGCAGAAGGAGACCTCGGGACATAAGACTTCCAGAAAAAAGGGCCAATTCGAGGTCAAGCAGTCTGATGATAATGGTGCTGAGAATATTTTGTTGACACAATGCTACTGGGGGGAGGGGGAGTGTCACAGGCTACAGGGTATGGTCCTGGGATGGGGCAAGCCATGAGCATCCTTGTGAACAAAAATGACGTCCTCACTGTGCTACACAATACTGCCGTCTACTTCCTGGAGCAGTGACCCTCTGTAAACCTCATGCAAGCCACGGGGACCAGTGTAGGTGAGTAATAAGGATGGGGAGGGAGGTGCACAGGAAGGAATTTAAACGCATGCCCTAGAACAGCACATGCCCTTTAATGACATTTGAAATTTCAGGATAAGTTAAATATCAGTGGTGGTGGGGAAAGGTGGAAACAAGATCCTTCAGAATCAGCAGAGATGGATGAAGTGGAGCCAGGGAGCTCTGACTGCGACATAGCACAGATAACACAAGGCGCTGGCTGCCCATTCCCGGAAACCTCTGGGGTGGCTGGTGTTATCTCCCCAGTTTAGGGGGTGGAAGTGTGATATGGGAAAGCCACATGTCTAAACGAGCTGCTCCTGGCCCTGGATATCTATCTCACTGTCCTTCTGAGAGTACTGCTGCATACTTCCCGTCCTGGCCTGGGACTGAAACATAAGTCACACATGTACACAAAGGCACTGGAAATGGGTCTTTATGCCCACCTGTTTCCAGGCCATTGTGGGCACCCAGATGGCTGAAGAGAGCCAGGCAGTGGGCCTCACCAGCTACCAGCTTGCCCAGACTCATATGAAAGAGTGGCCTCTTGCCAAGCTCTTTGGGTCAGAGCCCAGATAACCATCATGCAGGCTGCTGGGACACCATTGTCAGAGTGCCACTCTCATCAGCTCCTGCAAATGGACTGGCCTTCAGTGGGATCCATTCGGGTCAGGTGTGATCGGGTGTGTGTTTGAGGGGCAGAGTTTGGGGTGTCTGTGAGGCTTAGCTCATGAGGAAACATGAGGCTGGGTTACACAGACCACAGCTTCTGTGTCTATCGAAAGTGAACATGTGCTTCATGTATTCTAAAAGAAATTTTGAAAAGTAAAGGAAAATGTTAAAGTCTCCCCTCCATTCTTATGCCTATGCCTGTCTCATTCACAATAACCAAAGGGCAGATGGGAGAAGGAAAGAATGGAAGGAAAGAGAGAGGGCAGGGAGAATGGAGAGCAAGCACATTGTAAAGATGAAAGAAGTGAGGATGTGGAGGCCTGGGCCTGGGGCAGCTGTGTTGGAAGTTGAGACTGTAAGCAGGTTGGAGAGGCGAAAGGCATGCCTTGGGCCCTTAGTGTGTCCCTGGTTTCCTAGACACGCAAATGGAGCGATTGCCCACTCACAACTCTGCCAAGCCTTCCTGCTTTCTGACTTCAGGTACCTAGCCGTGCAGTCCTGAGAGAGGTTGCCTGGAGCAACATGGGACCCAGAGAACACTGTAGATCCATGTGAGGCCCTCTAAGAGGGGGTTAGTGCACAGAGATGGAGGGCGTGCTGCATAGCGAAGAGCACTGCCTCCCCTGCTGCTGGAGTGCTGGACATATGTAGAGGACAGACTTCCTCCAACTCCTCTGCCTCCCTAGGTCTCCTCATAACTTACAGGAAGTGTACAGGCCAGATAGAATGGTGAAGGGAGCTTCCTCAACGAGGTCATTCAGCTACAGTTACACAGCCTGAGACTGGCAATAACTACGACCTGTCTTCTCAGACCCACATTGAACAGCTGCTGTGGCAGCACCAGGCCGTGGGCTGCAACGGACTTGGGGGATGACATATGGAGGGTCCCACTACCCCAGGTGTAGGTAAAATGAAGGAGTGAGTGCTTGGGTAAATAATGTGAAGGATGGCGTGAGACAAGAGCTCAGACACTGAGCTGCGTTAGCACTAAGAGCTAAGAAATGGAAAGGCCAACAAACAGGAAAGCACATCCTCTTCAATTAATAAAATGCAAATTTGTGGAGCCTAGCAACAATTAGGGTGGCAACAATTGAAGCAGTGGCCATGTCCGGAGGGATTCCTCATAGACTGCTGATGAGAACACAGACTCCCGTGGCTTCCCTAAGGGGCAACTTTCCAACTCATAGCAATATGTTTTAAAAACCATGTAACTCCGGCGTGTAGAATATATCGAGGTGTAGCCTGACAACAGAAGGACAAGAAGGGGTTAAGATGAGCAGCAGAGTCAGTGATGTGTGAAGATGCTTGGAATTGATTTCTGTACAAGACAGCAGGGCAAAAGCGTAAGGTCCTATGTGTGTGCGTGCCTCTGTGTGTGTGTGTGTGTGTGTGTGTGTGTGTGTGTGTGTGTGTGTGTGTGTGTGTGTGAATTAAAGAGCCCCTGTTTGAATAAACAAGTACAGTGGACAGGAATCTAGACTGAAATAAAGCTACACAGGTCTTGAAAATTTCAGGAAGAAAATTTGCTAGACTGTTAACTATTTATATTATGGATCACCTTTGATTTTCTTCTTTTGTCAGGTTGCTATTAATTTACTTGGCACATTGAATTTTCTATAGTAAATGTATAGTGCCTATATGAAACTGAAATGTTAAGTTCTTCCCTAGCTTGTCTGATCCCCTGTATCCCTCCATAGGATTACTTTTCAGGTTCACCTACAGCAGGATCACATGAGCTCCAGGCAAGACAGTTTTATAGTCTTCCATAGTAGTTTAGCTACTTTTGCATTGCCATGGCAAAAAAAAATCTTGACATGACCAACTTAAAGGAAAAAGGACTTCTTTTTTAGCCCAGAGTTCAGAACATCCCAGTGGGTGGCGTATGGTGGGGCAAGCTGCTCACATTATAGTAGCCAGGGAGCAGACCAAGAGAACACCTGGGCTTTACCCTTGGGTTAGTTACTTCTCCTGCAGGGATAAAAGGCCGTGATGGAGGCAGCTCTTAGGAAGAAGGGTTGGTTTGAGTATGGTTCCAAAGAGCCCCTCAGAGCGGGAAAGCAACAGGCAGGGGGACTGGAGCAGCAACCTGAGAGCTCACGGTTTAAAATATAAACACGAAAGCAGAGACAGCCAACTAGAAATGACACCTGTCTTTAAACTCCCAACCCCTCTTCCAGTGACATGCTTTCTTCCACAAGGCCACACCTCCTAAGTCTCCCACACAGTGTTATCATTTGGGGACCAAGCATACAAATGCCCCAGACTGTGGAGAGCACGTCTCATTCAAACTGCCACGATCCTGCCTTTTGTTTGCTTCCAGCTAGTGCCCAGACTATGGGATAATTCTCGTTGCTTAGTCAATCCTGTCTGGAAATGTCCTCACAGGGACGATCCACCCCACTCCCCAAGAGGTGCGGTTCTCTACTTTCCTTGGCCTGCCTCAATCCAGTTGACGATTCGCCATCACGCCCTGTGTAAGAATGCTCAGAAATCCCAGCAGTCAGTCAGGGAGGACATGCCAGGGAGGACATGCTTGTCACCCAGAAAACACTCCTCAACGGCTGCCTTTGTGCTTCTGAGCACAGCAGGCTCTTCTTTGTCCTCCTCTGGGAGCACTACCTAGCAGTCAGTCAACTAACTCCCAACTACAATTTACAAATGTTCCCCCAGAGCTGATCCTAAATTCCAGCAACACTCGCAGTTTTTCTTGGCCCTCTGACATCTCATCACTAGACACATTAAAGTGTGTGTGTGTGTGTGTGTGTGTGTGTGTGTGTGTGTGTGTGTGTGATCCATTTGGGGAGGGTCAGCTGATTGAGGAACAGCCTGCTCTGAGGCCATTATGTACTCACATATGGAGGACTAGTGAGGTTAGTGGGACCCCACATTTCATTGGCTGGCAGTGGACCATCAAATGGATGTTTTGAGGGTGGGAGGTTGACAAAGATCATTGTGAATGTCACTCATCTCCTGTTCCATGACACTCAAGGGTTGGTGTGATCTAGTTTGGTTTTTGCATTTTGCACATTTTGCACATTGTAACAAAAATGAAAGCGACCGCAAAGAAAGAGGGCTGGCGTCATCTGGCCCAAGTCTCCACAGTGTTGTCAACTGTGTAAATAGGCAGAGCTGAAGACTTGGTGGGAGTGAGCCGCCTGGGGTGAGTCAGTAAGGAACGGAAGCAAATAGATGCGCAAACACAATTCCACAGAGGAACACCCGTTCCGCCATAAAGATGGGATGGAGGAAAAGCCCACCCCGTTCTCTATCAGAGGCAGTTGCTTCTGTGGCCTTCCTGGCTCAATTCTGCATACATTTGGAGAATCGGATTGTTTATTTATTTTTATGTTCACTGCATGCTGAATTATGTATTCAGTTTGCAAACCTAAATCTCAAACCAAATAAATTATCCAGTGCCAGCCGAGCTCGAGCTTCTTATCCAATATTTAGTACCTTGTGCTGGTCTCAGTTCAATTCAAATATTTCCAACTTGTATCCTGTATTTAAGTTGCCACCTCTATCACTTATTTAAGCCACTTAACAAAGTACACATATGCAATGAATTAAGCATGAGGTCATTATCCATTCATCGTGTGGTGATCTTAGCCGCTGTCCTGGGAATAAGGGGTCTTTCAATTTGAAGCCACAAACAAGCAGAGTGTTTTGAATTGGCAATATCTCATTAATTTCATAAATGTGAACTAGACTCCACATCCATCTTTTGCTGTAACTTTAGGCTTAGCTGCTCTTGATGGGTCCTAATGAAGCCAACAAGGTAGATTTTGCTTGAGGGCCAGTCTGTCTTCCATGAGGGTCCATTGATGAATTTGATACAAATGTTTGCTAATCCTCTGGTCTTTGGTGATACTTGGTGAAGATTTCTGTGATTCCTGACTGTGATGACTTCAGAACTGTCATGGCTGGGGGAGTCTCTATGCTGGGAACACCGAGAAATGAGCTACCAAAGGCTTATTCAAGCATAAGTCAAGTCCTTTAAATTAAGCTCTGACAGAAGATCAGGTGCAAATGAGAGACGGAGGGTCTGCAGATCTGTCTGGGCAGGAGGGAGGAGAAGGAAGCTGTATGCAGCACACACAGGGCTCTGAGGAGCTGGGGTCACCCAGTGACCCTTCCTCAGATCCAGATGTGTCCGTCCCACCAGAGCCTAAAGGGCAGCGGCATGGCAACAATTCAACGCTGAGACACCAGGCTCTGGGGACACAGACAGTGAGAGATGGCGACACAGCAGTAAGCAGAACACTGCAGATGCCCAGAGTAAGCAGGCAGAGCCCTCGCTGTCTCCACTTGTAAAATGGCAACCCACACTGAGGAGGGGCAGTGAGAGGCTCACAAAGCACATACGGCACTTCTGTAGTAAGCTGCCCTTTCTCCACAGCGAGGGCTAGTGAAAACTCTAATGCACGGGAAGGAGGCAAGCTGACTTCTTCAATAGGGCAAGAAAACATACTCTATTATGTTTTCTATTATGTCCATCTGAAATGAGTACCTTTTCACACGGTGCTTCAGCCAGTGATGGCCCCCTCAACCATGCACCCCAGAAAGCCAGGTCAGTCTGCGAATAACCCCAAACCTTTCAATGCTCAGATGTGACATACTCACCCCAATCACTGAGCTCAGCAGGTGTGGATTCAACTGTGCCCAGAGACTGTCAACAAAGACCAAAGACAAAAGTGGCCTCCAACCAGCCCGGGGACTAACTGAACATTTATAGACCTTTACACCGAAGAGCCTTTCAGACGCCATCTAATGGGGTCAGTCCGAAATTGATGTAGAGAAAGCTGAGAGCCAGAAGGTCTTGGAGCTTAAAGCATTTTAGTTAGGTGTTAACTGATTATAATCTGTCTACTTCCAGGAAGGCTTTGAAGCAATTCTCCAGTCGCTTTGGTGGCTCACGGTGTCCCAATCAGAAGTGAGTTTGTTTTACCTCAGTAGGGGAGCATTTGTCCAGCATCTGTGGAGCACTGGGTTTATTCCCAATGCCATAAAGGGAGAAAGAGAAGGAGAACAAAGAACCTTAGTGGTTCTGAAACTCAGTGGGCTCATTTCATGCTTGACGAACAATTCAGTACATCACATTATACTAAGAGTGACTTCGCCAGGTATTTCCAAGGATTCCTGGATTTTGGATAGGTCATAGACACATGATGTATATTACAGTAAAGAGCTACCTGTGTTTACTTGTCCATGTGCTGTAATCCTTTAGAGAAAACTTGGTGTGAATAAAATTAGTTAACTGTGGGATTGGGTGTCTTTCTTCTCTTTTTAAAATATGCAGATTGCTGTTGGGAAGCAGAGTTATGGTTAATTTAATCAAATGTAGTGGTTTTCTTCAAAGCACACACAAATTAAGACATTTAGGGATCAGGGTAAATTAAGTATAGATGTGGGCTTTGGATATGTAATGGGTTCACATGTAAAATCACACATAGGCTGCGTAGAGTTTGAGTTAGAAGTGTAAGCTGCAAAATATGGCAGTCACCCATTGGGCTCCTCCTACTGGATCTAGTCCACACACACAGGAGGCTGATGGGCTTGTCCCAAGGCTCCTCCAGGCTTCATGGGTCTGTTTGTCATTGCGAGAGCCTCAGAGCCCCATCAAGCCTCCTGGGGGTGAGAAATAACTGGATCCAGAAGCAGCAACTGGAGTACATCAGGAGTGTTGCCAGTGCACTGGTCCAGGACACTGGCCAGGGTGGAATAGCTTAGAGAACAGAGGAGTGGCCAGTTCTCCTCTGCAGGCAACAGGGGACAGCTTCCCCTCTCAGCACAGTGGCAATGGCACTGTGTTCTGCCCTGCTTGTGGGAGTGAGAAGGGGGTGTGAAAGAGGCTAATTCTTAGTTCTGTTGCTCCACGAGCAGCTCACAGAGTGATGCTGTGGGCAGGAGAAGGAACAGGCACAGGAAAGAGTCTCTGCACTGCTCAGGCTGTGATGCGCCCTAGGCGCCACTGACCAGGAAGCAGATACTCAGCCTCCTCCCTGCTCCACAGGGATGGCAATTCTTGTCAGCTTGATCAAGGGCTGCCCAGATGGCTGCTGAGCTGAGATCACTGGGTGCGTCTGAAGAGCTCTGGATGAGACAAAGATGGACATTTGAATCAACAGACCAAGTACAGAAGATCTTCCCTCACTCAGCATGGGAGCATACCATCCAGGCAGCTAAAGTCTGGATAAAACAGCAATGCCCCCAAAAGGGGGTCTCCCACCTCCTTCTGGGATTCCTTACCTCTTGTGCCCTTGGCATCACAACCCCAGTTTTCAGTCACTGGAGTTTTCACCACTCCTGTTCCAGTTTTCTGGTTCACTGGTCTTTAGGTTTGACTGACAGCTTATGTGCAGGTATACATGTGTGGAGGTTAGAGGTTGATTTCAACTGTCTTCCTTGATCTCTCAACCTTATATATTGAGATAGGCTCTCTCATTGAGCTCAGAGTGTGTAATTTTTGCTAGTCTGACTAGACAGCTTACACCAGGGATCACTTGATTCCAGTATCAGGGTATCACAATGACAGGGAGGCCATCATGCCTACCTGGGGTTCTATAGGGATTCTGGGGTTCTGAGTTCTAATCTTCATTGGGAGACAAGCACTTTGCACACTGAACCATCTGCCCATAATTCTACAGTAACTTTTAATTTAAGTTAATAATGATGCTACACGTGATGTATCGGTCTTGGTACCTGTGAATGGATGAGAGAAGAGATCTGGTCATGGCAGATTCCACATTCTTTGCAGATTTCAGTCTTTCACAGAAATGATTTTTTTCACCTGGGTGGGGCATATGCAAAGCAGTAACCATATTTGTACAGCAGCAACAATAAGCAGGGACCAGACTTGCACAGCAGCAGATTCCTTCATCACCCGACCATTCCTGCTTCTCCCATCCTGCACGCACTACAGCCCTGCAGCAGTAGACACGGATAGTCTGATGACATTTGAAAGTGGAAGGCATGTGCTATACTACAAGGACTGGAGAGAAGGATAGATTTAGGCTGGGAAGAGGGCTGACTTCCAGCAGGAACTTTATATGTGGAAGAATTATGTAGGGAGACAGGGAGAGGTCACCCCAAAATGATCATGGGTCAGAGTCCCTGAGGGCAGAGGGTCAGCATAAGAGAAGACCTAAGAGGTGGTCCTCAGACACGTGGCAACAGTCTTCTGTGTATTTTCCTTGTGGGTGATTAAGGGAGTTATAAGAATCTGTAAGGAGGGTCTAGGCTGGAGGGCGGGGACATCTTCTACAGGCATTTCCACTGACCACACCCAGTGGTGCAAGTGGACTACACAGTGATGTTTTAGGGGGTCGATTTTTATAGATCAAATTCCCCAGTGGGAATAACCTAATTTTGCAGCCATGGCTCAAAGTTTCCTACCATTACGTGTGTTTATTGCCTAATGCTTTCTAGAACTTTCTTGGTCTGATATAGATGTCTTTCTACAAGATCTCATGGTTCTAGTGTTAACATTTTTGTTGGATTTCCCCCACCTTTCTCCAAAAAGCTGTTTTTGAGGAATTATCATCTCGCTTTTGAAGGCGGTGTGCTAAGCCAGAGATGTTCAAGTCTCAAGGAAGAGCTGCTGTATTCCAGGGCTCATGAGAGCATTTGGAACATTTTAGTGGACTCTGGAGCAATGTGTCTGAGTGTGCCCTGACATCAGAACACAAAACCACTGCTTTCCTATCCTCATGTTCTTCCTGTTTCCACAGCCCTGGGGTATGCTGTAGTGTCATCAGCTTCAACTGCTTGTCAGATTTCAGAGAAATCAGCAAGCTATGCTTACATAGCATCCTCTAAAAACAGCCCATGTGCATTTTATAATTTAATCATATCTCCTAGAGAGAAGACCCTGATCTATAATATGCCCATTTAATTGGGGAATCCCAGTGAACTCTTTCCCTGGAGACACTGAAGAGAAGAGGCTACTTGGTTTCACCATCTAGTGGGATATCAAATGTCATTAAATAATGATCTTATTAGGTAAGTACCGTAGGAGGGGAATGAGGTTTCTCTGAAAGCACAAGATAAGGAATAGTACTTAGGGAGAACTCCCAAGGATGAGCTGGTGCTGGAGAGCACAGAGAAGTGAAAGGCTGAAGAAGCAGTGCCCTCAAAGGGCATTTTATGCCCCAGGACAAAAAAAATCAGACAAGACATATAGAATTCCTGTCTTAAGAATGGAGGCCAACTATGGAGTTGAGATTGCATACAGGAAGTATGTGCTCCAAGCCAGTGTGGACTCAGAGGAAGTGTGTATTCACAGGAAGTATGGGCTCAGAGGAAATATGGACTCACAGAATGTATCTACTCACAGGAAGTAACAGACTCTGAGGAAGTGTGTACTCACAGGAAGTAACAGACTCTGAGGAAGTGTCTACCTCATGAAGTAAGTGCCCAAGAAAATGTGTACTCAGAAGTATGCACTCACAGGAAATGCAGCCTCGCAGAAAATGTTCAGTTTCAGGAGGACTATAGGCACAGAAGTGTGCACTCACTCATAGGAAGTTTAGATTCACAGAAAGTGTACCCTCACAGGAAGTGTACATTCATAGAAATCATATAATAGAAAGTCAGAGCTACTGCACTGTCCAGAATGTGTAAGACTTTATTTTTGCTTTGTTTTCCATTTTTACTTCTTGGATGGCTCGATAGATGCACATAATGAATTTCAGTCATTTTCACCCTTTGTTCCTTCCTCATCCTCCTCTGTCTTCTGAAGAAACCTTTCTTTCCAACAAATCCCCTTTTCATTCCTATGCCTTATTTTAGGTGTGCTGTGCTGAGTTTAACTGTAATTGCATGAGTGTGAACGGGGCTTACTCTCTAAAGCAGCTGCAATAGCAACTTCCCAGTGGCTGTACCACTGAAGAAAGAACACTCCCTCCCCCAGCAGCCATTCCTTGCCAACAGTTCCCAGGGGAGTAGGGCTTCTAAGCCCCTCCCACATGGATTATGAGAGATTCCAGTGTCCTATCTTATGAAGATCGTGTGCAGGTAACCACAGCTGCGGTGAGTTCATGGGTGCAAAAGCCATGACAAGTCCAGCAGGCGTTTTGAGGGGCTCTCAGTATGCCTGACCTCCCCACTGTCAAGGAAGGAGCCAGGATCCCTCCTAGAACTGGTTAGAATCCAGCCAAGAAAGCTGCCCCAAGGGAGTTAGGTTATCCTTTCTACGCCTTCTTCTCTGTACCCCAAGTCAATAATACCCTGTCTGTTCTTTGACACCTTATGCAAGCATTGACCCATGAATGAAACTGATAATCCCACTTCAATACAAGAGAGGATGGACACCGTTCTGGAAAATTCTAGAGAAGATTCCAACCCTTTCCTGTGATGTCAATGCTTGAAAGAGCAGCCTTGGTCTACTGAAGACTGAATAGGGAAAAAATGGGAATGGAAGAGTGAGTCTTTTTTGTGTGTGTACACATCCTCCCTGCTCCCCCGAGGTACTGGTGAGTTGTGTCTCGCTAAGCATAGGCAAACACCCCCCTCCAGGAGCAGATGTTTCAGGCTTTAAAGATTGTGCCAGGTTGCCATGCTGTGCAATGTGAAATGGAATCTGCCTTTGTGAACTTGCAGGCGTGACTTTCCATAGACTGGCTGAGGGGCTCTCCAGCACAGCGAGCCCTGTCACATTAGCAGGCTGCTGAGCAGAGGTGTGGACCTAATTGTCAGCAGCCATGGGAGGTGGATGAAGCCCATGGAGCCTCATATGGTCCTGTAGGGAGTACTGCACTGGCCCCTCTGCCTCCCTGGGATTGTGCCAAGTCTGAACCAGGAGGATGAGTCACCGAGCTGATTGAGCGGAAGATCAAGGGTGCCCCACAGAGTCAAAAGCCCATGCTGAAAATACCTGACTGTTCCAGATACAAGCAGGCACCTGCTGTCCAGGTTCAGAATGGCCCCAACCTACCATTTTTTCCTATAGAACACACATTTTTCTCTCTTTTGCTAGCCTTTGATGAACTCAAAAATGTTCAAAAACCATGAAGCCAGGAAGTTGGAGAATACTTTTTTTCTGTGGTCTCATGGAGATACTATGAGCCGTTTGATGGCTGCCAGTTTGTACCCACATTAAAAGAAGCTTCTTATATGTCTTTGTCTCATGGCCTCTGAGGAAGGGCGTCCTGTTCTCTCTCTGCTTTCTTTGCAATGGCTTTACATGTCATGACAAAGGATTCTGCTCATGGCAGAGCCCTTCAGAGCCACTTAGACTCTTACTCTATCAACCCATTGGGCAGGACACTGTGAGGAAGCTGTGGGAAGGGGACACAGTGCTACCTCTGGATGAAATGCCCTGGGACCTCAGGGTTTGTAACTGACCTCTCTGAACCTGTTTCTGTGAGGTTTGCAAAAATGTCTTGCTTTTAAGACCAAATTAGACACCATTTTAAAGGTAATTAGTAAACACAGTTCTGGCCTGGAGCTAACCGTGTGGCTGTTACTGTGTGATCATGTCAGGAGACGACTGTTAGTGGGATTATTCTTTGTCCCCTTCACGGCTTAATCTCTCCCTATTCACATCTGTTTGTCTTTGTAGACCAGGGTGAGGCAGACATGAGGATCCAATAGTATCAACTATTATAAATAATAGCGCAGTGTGGGCACAGGGGAGGTGGCAGCCACTCACCCAGAGGAAGATGGTACCAAGAGGAGTTGATCGGAGTCAGGCATGAAGGGTGCACCAGCTCAGGGCTGGCAGAGAGTGTGGGAAATGCATGGGAGAAATAGAGGCCAGGGCTGTTTCCAGGGAGCTGTGCCCTTGTGCACACCAAGTATGTTGGAGGCATGGCAAGAGGTTATGTTGAGTGGCCAGACCCCATGATAAAAGGTTCTCTGTCCCTATAGTGTTATCACACACACAAGGAAACCTAGTCGAGACTCAAGATATTATTCTGAAAGCTCTGGAATGAAGGAGGGAGGAGGGCCCCTAAAATGGAGCAAAGGCTAAGTTAGAAGAGTCCTGCAGGCCGAGGGGAGGAGATATGATGGAGTAAAGAGACACTAAGTGTGTGTATGTGACAGGGTTTAGACCTAGATATGGGGGGTGGGGGTAGCAGAATAGGTAGGAAGCACAGTTTGGTGCCTGAGCAGGGAGGAAGGTACCCCACTCTTTGGGCACTGTGTCTTCCCAGCTGGTGTGGCCAAGCTGAGTTCTGTCTCCTATGCAATAACTGTAGAGGGTTATTTGTTTGCCTTTAAGTAAAACCTCTTTTGATTTCTATGGAATATATTTAGCAAGCCAAGGGGAATGCTCAGTAGATCAATACTAAGCCAGCAGTAAACACAGCCAATCAATCAGCTGTCCAGCCAGTTTCTTTGAGAATGAGGCTGATGGAGATTTGAGTACAGTGATTTCGGTCTCAATACAAACGGGACTGAATAAGGTGTGGGGTGTTCGAAACCCTCTCTCTTACTTAAAATGAGCTTAGGAAGAAAAAAATAAGATCTAACCATAAGGTCTAAACGCATATTGCCACCAGGTTCCTGTAACAACGTCACATGTTAGGAGCTGGAGGTGCATTTGCTAAAGTGCTTGTCCAGCATGCACGAAGTCCTGGTCTCTATCCCCAGCAGCACATGAATTCCAACAGTTGGGAGGTGGAGGGAAGGGGAAAATAAATACAAAACAAATCACATGACACTTGATTTATGGGAAGGGAAAATGTGTATACAAAGCTGTACTCATGAAAGATCAAATTTCTTTTTTATATTTCCAGGTTAATATTTAACTTTTGCAAGGAGTACACAATTTATGGACTGAACTCATTTCTAGTGTAATTAGAATCTAAAGTTCCAGAGGCCTGTGTATCCTTTTCTCCTTGAGTTACCTTCCATTAGACTCATAGAAACCAGAGTCCAAAGGGCATCCTTCCAAGACACATTTTCTTTATACCACCATCATTTACATAAGGAACAAAGCCTCCTATTTCATCCCCATAGACAATATTAGCCCTTCCAGATGTAATTAGTAAAAGTCCCTCGCTATTCCAATTATTGATTTCATCAAACATTCTGCTAATCCAATATTCTCCAAATAGGACTTTGATCATTTTCTTGATGTGCATTGTAATTACAGAACAAAAGACAGGAGGCAGCTGAAGGAGTTGACCCATTTTCAGAGGGGCCTTTTTTTTTTTTTCTTGACTTACCAGTGATGACCTTGAATGTCAAAAACTAACTTGAAGCCTCCCTTAGAACTCACAGTCAGAGATACCCAAAGCAAAATGGCTTTGAAATGGTTCAGGCTGGCAGCATCCCCATAAGGCCCCAGCAGATGATCAGCTGGCATGGATAGTCTATAGACATAATAAACCATGACCATGTAAGGTTGGACTCTGGATTCCACATCCACTTTGAAAGCCTTGAAGGAAGGAATACCCATCATCTTAAAATAGCGATTAACCTTAGGATACACCCTTGAACTTAGTTGCTTGGAATCCAGGGTTCCCCAAACCTATTGTTCATGTTTCCCTACCTCACAGCTTTGCACACCCCAAGTGATCAGTGGGAGCGGGAAGCAGGCCCTGAGTTCTCACATTACAGCCCCTGGCTCCAGACTCCCACTCCACACTCATTCACTCGCTGATACTCTCTGAGTTCACACTGATTTGCCACCCCTGGCACAAAGATACTTCTCTTCGGTGTGTTCTAGAAGTATCTGAAGCCCACAAGCAAGACATTTTCTACAACCTGTGTGGAAGCGGCTTTTTGCCTGCCTTGCATGCCCTCTGTGCCTTGAGGCTTCAGACTTCAGTCTGACCTTGCAAGAGTCACTATGCAAGAGCCTGGAATGATATCTCTTTCTCTGCTCAAAAAGACTTCATCCTCCCAGCCACCACATGTGAGATCAGAGAGATTCAGGTGTTCAACCTGAGGCTGGCCCTCAGATTAGACACTATGGGAAATATGCACTGCGAGAAAATGAGGTATATTGGGCAGACACCCCAGTATCCAGAGCTCCTAAGCAGCTTAGGAAGAGAAGGACAGATGTCATTATTCTGTCATCTGAAATCTGGGTAGACTCTGCAGGGCAATCTATGGATGACAACAGCCACTGACACATAGATCTACAGATTCTGCTGCTGCTACTGGCTGCCTCAGTTTGCTTCCATCCAAGTCTTGCCATGTCTACCATGGTGTGACTGCAGGAAGTGGTGGCTACCTCTAGGAAACATCCTCTCACACATTCCCCTGTGCCTCGCCCCCATGGATGCTTCCTCTACATCTCTGGGTACCCTTTTTGAACATGTCATATTTTCAGAGGATAAAACCATAGCTTGTAATGCTGACCCCAACCTCACTTGCTCAAGGACAACTAGGCAGGCAAATACAATCTTCATAAACAGAACTTGACTGTGGCATTCACAGGGATCCATACATAGTTTATAGCAAGTCCGGAAGCTTCCTTAATAAAATCCACCCTTTGGATGACTCTGTTTTCTTACTGAAGGGATTTTTGCTTACTTGGTTGTGTGCTGAGGATGTGTGTTAGGTGAGCAATTTAGCACTGAGCTACACCCCAGCCCATACTCTTTTCTTTTTCTTGTATCTGTTATCAGTGTGATCTGGTTTTTGGCAGAACCCATTTTATTTTAATATCCCTTGTCTCTTGGCAATGTTTTTAAAAGGGTATTCAGCAATCATTGGAATTAGCTTGTTTTTTATCTCTGGGATATTAATCTAATTGTTTTAAAGAAGAATAACTTAGGATGGAGAATCCGAATCATTGCTGATGTGACTGTAGGAAGGGCCTTGCATCAAAGTGCTCAGAAACACGGCAAAGTAGTGGGTTTCTAAGGCAGGCAGCAGTCAACAGAGGCCAAGATGACTAGGAAACACGGATGTGTTTATTTGAGTGACATACTCTTTCAGTGGGGCTTAAATAGTACCCTAGAAGTCATCTGGAGTGGGCTTCACAAGCTGCAGGATTCCCTAGCATTGCTATAACTGTAATTTCCTTATCAATATTCAAAGTGTCATCACTCTATGCTATGCTATATATATCAGCTATCTTTCTGGGTGTGGACTCCAGGAGACACAGGAGCATTCATTAGTGGGAGTGGGTGACAGATTTCCTAAAGGTGTGTGTAGAAATCACTGCACGTGATGAAAATGGAAAAGTGAGCTTGTGTTGACCTTGGAAGCAAAACCCTGCAGATGAGTTTAGCTGACTAATCAAAAGGGAGTTGTCCTCGTCATTCGTCTGTCATACCACCAAGAGAGAGTGCCACAGAGTGTTCCTTACAAATGACAAGCCCTTACAATGTAAGGCAACAACACAGCCATGCCTGTCCCAGGGATGACCTGGTTTGTAGTTGTCCTGACAAAGATGAGTCCCCACTCTCTCCCCTTGCTCATTGCCCTGCTTGAGCCATTTATCAAAATGGTCAGGACACCACACACTTAAGTTCCTTTATATTAATTTAATTTAGCCCTATTTCATGGTTCTCTATTTAACCAACTGGAAAGGTTAAATTCAGTTTACATATGTGCTAATGCCAGGAGAGTCTCTAGGTAAGTTTTCTTCTTCTCCCCAAGCCAAAGAAGTTGGAAATTTCACCTTCAAGTTCAAAGACCTTCACCAAGTGTTCTTTACTGTATCCCTGGCTTTGTTAAACCCCAGAGATCATTCTGCTGACAATGAATACCTCAACAATGGAATGAGGAATTGGGGGTTGGGGGCTGATGACATATCTCAGTGTGTAAAGGAGCTTGCCTCCAAGTCTGATGACCTGGGTTCAGTCCCTGGGGCCCACCCAATGGAAGGAGAGACCTGACTACCCCAAGCTGTCCTCTGATTTCGTGTGCACACACTCACCTGAGTATACACTCACAAAATAAACAAGAGGCAAAACTGTTTTTTTATTTTTTGAAAGAGCACTTGCTCAAATCAAAAAATCAAATCAAAATTTGATTTGCAACACACACATTGGGCAGCTCAGAGCGGCCTGTAGCTCCAGCTTCATGGGTTCACACATCCTTTCTAGACTCCACAGGACTGTCTTGGTTCCTTCTATTGCTGTGACAAAATGCCATTACTAGAGCAACTTATAGAAGGCAAAGGTTTATTTGGTTTCACAGTTCTAGACGTTTAGAGGGACGACGGCAGAGCAAAGGCATGGCAGCAGAAAGAAGAGGCTGAGGGCTCACATCTCGAAAACCAAGCATGAAACAGAAAGTGAACTCGAAGCAGCATGGGGGTTTAAACTCTCACAGCAGACGCTTGTGACAGATTTCCTCCAACAAGGGCACATCCCACAAACCTCTCCAAACAGCGCCACCGAATGGGGGGGAACAAGTGTTCAAATGGCCAAGACTGTGAGGGAGATTTCTCATTCAAACCACTGCAGGCACCCACACACGTGTGTGTTCTCACACACATATACACATACAGATAAATAAAATAAAATATATTTTAAAGAAAAATTAGAAGCCTCCATTCTTCTGAGACACCGTTTCACTGCTCTCTTGGAGTTTCCACGGCCCCAGCAGGACTGGAATAGTCAAGTCCACTAAGCCAGTTCACACTGTATTAAAATGGAAGGAACTGGAAGGGCACTTTATGGCTCTACTAAGGTGTGTAGGAGACAATGACTCATGCGTGACCTGTTAAATCTATGCTCTTACAAACATACAGGGCGCCTCTGTTTTAATCTCTGAACTGAGGTGCACTATTTTTGTTCTCACCTCTAACCCCGGACCTCATCTCTGAATGCAGAGAACTAGTACACCAAAGGTGTCCTAGCAACAGTGAAGGTACAAACTGACCCTGTCCACTGGTAAATGCCCACAGTATCAGTACACCTTGCCCATCAGCTCACATCCACCACACAAATCCACTGTGTTCACTGGGGATGCCCTAGGCACATGCCTCGCTAACTATGAGTTACCACTCTGACCCTGTGATAATTAAAACTGATTGTCAGTTTGACAGGATCTAGAATCATCTATGAAATAAACCTCTGTGTACACCTGTGAGAGAGTTCCTAGCCTGGGTTAATTAAGCTTGGAAGATTCACCTGAAATGTGGCTGGCCCACAGGCTGGAGGCCCCAACAGAGTAAAGAGGTGACTGTGAGCTAGGTTCCAGCATCCATTCCTCTCTACTTGCCGACTTGAGGTGAAGTGAATAGCTTCCCCAGGTTCCTGCCACCAGGCCTTCCCTGCCCAGATGGACCGTACCCTTGGACCGTGAGTCAAATTGAACTATTGATTCCTTCAATTGCTTTTATTGGGTGAAGTATTTTTGTTGAGGCCGGTCCTCGACATGGGTGTTATTTCCCAGCAACATAGAAAGTGAATACACAGGCTTCATGGTAAGAGGCCATGCTGTATGAATGGTTGCACGTTTAACCCACTGTTTTCCAAGCCAACCACTGTAGCATTTAAATGAAGCACCTTGTTCCTGGTGGTGAGGTCAACATTCTTAAAGTTATTAATGCTTCAGGTTACATTCTTCTCTAATATGAATCTATCATTTTAATGAAGTACAGGCTATGAATTATCACCGTGTACTTGAAATTCCAGTAATGTAGGCAATATGCAAAGCAGAGCTAGCGAGGTTCTGAAGGGACTTCAAGGAATTGGGTTCTATCTTATCCATTGGTCCACGACCACACCCTGCTGCGGCCTCAGCTTTTCTTTACCCTGAAATTTCTTAGAGTCCCCTCTTGTGACATCATTACCTCTCCCTAGCTATGTTCTCCCTTCAGTGAGCACTAATCAGGCTTTGACTGGCACATTGTCCGCAGCAACGTCTCTGCAGGTCCCACAGAGCATCACTGTTGGTTGGTTCATCTCTAACCTCACCAGAGGTGCTAGGGCAAGCTATTGTTTTCTCATGTCCTCCAGTCCCTTCTCCTACCCCAGTCTAATGCTGTAGAGTTCTAAGGGCCCCTACTGCTTTGATCAACTCTTCCTTTCTACAAACCATCATTCATTAGTCAGCTAACATGATGCTATTCTAAGCAATTATTAGCCTCATGCTGAATCAGGCTCTTGATTTTCATTTGTGTTTACACCTCCCCTGTGTGCCACATTCATAAAGTTGACATTGCCACTGGGCATCTCATGAGCTTCCCAGCTCTGCGGCTCTGAACAACGGCCCTCTAGAAACTGAACTTCTCTTCACTTCCCACAGTGGTACCAAAGTGCCCCATGGACTGGTCACCCAACACTAGCCCCTCGGTCTGCTGTCCTCTGCCACGCCCCTTCTTATATGCGGGCTGTCTGTGACTAGAATATACCCTTCCTTCCCACCCTTAAATCCTCCTCTCTCTGAATATTATTGGTCCTCTCTTCATTGATCGCTTTTCCTTCCATGAGGGCAACATCACTCGGTCCATCAGAGTCTCCTCCAACCAACATCACTTTCATCCTTGGGCCACTTGCTGGAAGGTATGTGCATCCCCAACAAGTCCAATGGTGAATTCCTTTTTGTCCATGCAGGGTAAAAGCTTACAAGAAAGCTTTCACTTAACAATGATTGAGCGTTTCACAATACTGTGTCACAGGCAGCTCCAAACCTGTCTGGAGGGAAGAGTCATCAGGGCGGTGAGTGGCAGTAGTACAAATAGTTATTTACTGATGTTGTTACTTGATAAAGGTCAAACACAAAACCCTTGGGGGGAAAGGGGAAGGCAACTCAGTCAACTGGAGCTCATAGTCTTTGTCCCCTGAGACTCCATTTGTCCACTATAAATAATCTGAAGTGTTATTTGCGCTTCAACCTTTTGATAGAGTACTGATTGTCTAGACCGATAAACAGCCAGCAGGGATCTGTGCCTGGCTGCTGGCAGCTGCTTCCTTAAGATCCACTTGAGGGCTGACTGGGTGGGAAAACAAAGCTAGTCTAAGGGCCAGAGTGAAGAGGTTGATAATCAGAGGGAGGAGGTTTAGAGAGGTGGGGGTGATGGTCTGTGAGAAGAGAATGTGATGGTCCAAGAACGTTGATCCGCTGAAGAAGAAAATGGTGGATGGAAACGGGGCAGGTAGTGTGTAGTGGGAGGAGGGTCTGGAAGCAGAGGGACGGGTGTCTGACACTCCATGAGAAAGTCTGATAACCTTTTTGGGGGGTAGGGGGAAGAAGTAACACGAGTCTGCTATATGTTAGAAATTTTTTTATGACATGTTTTCAGATGTTACTAGTTATTACAGCCATTGTCCAAACCTGGTGCTGTAGTCCCTCCTACTGCACAGAGACTCCCAGAGACCACAATCATCCTCCTGGCAAGTGGCAGGCACATCAGTGGCCTGCTCTCTTTAGAAACCTAGGCTTTTCTTTAGCATATATTGTTTCACGATCGTGTGGTATGTTGCGGGCCCCTCTTCCTTCCCTGGGTCGTCTCCTAGCCTGCTCGTTATGGACTCTAAGAACATGGCGCTCTTTGCGTGTCCATGCCAAAACTCCCTTCTCCTTGCTGTCACCACCTCTGATCAGTGCACAACAAGTGGGATGCCAAAGTGCAGTACTGCGGGGCTGGGGCCAGCGCAGAGGCCCGTGACATCCCTTCTAG
Organism: Ondatra zibethicus; assembly: GCA_004026605.1. Taxonomy (NCBI): domain Eukaryota; kingdom Metazoa; phylum Chordata; class Mammalia; order Rodentia; family Cricetidae; genus Ondatra; species Ondatra zibethicus. The sequence goes on from PVIU01000682.1 coordinate 47,986, forward strand.
TCATTCCTTTAAACCCTTGCACTCCTCAAAGCAATTACCTTTCTACTACAGCCTTCACAGCTCCCGAGAGAAGGGCGCCCCATTTGGAACTGTGTCCTTTCTTCCTCAGCTCGATGTGTACATTTCCTGAGGTACTGAAAGGAAAGCATGAGAAACCATATTTAAGATGTGTTTGTGTGTGAGCGTTTGCTTGTACCCTGTGCATGACGAGTACTCATGCAGGGCCAGAAGAGGGTGCCAGCTCCGGGAACTAGAGTTACAGGTGATGGCTGATGGCTGCCAAGGGGGTCCTGGGAACCAAATCCCAGTCCTCTGCAAGAGCAGTGAGTGCTCTTAATGGCAGTCAGTCCCAGAGAAAATGCTATTTTAATCAAAGAGAATAGGGCATGTGCACATTCTTAGTTATGGATAGAATTCTAGGGAATGCAAACCATGATGGCGTTGTGGGGTTCTGAAGGGAAGCTGTGCCCACATGTGACTTATATGAGTGGTGCATTCCTAGTGGAAGGAGGAACTGACACTTTGTATTTTCACCGTCCTGCCGTACTCTTGCCAAAAGTCCTATGTGAGACCCTCAGAGCCTTGTGAACTGCAACTGATGCCTCCCACAAGCAGAACACACGCCCCTTCAGTGCTTGTGGGACATTCCCAGGTGCTTGGTAACGAAACTGTTCTCAATACTTGCAGAAAGACTGACGTTCAGTCCTGAAAAGCATGCTTCAGATCACAGCAGATTGGATCTGGAAGTCAATAATAGATGGGAAACTGAAAAGCACACACAGATGTGTGGAAATTAAACAATGCCCTCATAAATAACCAATGGATTAAAGAGGAGACCACGGGGAAATAAATGTGTTTTGTGCTCCAAACAAAACACAGCATCAAAACTTAGGGGATTCAGTGAATGCAGTCCTCAGAGGGAAACTATAGTGTGCACTCATATTGAAAAAGAAGAAAGCCTGCAAATCAATAACACACTATCTTTAATAAACTAGTGAAAGAAGAGCAAAGCACACCCAAAGCAAGCAGAGGAGGATACAGTAATGAACAGAGAACCAGATGAGAGCATGGAAAAAATAAAGAAAATGGCCCACGTGTGTGTCAGTCCTTTGACAACCAACTGACACGCCCTGGTGCCCTAGTCTTCACGAATTCCTTCGGCTGAACTTTTAATCTCAGGATATTTTATTCAACTTCCTATCAAACCACCATTCTTTAACTTTACTTGCTTTTACTTTTCATTTATTCAATTGAGAGGAGACAGGATCTCATGTAGCCCAGGCTGGCTTGGAACTTGCTATGCAGGCTGGGGCGGTAGGCATGTGCCTCTATGCCTGACTTATGGAGGGCTGGGCATGGAACTCAGTGTACCCTACATGCCAGTCAAGCATGCTACCAAGGGTGGCCACATCCCCAGAGCCTACAAAACTGTTTTTCAAGCCCAACATCCAGTCAGCAGGGTTCAGAGAACCATCTTACAATATAAGAAACTTGTCTGTTCTCACACATTCTAAAGCTATTATAACCACTGAGTTCCTCATACTATCATTTACTCTTTCACTGGACAGGAAGAATGATGAAGATGGGATTCAGAACCCAGAAAAGCAGAATGGTCGAAGGGAGAGACTTGAATGCTAATGTAGTACCTCGAGAGCTATGGTAATACTCCAACCACAGTTAAAATCTGAGACCATCACTGAGTAATGAACCCCACAGAGACTGGGCTTCTCCACCATCAGGAGGCACCAGGGAGATAAAATTTCTGTTGACTTGGTCTGTGGTTCTTGGATACTGGCAGTTCTGGTGTGAGACTTGGGGATAGCAGGGCTAGTCATTGGAAAGAGAGTTTGGATGTGTGTCAGGGAAGAGTGCAGGTGACTCTGGTCCCTCTCTTGGTTCTCCTGGAGCCTCTCACCAACTGAAAGCAGAGCAAATAGCACACCACCAGGCCTGTGCTGCTTCACGTCAATTCCCAGCTCTCTCCAGATGTGACTTTGGGCAAACTCTAGCTCAGAACCATATGAGGAAGGGATTCTGAGAACTTCCCAGCATCATACAGAACATCATAGTCAAATGGTCAGACATGTCTGAGTTCTGACCTCACCTGTTCACAGCCTGCGTACTGTATGACCGTGAATGATGTAGGCTATGACATGTCAAGGATGTAATCACAGTGAATCCTGGCATTTACTGTTATTATATCAGTTTCGACAGTAGAGAGGGTAGCTCAGAGGAAATTGAGAAAAAGACAACGTATAGGTATTTCTGTGTGGGTAGCAGCAGTGTAGTGTGTACATATAAGGGGTATGTGGCATGGGTGGGGTGGTATAGTGTGTATATGTGTTTTTGGTATATGTACATAGTAGTATGGGTATATAAAACACAAATAGTGGGTGTGCAAACTGAAAGTGGACTTCAGTGAATGTCTTTCTGTCTTTCTCCTATCATACTGCATACTCACATTTTGAGGCAGAGTCTGTCATTGAACCTGAAGCTAATTGATATCTCTTGACTGCCTGGCCAATGAGCTTCAGAGATCTGCCATCCTCCACACCCCTTCTCTCTAGTGCTAGGGTAAAGAGGTGTGCTTCCTTACCTGATTTTCACCCAAGTGCTAGGGATCCAAACGCAGGCCTTCATGCTTGCCTGGCAAGCACTTTACCGAAGAGTAAAAGAGTCGTTTCTCCAGCCCCTCTGCAAATTTTCCAATGGATGCATCAGAAACTCGGAGGAAAAACTGAAATGGAGCTCCCCTCCTGGGGCTACAGGCTACCGCCAGACTAAGGTGGGATGAACTGGAATTGCAGGGCTCTGCCTCTTTTATAGGATGTCAAAGCCTATCTAGGCATGCCTCTCTTGTCGCCTATCAGTGACTCTTGTGTTTACTTTTGTTTGTACGGAGGTTATCAAGAGGTTGGGTCTTAGCTTGCTGGTTGCCACTGTCCCTAAACACCAAAGACACAGTCATCTCCTTCCCTGCCTTTGTACACACCAGGGATTCCTAGTTCTCTCCTGCATGCAGGGCCATGTGTCCATGTGACTATTAAATTGTCAAAAGCACGGGACCTCTTCCAAAGATATCTTCATGATACACCCCTAGGACCCATGTCCCACACTGTTATCTCTGATCCACTGACTTCTGGAAAGGTTTCCTGTGTTATAAAAATGGCAGATGTTGGGAGCTGGAAAAAATGGCTCAGTGGTTAAGTGGTTAATGCTCTTACTTGGGACTCAGGTTTGGTTCTCAACACCAGTACCATATCTCACAACCATCTATAACTCCAGTTTCAGAGGACCAGAAACCTCTGCCTTCACTAGACACCAAGGATGCATACATGGGGTACATATACACACATACGGGAAAAATGCTCATACACATAAAACAAATATAAATAAATCCTGAGTTGTTTGTTTTTAAATGCCAGAGGTTAGGGCTAGGGAGATAGTTAGATCAGTAAAAGGCTCGCCATGCAAACATAAGGACCAGAATTCAATCTTCAAAACTCATGGTTTTAAAAAAGCCATCCATGATATCTTATAATCCCAGCATTGTGTGGGTGGAGACAAGCAGATTCCTGAAGCTCACTGGCCAACAAGGAGAGTTCCAGGCTAGTGAGAAACCCTGTCCCTATAAACAATGTAAATATAGCCCCTGATCACTGACATCTGAAGTTGACTTCTGGCCTCTACATGGGCACCTTCACTTCCATGCTTAGGAACACACGTGTGCGAGCACACACACACACACACACACACACACACACACACACCCCACATATTGGAGATGGAAACTAGCTTCATACCAGTTTCTGAAATCCTTGAGTCTCTGCCTAAAATGAACACACTGGGATCTTGAGGATATATTATTACCAAGTGCTGTCTGGTTGGGTGACAATGACTCATACTTCTGCCACTCGTTCTGTAGTTGCAGTTCTCTGAGCAGAGCTGGTGTCTGTAAGGCTGCCTGGACCCTAGACTTGGTGGCCCTGCCATCCTGCACAGGTAATGTGCTCTCTCTCTCTCTGTGCCTGTGCATGCAATACTCTATATTTAGGTATTTTCCATATGAACACCCCTCTCTACTCTTGTTACCTTGAACAGTTTGACCTCAGCCAGATGGCTGTTTTTTCCCCCAAAGCAAGAGATTGCAGCAGTCTCAGTCCCTGTGACCTTGGGAACACCTGTTCCCCTTCCATCCAACCCTCGAAACCACACTGATTCTCCCACACTGGAGAGATGGATTCCCTGTATCAGGGCAGAGTTTTGGTCACACTGTGGTCCTCACTGCCAAAACCCTGATGAAGCTCTGCTACCTTTCTGCTCACCTGTTCCTCCCCTGTCCTATCTAGCCTCTGCCACCTACCTGCCCTGTGATAATTGGAGCCTTCAAACAAACAACCAATCAGTCGCCAAGCAGTAGTCTGTAATATGAATCTGCCCAAGCTCAAAACAACGGACATACCCTTTGCAGATATCATTATGCTTCCTTCAGCTTCCAAGGCATGTGGATCCCAGAACAAAGAAAGGTCTACAACAGATGGTGGGTTAGAGGGGTGGGCTCAGAGGTTAGGAATGTCTGCTGCACAATCATGAGGACAGGAGTTCAGATTCCAGCATCCACACAACAAGACAGGTATCCCATGCATGCCTGTAAACTCCAGCTCTGCAGGAGAGGGTAAGAGGCAGAAGGAGCTGGGACTTATTTGTTTCCAGCCTAGCCAAGAAGATGTGAATCCTGGGTGAGACTGTGCCTCAAAAGAATTAGCGGGGAAAGAAAGAGGAAAACATCCAATGTCGCCTTCTGTGCATGTACATAGCTGCACATACACACACATGCATACACTCTCACGCAATGCATACATACATACATATTAAATATCTTTGTTTTCTAAAGGAGACAGGAAACTCACTCACTCATTGTTCTCATATAAACTTGCAGCAAGTTAAGGGTGTCTGTGTCCTTCTCTACTCCCAGACATAGATGGTTGACCCACTGAGCTGCTAAGTATGGATATAAAATGCACAATGAATTCACTGCTTAGACCTTCAAGAATCCCATTAGGAAAATGTAAAACTATTTCTATAGACCTCAGAACCAAGGGTCTCATGCCTGGGTGCCTCTAAGAAGCGATTTTGAGTTTCTCATTTGAGACCATGTTGCAAAATTGCAAAATTTTGAGTTTTCTGAACTTCTATTCAACAATGAATATCTTAGTAGATCATCTATGAAACAAAATTCTTGGGAACTGGGTGGATTAGATCAAGTTTCTGATTGTCTACCCAAGAAATCTTTTGATTTATAGATTTGGATGCAAATGTATTCATTGACAATTGCTATAGAAAATAAACACGGAAGAAGCAGAGCTTTGGCTGTACAAGCCTTCAGAGTCCTGGGGCCGCCATTCTGACGCTTCTCAGTAGACATGGACGTGAAAAACTAAGAATAAGAGGAAACAGAGGCAGGAAGATTATGAGTTCAAGGCCACCCTGGGATCACGACAAAACCTGACTCAAAAGAAAATAATAATAAAAGTGAGAGGCACGTTTGCTGTGAGTCCATTCAGAGTGCATAGCTTGGTCGGCTTCCTTTTTACAGTTCTTATTATTCTGTTTCTTAGCCTTACTGTCAAGATTACCAGCTAGGACAAGTCTTGAATAATTGAGAAAATATCATTAAACAAAGTTTGACTGAGCTAATAACTGAGTCAAGAAGAGTCCTGAGAGGTGGAAATGACCCAAGGAAAAGGTATTTCTGTATAAAGTAAGACTGGTCAACTATTTAAAGGGAGCTTGAATCCTGATCAGATGTGAGAAGATCATCTTCAGACCTATATTTCAGAATAGTCCAGGTTTGTTTCATTGGGAGCAGCACATGTTAACCTGGTGTGGTGTGAATTTCTGGGAAAACTTGTGTTTCTGTGAAAACTTTTAATAGATAAAATTTAGTGAGAGACTTTCATGGAATAGTTGAGGTGGAACATAATTGCTTCCTGGTATTTCCATAAAGGATGGATACAAAAGAGGAACCCTACTTTTCAAAGGTCACAAGCCCCAGCGTTGTAGGAATGGCTCAATGGTTAAGAGCACTTACTGCTCTTCCAGAAGTCAGGGGTTCAGTTCTCAGAACCCACACCAGGTGGCTTATAACCACCCATAACTCCAGCTCCTGGGGTTACCTTCTTTTGGTTTCTGTGGACAACTGTACTCGTGCCCTATCAATCCCCCATACTACTGTTAAAAATCCCTTCCCCGGACATAACAAAGCTCCCAAAATAGTGCCACCAGCTGCTGCAAGTATTCAGAACATGAGCCCGTGGGAGATGTCTCACTTTTAAATCATGACAGACATACATCTATCATCTCAGCTGAATCTGAGATGTGAGCCAGTAGGATGAAGCTCATGATAACATGAGGGTCACAGACATACCCTCATGATTATAGTTTCAACTACACCCAAGAATCCTTTACCAACGTTCATTATCCATTAGCTTTGAGGCTTACAGTGAGGTTTATAGTAGTGAGGTTTACAGTGAGCCTTACAGTGTAGCTTACAGCGAGGTTTACAGTGAGCCTTACAGTGTAGCTTACAGCGAGGTTTACAGTGAGCCTTACAGTGTAGCTTACAGCGAGGTTTACAGTGAGCCTTACAGTGTAGCTTACAGCGAGGTTTACAGTGAGGCTACAGTGAGGTTTACAGTAAGGCTACAGTGAGGTTTACAGTGAGGCTACAGTGAGGTTTACAGTGAGGCTACAGTGAGGTTTACAGCGAGGCTACAGTGAGGCTACAGTGAGGTTTACAGTGAGGCTACAGTGAGGCTACAGCGAGACTACAGTGAGGCTGCAGTAAGATTTACAGTGAGGCTACAGTGAGACTACAGTGAGGCTACAGTGAGGTTTACAGTGAGGCTACAGTGAGACTACAATGAGGTTTACAGTGAGGCTACAGTGAGGCTGCAGTAAGATTTACAGTGAGGCTACAGTGAGGCTTATAGTGAGGTTACAGCGAGGCTACTAGGCTGCACTGAGATTTACAGTGAGGCAAACAGTGAGGCTTACAGTGCACCTTACAGTGAGGCTCATAGCGCGGCTTATGGTGGATACAGGTAGGCTTCCATCGTGAGGCTCTGGGTGGTGAGTGTCCGCAGCAGGTGCAATAGTGGCTCCACTTAAGCTGGAGTCAGCAAGCATCCCAAGGACCAGCAGCTCCTCTCTGTGTCAATAGCCTCTGGGGGCTCAGAGACGCTTCACTCTAACTCCATCTGATGGCCAAAGAGGCATCCACAGGCAGCCCACGAACTTGCCCACATTAAACCCATCACAGGGAAAGCCCATAGACGGTCCTTGGGTTCCCCTGGACTCCACTGGACTAGAAACATCAGGATAATCTGGATCCAGGGTCGTGCCTCAAGCCTACAGGGAGCTTAGCGAGAGCTGGCAGCACATGGCCAGGGCTGGTGCACAGTTTTCCATTCTCCTTCTGCCTGCCTTCTCTTTCCCACTTTAGGCTTACACTGTAGGGAGGTGATACAGTCAGACCCCCAGCAATAGCCAGTTAGCAGAGGTGGAAGCACTTCACTTCCAGAGGCAGATTTCCAGGGATGGAATGTAAGCTGGACCATTGATACTGAGGGCAGGGTCCCTGACTTGGTGCCTGCTGCCAGGTGCCTGGAGGTCCAGTTTGGAGTATGCCTCCAAGCTCTGAGACTCTCCCTACATCAGACTGGGAGACAATAAACTTGGTCCTCCCTCTGAGGAAGACATAACCCCTGATGAGCTTGGACTGATCACTGAGGAATACATCAGACCTTTAGTAACTAAGTTTAGCTTTTATGATTGTTGCCAGAGTAAGGACCCCACTTTGCCTTTATAAGCCCCCTGTGGTATAGACACTGCACCTTCCGTTTTTCACTTAGCAAAACTGAGATTCAGAGAGTTTTATTTGCTCATGGTGCCTTAGCAAATGCTGAACAAGATTCTCCCACAGAGAATGAGGCAGCCATGGAGATGGAAAGTGCCTGTGTCTGATGAGCACCTCGTGGTATGCTCAGAACTGGGAGAATCCAGGCCCCAGTTTGAGCACCTTGTTCTTCCCCAGAGGAAAATGGCCTGAGTTCCTCTGTCAGGAGCTGGCATCACACAGAATGTGTATGGGCACCAGGAAGCTTCTGCTGTACAGGGCATCACCCTATCTTAAACAGACAATCTCCTTTCTCCATGCAATACAGTGGTTTACTTCTTTCTTAGGAGCAATTGCTCTGAGGGAAATGTCCAGTTCCTGATGAGGGGAGAAACCTGAGCCTTACCCCTGAGGTTTCGGGGGGGGGGGTATGAAGAAGATGCCCAATGGTGAAAACATGGGGGTCTCAAAAAAGGGTGTTGGGAAGCCTGGACTTTCATGCAAAGAATGAAACCTTACTCTGATACTTTAAAAGAACCCTGAATGGATAAAGGATGCAAATGCAGCCCCCAGAACTGTGAAATCTCTACAAGAAGCTTTAGGCAAATGCCTTGTGGCATCAACATGTACAATGTTTTCATGCTAAGCATAGGCAGCTGAAGTAGACATTCACAGGTGGGATTATATGAAACTCAGAGCTTCTGTGTGGAAAAGCAAAGAGTCTACAGAGTAGAAAAGAAGTCTACCCAACGAGAGAAGGTTTACCAGCCTCGCATCTGACAACAGGAGCTAATCTGTGCAGAGGGAGATCCACAAGCTAAGGGCAAAAGATCAAATGAGCCAGCTGAACAATGGGCAAAAAGCTCCAAAGAAAACTCATGATGTCCACAAGGTACATGGGAACGAGATGTCACCTTTTGAGACAGGCAGTTGTTATATACAGGAAATGATAACACATGTTGAAAAGATGTGGGATGCACCCTTACGTATTGCTGGTAGGCGTGCAGAGTAATGCAGTCTCTACTGGAAGCATCATAGAGGCTCCACATGAGTTTAAAACCCGAATGCATAGCCATGTGGTACAACATGGCTGTAGCCCAAAAGAATTAAAGTTCAGGCCTGGGGAGACAGGTGCTCAGTTGGAAAAGCGCTTGCTCTGCAAGCGTGAGGACCTGAGCTTGGATCCCCACTATCGGTGTGGAAAGCCAGGCACAGTGGCACTGTGGATCTGTAAGCCCAGCAGAGAGAGGGGAAGCAGAGACGGGAGGATCCCTGGAGCTCACTGGCCAGTTGGTCTAGTGGAATTGGTGAGTTCCAGGTTCAGTCAGAGACTCTGCCTCCAAAAGGAAGGTAGATAACCAGTGTTGACCTATGACCTCCATAGAGTGCACACACATGTGTGTGCTCACACACAAATACACACATATACACACACGCACACACACACCGCATATGTGCGTGCTTGAATTAAAAGCAAGTTCTCAAAATAACACTGATAACCACACATTCATTTCAAGCACCATGACTTCACAGCCTGGAAACCACAGCGGCCAACTGCTCCCTAACAAAGGAGTGGGTAAAGGGCACGTGCCATGCATGTACCAGGAAAGAGTATCCAGTCTCAACAAAGAAAAAGATCCTATGGCAAGTCACACCATGTATGCACCTTGAGAGACTTAGGCTGAATGAAATAAGCCTGTTACAGAAGAACAGCTGGTACTAGCTTCTTGGATGAGGTTCCCAAAGCAATCAACCTTAGACCAGAAGACAGCAGGATGGTGGGAGCCAGAAGCGGGGTGGGGTGGGGGTGGAGAAAAGGAGCCCTGATATTTAGTAGGCTCGCTGATCGTTGACGGTTGTGCATTTCCAAGATCTGATAATGGGGAGATCTCATCCTAAGCCTTGTCATAGAAAGCAATGTACAAAATTGCTTTCTTCCTGTTCACTCTTTGTTGCGGTACTCTTCTGATCTGCTGTCAATTTCTTGCTGAAAGATACCATAATTTCTTCCTTTTGAAGCTCCTTGTTGGAATAACTGGCCCAAAGTCACCAGGTGTTTTAATATCTCTTTAATGGGAAGTCCTCAGGTTGTTGAGAACCATGGTGTCAGTGTTGGTGATGGGGTCTCGGAGACAAGTGATACCCCATCCCATGTCTTCTGCATGTGATCTGAGCCCAAATTCTCCTGACCTCAAAGTCGCTGGACTCCACTTGTAACATTGCATTTTCAAGTTTGCATCATCCCTTAGAGCCAACAGAAGAAAGATTTGGAGCAGTACAGGGGAAACTAGACAGAGCAAGTCCCCACCTTTGGGTCACCGTAAAACTACCAACCAGACATAAAAATGTAGACATACGTACGCTTTGCTACTTTTTTCTATTTTATCTTTTTAAAAGATTTACTTATTTTATTGAAGGTTAACAAATATTTTTAAGCTGTATGTATATAAATTATACTGTGTGTGCCTGGTATCCTTGGGGTCTAGAAGAGGACACTGGACAACCTCAGCAGTTATTAGCTGCCATGTGGGTTCTGGGAACTGAATCTGTGTCCTCTACAAGAGCAACAAATGCTCTTAACTGCAAGCCAACGTTCCTGTGTGCCTATTATTTGTGTAAAGAAAAGGATCATGTCTCATATATATATATATATATATATATATATATATATATATACACACACACACATACTTCTACAATGTGAAAGTGTATATATATATATATACACACATATATATATATATATACTTCTACAATGTGAAAGCGTTATCCTTTATTACTGACCCTCCTTCCACAGTAATTTGCTGTAAATCAACTGTTCAGTCACCTGTCAATCAAAACCATGCTGGGGGTTCTCCTTCCTTTTGGTTGGGATTTTCTGCTCCAGTCTGAAGACAAAAAAAATAGACAAGCGGAGACATCTAATTTTATCAGCCAAATCATGCTTGCCAACAAAGGGGAAATACCTGCCTGTTTATATTTTTATTTTCCCCTCCGGTGCTACCTAGACAAGAAAATAACCAAAATAAATATTTTCCATTAGCCCCTGGCATAAATCATGATTCTCTGTGACAGGTTCCTCGGCGGAACACACATCTGTGACAATATTCGTGGCAGTGTTTGTTGAGTGCTTATTGATTGCCAGACACATTTAGAAGTGTTTGACATGGTTGTTTCTGCGTGATTGTTATGACATTCCTATAAAGCAGACATTATCATCGCTGTGCTGTGTCTGGAAGATCAGGGCACTGCAGAGACAAGTGATGGAGCCAACTGTGTCTCTGTCCATGTAGCCAGATTAAACTTGCACTGTTGGAATCTCACTTTCTGATGGATGGCTGGAACCCCAGCAGTTGAATTAAGTGTGCACCACTTGGAAAATTATATTCACCATCAGTAATGATGCCACGAGAAATAGTAGAAACTAACAATAGCAGGGGCTGGACTGGAGAGATGGTTCCTACTAGGATGAGGCTGGGATGGGATGGAAGCTAGTTGGTGAATGTAGAATACATTTTAAGGTTTGGATAACCATGGATGTTGGTCAGACACAGGAGTGGCAGTGGATGGTTTTCAAAAGGTCTAACAACAGCTAATTTGTCTCTGGATTGTAACATTTTAGTTCCCTGTAATTTTGAGGTTCAGTCATTTAGTCTTCTAGAATCTTTAACATAGGTATCCTCTCTCTCTCTCTCTCTCTCTCTCTCTCTCTCTCTCTCTCTCTCTCTCTTGTTTTTCTCTTTCTTGCTGAAAAAGAGAAACTTCAACTCATATCCACATGCTGGCCCACCAGGGGTCTAGGGTTTCTACCCTGTGGACTTTCCCTTTCCTACAAAGACACTCACCTCTGAGGTTCCCTGTTGCTAATTCAGCCCAAAAGCACGCCAATCCAGAGTGTTCCTTCAGGGGCCTGACCCCTCTGACAAGTGATAGCAAGTGGCCAGTAGACTGCCAATCAGATCATGTAATCCCTGCTCCCCCACCCCCATCAGGTCAAATCATCCCCTAGCACAGATTGGAACCTAGCTATAGGAGAGTCTTAGTGGTTGGCTTTTCATAATTACTTCAACCACTTGTGGAAAGTAGATGGCATCCAATAAAATTATTTTTCACATAATCATCACTCAGATTTTGACTATCACTAACATTTTGCATATTTATTCCATACCCAGTTTTAAAAATTATTTCAGGTAAATAAAAACAAACATTTGGGGTATAAATAATTCAATATACATCTTTTTGCAAAAAAAGGAAATCTGGGTGGTGGTCAACTCAAGAATAGGGACTCTATGCTTTTTCCACAGATCTTTTCCTGTGTGAGAACATCAAAATGAATATTTTCTCATGTCACCTAACTTTCCTAATTGTTAAAACAGTCAAAAAATTGACTGCAGCTTGTATGCCATCCATGACAGTTGTGTGTAGGTTGGAAAGGGCTCGCCCCAACAACTCTCCAGTTCCAACCCACAACACTGCCAACTGACAGAAGTCAGCAGTCCCACAGGGTTCCACCTTATAGGCTTGTCTTTTGCTCCCCCCACCCCCACATGCAGTATCCAGACACTCAGCATTCTAAAAGTTAGACCTGTGGGCTTGATTGGATGTAGTGTACCTACCTTTGAGCTACTTCTTGAGTGATTCTAGGCACACAGAAGAATGCTCTGCTTGCCCCTTTGTTATGAAAGCAAGGGGTGATGACTCCATTAAGTTTGACCAGCACTCTCTACAGGAAGTCAAAGGCCCAGCCCCCTCCCAATCCCCTCACACACCTTGTAACCAGCAGGTGATCCCGGGGGACCTTTAGTACCATTTTAATAATCAAAGCTGTCTTAGCCACTTTTGACATTTACCAAAGCTAATCATTTCCCATGCACAGGAACAAGAGCCAGAGATTACTGTCAGGCCACTGGAAGGACTGGTGGGCGGGGTCGCAGGGAAGGTGAACTTGTCTATCACTTGCCATTTCCTGGCACACAGAAGTTAGGTAAAGGAGACTCCCTCCTCTGGTCTGGTCTGGTCTGGTCCTTCCAGAAGCCAGTCAGTGTTGGAAGCAGACACTGGGGAGTGGTGCTGAGTGCCTAGCTGCCCCTTTGTTCATCGCCAAAGACCTAGTTCTTTATTTTCCTTTCCCTTTCATTTTCCAGGCCCCATGAATTATTTATTTGTTATTAAACCCAACTGAATGAGATTTCAATGGCAATGAAAACTGCTCAAGTTCAAATAGAACCAAATCACCACTAGAGTTCCAACTAGCCCTGATACTCAGGCTGCTAGTCAAGGGCCCCAGGGCATCTCTGAGTCTGCCAGTCACCAGGTACAGAGAATGCAGGGCTGAGAATACTGTCTAGCTTCACCAGTACCCACTGTCCGGACAGAAGGCAGAGAGCCCAGCCACTGTGGGGAAAGCTCTAAGCTCAGCATTCGTTTTTCTTTAATGTAATTAACAGATCTGGAGAAAGCTCAGTGGTTGAGAACACTCACTGCCCTTATAGCGGACTCAGCACCCACGCCAGGCAGCTTACAACCACCTGTAGCTCATTCCAGGGAATTGATGCCAACTGTTGGCCCTCACAGGTACGTGCAAGCATGGGCTATACAGAAACTCACATAGGCACACACATTACTATCATCTCTGTGGGATGTAATGGGGGATTGAGATTTGCTTTTGTGATATTTAGACCATTCTAACTGACATGTCTGTCACTCACATATTAAATGTGTGTGTGTGTGTGTGTGTGTGTGTGTGTGTGTGTGTGTGTGTAGTGTGTGGTGTGTAGAGTGAGTGAGTGATGCAAGCATTTAGGATCTATTCTCCCAGCAATTTCCAAAGACACATTGCTAACTAATCACTTCACTGTGCAATAGGTCACCCACGTTTATTCCTCCTAACTAAAACTGTTCCCTTGGATTGATCTTGTCCACCTACCTACTACAGACCCCCAGCCTCTGGCAGCTGTTATTCCACTCATTGCTTCTAAGACCACGATGTTTCTGGGTTGTGCATAGCAGTGAGGTACTTGGAGTTTTCATTTCTATGTTTAGTTACTCCCTTTAATGTCATCCAGGTTTGTCCATGTTGTACCAGCCATAGCATTGCCTTCCTTTGCATGGTCTAATAGTATTCCATCGATTTCTGTTTGCTTTCAGTTGCTGTGGTAAAACACTGACCCAAATCAGTGTGAGGTGGAAAGGCTTCTTTGGCTTAGAGGTCATAGTCTATGATCAATTGAAGCCAAGGAAAAGACGAGAGGGAGAAGCTGAAGCAGAGAGCTGCTTATGGGCTCACTTTCTTTGGCCTGTCTGCTACCTTTCTTACACACTCCAGCCCACCTGCTTAGAGATGACATCACCCACAGGGGGCAGAATTCCTCTGTACCAAGCAGCAATTAAGAACATATTCAGTAGACTGCCCATGGGACAATCTGATGAAAGAAATTTTTCAACTGAGGGTTCCTCTTTTGGGGGACTCTAGTTTGTATCAAGTTGACAACAACTAACCTACAAGATTTTAATCCACCCATTTTACCTGTGAATACCCCCACTTGGGCGCTGAAAATGATGAACATGGAGGTACAGATGTCTCTCTATATTCTCATCCTGTTTCCATGGAGCTCGCCGAGTACACATCCTGCTGTGGGCATGCTAGGTTCCACAGCATGCTGAACTAATTCACTTTCCCAACAATGGGGTGCAAATCTCCCCTTTTCCACCTCCCTGACAGGAAGTGTCGTCTTCTTCCCTAGTCCAATTTCCTTGGTGGAGCCCATCACTAGCAATCTGCTTCCTTGGGTGTCTGCTCTGAGATCCATTTTCTCCATCCTTGGCCTTGTTAGCCCCCAGCCACAGGCCCCTTTCTTCCAGCTCTTATATCCTTTTGGTAACTATGCACTTGCTCTCTCTTGCCCCTGGGGTTAGGTTTGTTCCGGTTAACTCCTGGGCGCCAGTTATGTATCTCTTCTCAGGGACCATATCTTCCTGGACTATTCTAACTATGGCATGCCCTGCTTCATTCCTCACTGCCTCCCATTTCCTATGATATCAGTCATTTGATGTAGATGTTTTTTGTCTACCTCTTGGGTTGAACCTTCCCAAACAGAATGGATGACTGAAGAGAGTCCAGCATCTAGCACAGTACAGAGAACACAGCAGGTTGCGGCAGGCTTGCTGGGCCCCTTTGCCAGAGTATTAACCACGCTGCTTACCCCAGAAAACTAAGCACCTGACCCACAGCTAACAGATACACACCAAGGACGGAACAATTCTGAGTGACAGGAGGAACGGTGAGCAGGCTGTCTCTCTGTGCCCACATGTAAGGACCTGAGCCACAGGAGGGACCATAGACACACAGATGTGATTTTTACGGTGAAACATTTTCTGTGGTGTTTTCTAGGGGGTAAAGAAGGAAGTAATGAGATGGTTCTGGGATATTCACAGTGCTTTCTGAATGAAGGTATCTGGGAGGCAAAATGCCTGAATGAGTAGGGTTCAGCAAGGCATCCTTTTCTCTTTACCATGGGGAATGTGGGTGGGATTTTAAAGACTCTGAGAATTAACATAAGATCATGGGTCATAGTTAAATCTCAGATGAATATGAAGAATGGGTGGGCAGTGTGGAAAGGCAGCATGGGAAAGAGTCACAGGCACATGCTGGAGTTAGCTGAGTAGTGGTTCGCAAGGCATAGTTGAGACTCATCTCTTAAATCCCTGAGAGAAGCGGTCCTCCAACAGGGATATAGATGAAGTAGTGCTCACTGGAGAGCCATGGGGAACCAATACCAACTGCCATAGTCCAGCCTTCACTCAGACAGAGCTAGACACCAGCATGGCTGTTGGCTGACCATCTAGGAGTGGCTTGGAGTGCTAGGTGTGACAGGCTCTGGCTAGATCTTCATTTAGAACACTTCTACTACACACTTTTTGCTATCACCCCTACAGGTGTGAAAGTTACCATCCAACAAACCTGGAGATGCAGAGCCCCCAGCCTGGGTTTTGCTCCTCCCCAAGCCTTTATACACACTCAGCGACTCCATTGTGCCCTCCATCCTGACCACCCAGTCCATTCACAGCGACACAAGACTCTGAACAGCCATGGGCACTCATCATCAGAACACGCTAGCAGGGGCTGTGAACGTGAGGTCCACCAGGGGCACTGCACCTGACACTGACAGAGCGCTTCAGGAAAAACTCATTAGTCCTCTTGGCTGTGCATCATGCGTGGCCAATTTTCTAGCCACTGACAAATGATCCTCATAAAACATGACTGAATTTTCCAGGAAGCAAAATCTCTCAAGGTATAGACAAAATACCAGGGCAGCTTCGCCCACTAACCCACTAGATGAGGCGTTCTTCCTAGCGGCATCCTTCAGCTGGGGGTGAAGCGGGTTGTGAGCGATGTGTGGGGCCACGTGGACCTGCAGGTGGTGAAGGAGGAACAGAGAAGGGGTGTGCATGACATAAAGTGAAAACCAGAGAGGAAGCCTTCAGCAGAAGCTTCTCAAGTCCAGGAAAGGGGTGCATCATGCTTAAATGCCACATGTTCGATCCAACTATCTCCTCAGAGAACCACTGACTTCTAAATTCACTTCTTCCCATAAAGAAGCCCAGATGCTTTTTGTTGTTGTTGTTGTTTGTTTTTTGAGACAGGATTTCTCTGTGTAACAGTCCTAGCTGTCCTGGGACTAGCTCTTGTAGACCAAGCTGGCCTTGAACTCACAGAGATCTACCTTCCTCTGCCTCTCAAGTGCTGGGATTAAAAGGTATGCACCACCACTGCCTGGTTGAAGCCCAGATGTTATAGGGAAACATAATACTGTAAAGATGGTGAATATCATGGAGTCACTGCCTATGTATCTTCAAGGAAGAGGGGATGGAAAGATTCTAGAGCCAGAGGTGGTCAGGAACCAAGGAAGCTGGTTTCCAGGTACAATAGGCCAGGTACACACATGAACTCACAGTTACTGTGACAGAATATGCAAGAATTACACAATCTCCACCCAGACAAAAATCCTATCCTGGGGAGCAGGGGGCATGAGCTCCCACTGCCGGCTGAGGAGCTATTGGCGTTTTATAGTTCCTGAGACAGGGAGACTCAATCTTCTTTAAAGATATGGCCCTTCGTAGGTTGATGATACGCAAGAGAAGTTCCCACCCCTGCATAGCTGGGGCAACGCAAACTGAATTCCAGTGGGAGGGGGGGAATAAAAGAAGAAGAAATTTCATTGTCTGTTGGAAAGGAATGGAGGGTACAGAGGGTGGTAACGGAAGGATTTCGGGGACATCTTCAAAATACGTAGGAAAGTCTCGAAGAACAAGACTATTATAAAAAGAATTCTAGAAAGAAGGCACAAGGGAAAGGATGGGATGTATAGACTGAGACCCCATTCACAGGGGCTGGCCCTGAGCCCAACAGGCAGAAATACCTCTCTGCAATCTTCACTCTGTCTCTTTGGAGCAGTGCCTGAGCAGTGGCCACTTAGGGACAGAAATGGCATGAGTGGGGAACTCAGGGGGGCGGGGTGTGAGGTTAATTGGGTCTACCCGGTTGATACTATGGGGCTGGCCTCGAACAGGTAAATCCCAGCTTCAAAGACCTACTCCATTATCCTTACTGGGTGCTGATTAGGACGTACAGAGTTGCCTTTCATAAAATTCTGTGGATGGCTTGAGTTGGCTTTAGAGACCAGTGTTGTGCATTGTAAGCCCAGCAGAGAAACAAAAATCTTGAGGGGGCAGGAGTTAGAAAGGAAAGAGGGGTGAGGAAAGAAAGAGGATTAGAGCACCATGCACTAATCCACCGGTTCTACAAACACAGGTATGAATGTGCAGAAGCAAAAGGCATGTCCTGAGGAAGATACTACAATAAATGAAACGCGCTTCACGCTCCAGTGGAGAAGACGACGCGAGGGCAAATAGGAGCCACACGCGGAAATATTAAGTGACCATCAGACATGGGAATGTGCAGCCAGATGAGGGGTTTCTATGGAAACCAAGCAGAATCCAGAGGGAGGGCTTCAGGGAAACCGTGTCCCTGTACAAAGAACTCACAGTTTGGGAACCTCAGATCCCTGACAACCTGTGATTCTGGGGAGACTTTCATCATCAAGATCCAAGGGGCTGGAAGCACAGTGAGGAGACAGGAAACAGGAAGTCTGTGTTGACTGTGGGACTGAGTCAGGCCAGAGGAATACTGGCAAAATACACAGACACGCTGGGATCTCAGCTGTGCCTTCAAGGAAATGAGAGCAGCTTGTGGGGCTTGGTTTGTTGTGTCTTTAAAACCGTAGGTTCCTCTCTAATCTGACATGTCTTCCTTTGCCATATGTTCACATGGCCAAAGGCCCTGATTTGTTTGACTCTTCTCTCTCTGTTGCTTGGAATCCCACATGTGTTCAAAGGAAGAGAACTGAAAGAAAGAAGGAAGGAAGGAAGGAAGGATGGAAAGGAGACAGAGGTGGGAGGAAAGAGAATGAAGAAAATAACAAAGCCAATGCATATTGCCTAAGCTCGGGCAGGGTGCTCCCACGTCGAGTGCCTCAGGCCATTCTCTCTGGACTACAGGGGAAATGGCACAGAGGCAGCTAAACACAAAGTCACATATGATAGTAGTGTAAAGAGCAGGATGAAACTGAACAGGAAGCTTAAACACCTGACCTGAACCAGAAAGGCCTAAGGAAGCCTAGCCTCCCAGGAACGGCAGGTGGTGTTCGGGGGAGCTTTCGGCTAAACGGTGGAAGATGGGAGTCCAATGACAGACGACTGAAGACACAGAATGATCAGACCATGGGAGAGAGATGGCCAAATGAGGGACAAAGCAGAGAGGGGAACACTCAGTGACTCATTTCACTGAAGAGGGCTAAGAGAATGCCCAGTTATGGAAGGGGTGCCTCATGCGCTGGGAAGGAACACGATCATCATGGCACAAGTGACTTGGGTACACCCTGGAGACCACAGTGCTCATTGCTATCCATCAACACAGGTCAGAGGGCAAGTCCATTCTGAGCAGGTGAGCAATCATCCACAGAAATGAAGAAGACACTCAGTGGACAGCTGCCATGTGTGATAAGGCTGAGAAGGGACATTGAGACCTGCTAGTATGACCAAGAAGCCACCTTGGGCAGGATGGAGGTCACTCTGCCAGTGGGGAGCCATGCAGCTTTGGAGAATGGCCAGACTCTTAGTGGAGTTCCATGGAGAGGTAAAGGAAGAATCTAGGCTTGGGGATTACAGAGATGTGGGCTGGTGGCAGATGGACAGAAGGCCATCATCCCCAGTAAGACTGGAGATGGGGAAAAGTTTTCTATGTAGAACAAAAGGAAAAGTGTTTTTTTTTTCTCTCTAAAGGCCAAGGACTGCTTGAGAAGACAAGAGCAGGAAACAGGCATCTAGGGAACAGATGGGCCTTAATTATATGTAAGGACATTATAATTTGGGGACTTAATGACAGACATTTTATTCAGTGAGTTTTCTAAGGTTATAAAAAATAGCAATTCTGGTTATAAAATATCCTACTACTTTGGAATTTTGTGCTTCTTTGTTCTAGTCTGATTGAGTTTATTCCTTACCACAAATTCTAAACTCAAACATTCCCTAGAATACTCAAGGCCTCTCACTCCCCAAATTCACATCACCCCGAATAGTTAGTTCCCTGTAACAGTGTAGTATCTCCTTCTCAGAAGATGGTTCTTAAGAAGGGGCTTGTAAGTCCTGTTCTCGGGCCTCCATCTTTGGAGGCCCAGCCCCTGTGCCCGCCAAACCTTGACCCCTCCCCCGAGGAGGGGCAAGGTAGCCCACCAAAACTCCCCCAGTCTATTTAAACTGCTCCCTAGAAAGTTCCTTCGTGGCCTCCCCCTCCTCCATGGTCACCTTTGCGGCTTCCCAGTTCCCCTCGGGGCCACCGGTGGGACATTCTTTAATTTGGGTTGTTGTGATTTGGCTTGATTGGGATTTTTGCGTCCGCAGAGCTCGCGTTAGGAAAATTCCTAACAGGGCTCAGCTAAAAGCCTAATTTCCAGGGTCCTTGTTGCCTGTCTGTCACATCAGTATTATCGGGTCTACCCTCTTGTCACCTCTCCAATCTTCCGTCACAGCAAACCTGGTCCAGGTTGTCATCATCATGTCTCAAATGTTCATAGCTGTCCTCAGCACCCAGCAGCCCAGTCGCTTCTTCCCTCCAGGCCTTAGCTGGTGCAGAAGTTCTAAAATAGAGGCAACGTAATTGTTCCTGTCACCAGTCCCCCTGCTGCATTCTGCCCACAGTGGCCTCCTTGACGCTTTACTGTATACTTGGCCCTTATGACGCAGGACTTTGCATTGCTTTTACATTTTTGGGATTCCCTTTCCCTGGATAACCGGTGGCCTGCACCTTGCTTCCCATAGATTTTGAGCAAGCGTGAGTGCTCAGTGTGAACATTTAAAGCAATTTCCTAGACTGTGCATACTCACTTGTGATTTTTTTCCCTCCTTAACACTATTTAACATATAAAGATTTTCTGCTTTTTTAACATCGATTTGATTATTTATTTATGTATACATGGGTATCCATGTGGGTATGTGCACATTTGTGTCAAGTGTCGGGGGTACTGGCTCCCCTGGAGCTAGAGTTACAGGTGGTCATGAGCCTCCTCTTGGCAACTGAACTCTACAAGATCAGAAAGCTCTCTGACCCACCAAAGTCAGCCCTTCTGTTGTTAGCACAGGGTTGGCCTTGAACTTGATGTGTAAGCAAAGACGACCTTGAACTTCTGAACCTTCTGTTTCCACCTCTCAAGTGCTGGGATTAAGGTCCTGTGTGCGCCACCATACCTGGCTTCTGTGGTGCTGGGGACGCTGGGCAAGTGCTCTGTCCCGGAGATACTCCCAGCCCCTGCATAGAAATCTGCTTAGTAACTTGTTTATTTACTTATTTTCAGATGCTACAGTTAGAATGCAAGATTGATGAAGGCAAAGGTTTTCATGGCTGTATCCAAAGTTCTCAAAATAGTTCCTGGTACCTGGCACGTACTTGACACTCAATCAGTATTTATTTGTGAACAACTGGTGCATGAAGAATGCCCCAGCTTGTATTTAGTGTGCACCGGCATTGCCGAACTGTATGCATAAGGCGAAGCTGTGCAGAAAGGAGATCCTGCTGTCTGAATCCTCTGGGCTGAATGAGTCCTGTCTTTCAGTGGATCAAGCCACCATTTTATTTACAGTTTTTAGTTTGTGCCAAGTAAGATCCTCTGCCTTACCCTTCTCCCTCAGATCTGTAGTCTTGACTGCCTCCACACAGGAGGAGTGCCGTCGACTGCCTCCACACAGGAGGAGTGCCGTCGACTGCCTCCACACAGGAGGAGTGCCGGAGCCATCGTCTCACCAGAGCTGTCATTTACAGAGCAAGTCTGAAGCTGTGTATAGCTCCTGTTCTGCTGTGTTTGTGGATGTTTGCGAGTAGGCCCTTCCTCCAGCAAGCATCCTCAGCTCCCTTCACAGAAGGTGAGGGGAGACACATGGGATGTGGCCATCTTCCATTTACCTAGGTTGGAGCCTGCATGTGGGAGAGCCACAGCCTCACCTTCTTTCCGTCTTGGCTCCACACTCCTCACCCTGGCAGATAGGGCTAAGCCCAAAATGGGCCTTCTGTAGAAGCCATGCTGCTCCCAGGATAGTATATGAACAAGGTCTTTCAATCACCTGCCCAAGCCTGAACACTATGTTGCTAAAAAAAAATGACCAAGCATTATTTAAGGATACTCCCTGACCTAGTGCAAGGGATGGGGTGGGGGTGGAGCATTCTGTGATCTGTTTCCAGTGAACAAAGCTGAAGTGATGTAGGGCAACTTGGAAGAAGGGACCACACAGAGGGACAGCACCTTCTTCTCCAGCCTCACTGTCCTCCGTCCCCTCCCTCACAGATCAGTCCTGATGACAGAAGCCCGGTGCCCTAGCACTAAGAGGAACCCATATGTCCGGGTAGTGGGGCTCACACTGCAGCCATGTGTGAGCATGTGGGCCCGGCACCCAGTCAAGCTTCGGGGATCGCACTGCTGTGTTCGCTGTCAAAGTTCTTCTCCCCTTCCAGAGGACAGGTGAGCACATTTTAAGAGTGTTTCTAGAACAGACAATGTGGAGTAATCCGACAGGCATGTCTCAGCCTCTGAGATGCAAGTTCAGTGCAGCGGGATGGCCCAGGTACCCCATGCAACACGGATGTAGGGAGGTGGGGCATGGTTAGACTCAAGTGGAGAGACGCCATGAGTAGGCCACACTTTTGGGCTAAGAGGCAGGCAGGGAAGGTCTGAATGGCCCAGAGCATGCCATGAGACGTGGGGACATGCCACTACCACAGGTGAGGCGATTCTGTCCCATCCATGAACCACTAAAGGAGGGGCATGTGGTATAATTCAAATTTGACCTTCAATAGTCTTGCTATTTAACCATGCCCACTCACCATGATCCATTGCTACAAACTACAAGCTGTGGGCAAATACCAGGTGCTCTCTGTGCTGAGGTGGGGCTTAGCTTCTGTGGCAGTGTGCGTTCCTGCAGCAGTGGGAGTGTGTGGATGACAGGAAACCAGAAAGGGGTTCTCTCCCTCCCAGGAGAGGAGAAAAAGGTCTGGAATGAGCGGGAGCAGGGGGCAACAGACCATATGTGATATGAAAGTCGAAGGGGAAACAGTTAGTTGTAAAGGCTAATGGGGGCTTGCAGAGTAGGGAGATCGAGAGGAGGAGAGAGGGACACAGAAACAAGGTCTGCATGCAAACGCCATAAAGAAAACTGTCCCTTGTGTTGTGGTTTGAATAAAAATGCCCCCCCTCACCTCTCATAGGCTCACGTGTTTAAACATGTAGTCCGCAGTTGGTGGTATTGCTCGTGAGGTTATGGGATCTTTTGGAGATGGGGTCTTGCCGGAGGCAGTTTGTCAGTGGGAGTGGACTTTGCATGTCTGTAGTCAGGCTTCCTCACTCCCCTCTCTCTCTCTCCCTCCTTCCCTCTTTCTTCTGTGTAACTCAAATGTGGTCTCACTGCTTCTGGCTGCCAGGCTGACCTCAGGCCCCTGCTGGCTTGCCTTCCCCACCAGCGTGGACTTTATCCGTCTGGAACTGTCAGCCGAAGGAAACCCTTTCTTCCTTACAATGTTTTTGGCCAGGGTGGTCTATCACATCAATGGAAAACAATACACCTTCTAAGCTTATTTAAAAATACAAATAAATTAATTCAGAAGAATAAGGTAGAAATTATTACTTAATCATAATTTCTCACCTAGTGATGTCTATTAATTTACAAGACTCTGTCTAGTGTTAGTGTTTACTGACCCACCAAGCTCCCTTAATGTGAGCTGTGATATTGATTTTCCTACAGAGTGAAGAATTCTCTTGAAAAATGGTTTTAATGATGACATAATATTCTGTTTTTAGACAGAACAAAATACCAAGCGATGGTATTTTACTTTCTCACCCAGAGGCATAGAATATGGGCCCCGTAACATCTCACTCACACAGGTGGCTTCATGTTATTAGCTTGTTCAATGGACACCTGGCTGTTCTCGTAGAGAAACACCCACTGTGGTCTGTTAGCATCATTTCCTAGCAGAGGAGCTTGTGGGCTGATCCCAGCAGACTTGCATCAAGTCCTGTAAAAATGGGCTGCGAAATTATTTACAACTTTCCGCTACCATGCATGCCACTGAATGGCTACCACAGCAGAGGACTCTGTATGCATATGATGGCATGTTAAGACTCCCACTGTCTTCCTATACTCAGTAATGTCAATCCTGCCAGTACCTGTGCAGTCAGTATCAGCTCAGCCATTACCTGAGCACCAAGGGACACCTAGCAGCACCTCCCAGCAGCTGTCGTTCCCTGTGTCCAGCCAGAGGCTTTAGAACTGAGCTGAAGTCAGGTCTCCCCAGCCTTCTTGATGAACACCTGGCAGCCAGCTTCCCAGCCCAGAGGTCAGGTACTCCAAGCTCCCTAGCCTATGTGCATCAACCTGTCCTCCCCACGTCTGCCTTTCTGATGCTACTGCATGTTGCCAGAGAACTAAGGTCACACTCAGGACAGGCTACAAATGGGAACTAGTGCTCACTGTTCTGATTCTAGGGCATACGGGGAATTTGTGCACACTCACCAGCCCTGAAAATGACCATGTGTCCATGGTAACACAAGCAGCCTCTTTCTCAGTAAGTCCCCACCATATATATAAAATGCACGCGTGCTTGTACTTGTAGATACGAATGTATTCATAAGAGTTGACACAGCGTGTGCGAAAATATGTTGTATTCACTCATTTTTTAATGATTTTGGTGGTGATGCTTCTTTTGAGGAAACAGCAAGCAGCACGAAAGCTTTTTACAGAAAATCTGCTCTGCGCTCTTTAAAAAATATAAAAGTCATAGAACAAGAAAGAAATATTCCAGATGAAAGGAGATTAAAGAGAAATGACAATGAAATACACTGGGTGACCTGGAACAGATCCTGTGATGGGGAAATACAGTTCATAGCATGCCGTAAAAATAAGTAAAATCAGAATATGGATCCTAGATTGGATAATAATCTACCCATTAGAAATACTCCAGGTCTGGCACTGGGCCTCAGTAATAAAATGTTCTTTTTATTGGTCAAGTCCGTATTTAGCATTTATGGTAAAGGGGAATCATTTCTACAAATTAAATTCAAATTAGCAAAAAAAAATTAGCAAAAAAAATTTAAAAAAACCCAAAAAAACAAAGTGTTTAGCCAAAACAAAAAGATTTCCCATCATGCACAGAAAAAGTGAGGCAGTGCAGCCCATAGGCCGGGTGGCACTCTATGGGAGAGACCTCAGAGCATGCATTGTACGTGTATACACCTATTCTGAAAACTGAAATTATACTGCAAGTCAAATCACACTGCAGAGGAGAGAGCCAGATGAGCATAGGCAGGGATCTGAAGAGACTTCCTGCCAGCACAGGGTAGCCCCTATTCTATGTCACTTTAGGGATAAGCAATAAAACTCCTGAATACTGCTGAAAGGCACAGAGTCTGTAATGCAACTTGCCTATCCATCCTAGTGAGAACCCGACCTGAGGCTTCCATAGTACCCCGCTTTTCCTCCGTGTCACCTCGACTTCACACTCCCCTTCAGCCGCTGGTCCTGGGTGGTCAGAGATGCCACTGCAAGAAGCATGAGGCTGCAATAATTTCTTATGATAGCTATGCCTAGATCATCTGGCCTCACTCAATATCCTTGTGACTAAAAACCATTGTCATAGACATTAAGGGCAGCATTGTAATGCCTGAAATTGAATAAGGCTTAAGATCACCCAGTATAAGGCATCTCTATTTTGAACCTTAATAACCAAGCAAAGAATGGTTGAAACTGCATGATTAAAATTATATAGAAAACAAAAACAAACTATTAATATGGCTCTCTAAGAGAAGGTGGCTCTCACCTCCTTTCATTTCCGTTTCCTGGGTGGAGTCAATTTTAGAGTGTGTGAGACTTATCTGGGGAGTGAGCTGCTCATGGGATGCCATTGGCAACATGGTGAGTGGTGAGTTGATGCACATTGATGAAAACGCTGCTGAGAGGCCAGGTGTTTGCTACCCCTATAGAACCCAGCATGCTATCAGGACAATTGCTTATGGAGAAGACTCTGGAGGGGTTGGAGTTAGGCAAATTCATACAGTTAGAAGGTGCTCAGACTGGGATTTGGGGCTAATGTAGCTGGTGCCAAGCTCCAAGTCCTTCCTGTGAGCCTTCACTGCATCTATCCAAACAGGAGCCTCCCTCCTCACAGCCTCTGCAGGAATTGGGCATCGGTCTGTTTGAACATCTTGAGGGAATGAAAAAATCGTAATTCCTGGAGATACACACTCTGCTTTTTAAACAGTCTGGCAGAAACATTGGCACCCATGAGCCAAGGCCCACTCTTCACATCCCTTCAGTTTGCCCAAGCTCAGCCCTCAGCAGCCATGCTTGGGAAATCCAAGTCTGTTTCCCAGAACCATCTGAGAGCAGTAGCCTTCAGGCACAGCTCCCTCCCTATGCCTTTCAGCTTCGTCATTGCCCTAAAGGGTCACTGTCTAGATCTGGTGTCCAGGGGTCTGCAGAGAAAAGAGGGTTGGTTCTTTACCATGCTGGTGGCACTGTGACTGGGGACCACAAGTGGCCCTTGAACATTCAAGCATAGCTAGTAGCAGAAGAATTTTCCTCCAATTGGTGTGTGTGCATATGTGTCCCTCTCTGTATGTGTATTTCATGGTATATGTGAAGTTCCATGTGTGTAGCGTGTGCATGTATGAGCATGCATGCACATTTATGTGTGTGTGTGTGGAGGTTCAAGGTAGAGTTCTGGTGTCTTCCACCCATTGCTCTCCACCTTTGCTTTTTCAGACAGAGTGCCTCACTGAACTTGAAGCTCATTTATTGTGCTACGTTGTCTGACCAAAGACCTTAAGGTAACTGCCTATTCTCCCAGTCCCCACCAGGAGACTGGGTTTACAAGCATTTGCCTCCATGCCTGGCTTTTTACATGGGTTCTTGGGATCTGAACTCAGGCCCTCCTGTTTGTGTGGCAGGAAAATTACTGACAGAGCCATTTCCCCAACACAGAGAAGCACATCCAAATTTCCCTCTCAACTGTATAGAATTTAAATACCCATGGATAGTGAATGGCTCTCATGTTGACACAGACAAAGTCCTCTCTAGAAAGGAACACAATTATATATAATTTCATCTGCAAGTGAATGTATGACTCCAGGCATAACTGATGGTCACTAAACTCCTAACCATGTCATTTTTTTTCTGGTGGTGGTGCCCCCCAGATGGCTCAGTTAAAACTGTCATGGTTTTGTGCACCTGGTGATGAAAATCCACTGCTTCATCTTCCTTCCATCTCAGACAGCATCTCTAAGGCTTCTACTCAGGGTTTAGCTGAAGGGAACAGCCTGGGCAAACTGCCTGAGCAGTAATCAAGTCTCCCAATAATGTCATAAAAAGTCAATGGCCCTTGAAGGATGGAGTTCTCCAAGTACCAGCTCTTGCAAACCAAGCAGGGCTTCAGAGAGATGTCACAAGACAAGTCAGAGAATACAGTATCCAATGATTGGGGTCATCGCTGGGTAAGTCAGGATGAGATTCAAACTCTGGTGCCCAAGGTCACTCACTATTCCAATGACGCATTTAAAAATGGGTGTTGGTCACGGGAGCCCTGCCTTCCCCAGTAGAGGTCAGTGAGATACAGGCTCTGCTGCCCTATGTGGCAAGGTGTTCTACTCAGTCCATGGTGTTGGTGTAAGATCTGTTCCATGAAGGGCTCCATGTACCTTTAAAGGTGCGTCCCCCCCAAAGTATCCAGAAAGGAAAAAAGAACACATAATTCTGTCCTCCACCCTAGCACGATTAAGATTATAAGAAGCCATTAAAAACAGATGCTTTATGAGCAGATCTGAGAGCTCAATGGATGTCTGTTAAACCAACACTGGGCTCATCCTATCAGAGATTCAACATCCACACAAGGAAGGCCTCTGGTCACCACCTGGCCGAGTATCATTCCCTCTATATAAGCGTGTGTGTGTGCCCATAGGTATGTATTTAGTCATTGCAAATGCAGACACCATATAACTTGACAATGTGTCTGAAAAATTTAACAGTGTCACATCAGAGAAGTATAATTTTATTTAAAGTACAAAGGCCAACAGCAAAGAGAGATTTTCTTGCTACAGAGCTAAGTTCTCTCTTGTTTTCACTTGGGAATGGCCAGAGGAAGAACCATGGGGAAGAAGGGGCATTGACTCTTAGGGAGGTTCTCTCGTGTCCCCTGCATATGCTTGGGTATTTGAACACTTAGACCCCAGTGGGTGGTGTTATTTGAGGGGGTTAATGAACCTTTCAGAGAAAGAGCCTTTTGCTGAAGGAAGTATGTCCGTGGGAGTGGACTTTGAGAGTTTACAACCTCACCCCATTTCTAGTTTACTCTGTTTTCTGCATGTGGTTGAAATGTGTGATCTCTTAACTTCCTACTCTGGTCACCTGATGCAAGGCTTCCTCAGCATGGGAGACCTTCCCTCTGGCACCGTAAGCATAAATACACGCTTTTTTCCATAAGCCACGTCTATACGTTGAAGTAGTCTCTGCCTGTTTCTATTCGCTTGTGTGCTGTAACACCAAGCTTGGCAAGCCCATAGGCTCTGCAGTTGCAGATTAAATCAACTGTGGAGTCAAAACAGGTGAAAAACTAAGTTTGCGTGTGAGCATGATGGTCTGACATTCTAGTACTCTGGAGGTGGAAGCAGAAAAGCTAAGAGTTCAAGGCCATCCTCAGCTACATAGCAAGTCTGAACCCAGCCTGGGCTAGAGAAGCCACTTCATCTAGAAATCATTGACTTAAAGGGCTGCCTAGCACATTCCAGGATGTTGTGTCACTGACTTTATGGGGATTATTGAAACTCTTTCACTGTAAGAAGTCAGAGTAGCACCTTACAGTGTTACTCCAAAGCCACAACCTATTCTCCTTTACTCTGACTCAGTAGGATCCATTTTCTGGCTTTCCAGAGCCCACCTCTACATATCTAAACTACAAGGGCTATCAAGCCTGTCCAGGCAAGAGCACTGCTGGGGGTACCTGTGTAGCAGAGACAGTCAGACACCTACAGAGTCCTGCAACTCACGCAGACGCAGGGCATGCACTCAAGGACAGTTATTCACCAATTTTATATGTTTCATTAGCAAATGTAAATTGGACATGTTAGCATTTAGAATGCTATTTCCATACATTCAGGGTCTACCGATTAGATCCAGCCTTCCTTTATCCCCTGCCCCATTCCTCCTTCATCCTCTGTCAATAACTATCTATATTAGTCTGTTTCCTCTTGCTATGATAAACACCATGACCAAAAGCAACTTGGGGAGAAAAGGGTTTGCTTTGCTTACATGTCCTGCTCACAATCAATCACCGAGGGAAGTCAGGGCTGGGACTCAGAGAGGAACCTAGTGGCAGGAGCTGGAGCAGCAGCCACGGAAGAACACTGCTTTCTAGCTTGCTCCCTATAATTTGCTCAGTTTGCTTTCACATACAACCAAGGACCAGCTGCCTCTGAGTGGCACCACTCACAACACTCCCACAAAAATCCTCAAACAAACAAATGCCCCTCGGCTTACACCAGTCCGATGGAGGCGATTTCTCAGATGACATTCTGACCTCCTAAATGACCCTAGACTCGTGTGTCAAATTGACAAAAAACTTACCAGCACAGCATCCTAGGTCACATTTAGGTCAACACTTTCTCAATTTCCACAAGAGAGAAGCTATTCAGTCCTTTCCTTTCTGTATCTGGCTATTTTCACTTAATATTACATCCTGCTTCTTCTCCTTTGCTGCAAATGACAGGATCTCCTTCCTTTGTGGTTTAGTGGCACCCTGTTGGGCATACACACTGTACTCCCCTTGTCTCTTCATCTGATAATGGACATTTAGGCCAATTCTGTAAGCTGGATACTGTGACCAGGGCTTCAATAAACACGGATATATGGGCATCTCTACAGCATCCTGATTTTATTTTCTTTCATACATACTAAGTAAGATGTGTGATAGCTGAGTCAGATGGGAGATCTATTTTTAGGTTTTCATGGAACCTGCTCTCCATTATAGCTACGTTCATTTACATTCCCACCAACAGAGCATAAGAGCCCCACTTTCCCCACTTCCTCACCAACATCTGCTATTATTCTTTTGATGACAGCCGTTCTAACAGGAGTGATATGCTTACTGCCCCATCCTAGATTTCTTTGCATTTCCCTGATGGCTGATGATATGGAACACTTTTATACACATTTGATGTCCATTATTTATTCATTCACAGATGTCCAAAGCCAGACCGGGCAATTTCTTTATCTTTCTGCATGCTTACATGTGTGTGATATGTGCGTGTGTTCATACATAATCACATGTGTGGGTACAGGTGTGTAGAAGGCCTTACATAGACTGATGATGGATGTGTTTCTCCATCATGCCCCACCTTCTAAATCAAGGTTGGGTCTCTCATTTGACTCCAGGGCTTGCTAGTCTCTGCTAACTTAGCTAGCCAACTCGCTCCAGGGATTACCATCTCTACCTCCCACACACTGAGAGGGGCTGCCACCCCCTCCAAGATTTTAGATAGGTTCTGGGGATGTGAACTCAAGCCCTCGTGTTTTCAAGAACAAGTGTTTTATATGCTGAGCCAACCCGCGAGCCTCTAGACAATACTTTTGCAGTACTGAGTCCCACTTCCACCAGCCAGCACCTTCCACCTGGAAGGGTAACCCATTATTCTGTGGACTGCTTTTTCTGTGTACCCAGTAAGTCTGAGCATATGGACAAGCCCTGAGAAGGTTGGCACTTCCTGCAGCTGAAGAGTCTCTTCCTAGGGAAAGGGTCACTGAGTGCATTTCTAATACGAAGCAATAGAGGGACGCCCCAGGAGATCTTCCTCCGGGAAACCTTCAGGAATGACCTTAGAAGCAAACCCTCATTTTCCATTCCATATACCAAATCACCCCGAGGAAACACAGCAGACCAGCTTCCTTCCTAATAAGAAACTGTGGCATTCATCGGCAGTCTAGGAGGAAGAGAGACACAATCCCTTCATAATTAGCATCCAGCACAGAAGGACTCATCCAGAAGGTTCGGTGTGTGTCTAAGTAGCAAATAGAGCACATGCTGTTCTCCACAGACAGTGTGGCATTTCTACTTGGCTCCTAACATGTCTGTATATTCACTCTTGCCTGACTAAACCATGACATAGACCATGACTCAAAGTTCACCCCTCCTAGCAGCCTTCACTGGTTTCTCCACCTCGACTGACAACTGCTTCCTCCTCTGGCGTCTCATGGCATAGGAAGCAGAAAGGAGGTGGTAGGACACATGGCCTCATGGCTGTCAAGAGGTGCTGCTTCCAAGCTGCAGAACATTGCAGCTTCATGTCATTGTTGATAGTGTATTTGATATATAAGTGTCCCAACACTCAAGTCAGAAACCAAATGCCACTACTGTCTGCATATGCACTGTCTTTCCTAGGCTCACGTCCTGAAACACATGGCCCAGTTGGTGGCTATTTTGAGATGCTGTAGAGTCTGGCTGTTGGAGGTGAATATTTGGAGGCAGGGCCATGGGGGATTTTAGCCCAATACTGCTTACAATCCTATTCTTTCTGTTTCCTAGCTACCAGGATGTGAGAAGCCTTGAGCCCATACTCCTGCCACCACGGACTGCCACCATGCCTCCCTGTCACGGGGGACTGATAGCTCCTGAGACCAGGAGCCAACATAAATCTTTCCCACCTTAAGTTCCTTTTGTCAGGTGCTGAGTCATGGCCATGAGAGAAGCAGTGAAAAGAAATGGGCCCGATAGACAGCAACACAGGTAGCAGGCAGGGCAGAGCCACAAATCACAAATACCCAAAGTTGTCTCGGGTACATTCCTCCCTGACACAGAAGCATCAGGAGATGGGATTCACCCGCATCCTTCTCTCCAGTCTCAACCTGGTGGGTCTGGATGTCAACATCTCATCATCAAGTTCTTTGTGATGTTAAATTGTCCCCAAGTCACCATCATAAATTCCTTAAAAAAATTAATTCCCTATCAACAACTCCAAACCCTGAGTGCCACACATTCAGTGTTTTCAAGACCCAGGTACATATGGATTCCCTGAGGACAGGGATTTAGTACAAGAGGTCAAAGACCCCATTGTTCCTCATCAGACACACTGACTCATGGCACCTTTCCATAGGAGCTGCTGACAAGAGGTGGTGGCAGGTCCTATGCCATCTCTGTAGCCTATTTTGGACTTTCTTTTTTCTACTGGCCAATCAGCTTCATCCATCAGCCTTGGCACAGATATGTCAATAGAATTTCTCAAAGGCAATCAGAGGATATAGGACTTGGGAAAGCAGCTTGATATATGGCTATGTGTACCAAGACCTGGGACAGGGGTGAAGATAGCCTTCTACATGGCCACATACACCTAGACATAGAGCACAGGAGTACACCTTATACATGGCCACCTTGTACCGAGACCTTGACCTGGTAGACAGACTGGAGTGACTGGGGTACTGATACTCTGTTTCTCTATGGGTCACCTCCCCTTGCCTGTGCTCCCCTACACAAAGCACTTTCTCCACACTACTTTCTCCTTGGCTTGCCCCACTTACTCACAGGCTTCCTTGTAACTTCTGGCTCTTGACTTCCAACTTGGTGTTGGTGCTTTTAGAAAATGATCAACAGGGTGGTCCTATCTGGGTGCCCATCTTGTGTCTCCCAACTACCAGGCTGTGATTACCCATAGGGTTTCTCTGGATCTTATACTCTTAACTCTGTGGGGCCATGTGACTGTGTGGTGCTGAAAGACAGAGCACAACAGGGAACAGATACCCAAGGCCACTGCATTGTGGCTGGGACATCAGGAAGCCTGTCCACATACAGGATGGGACTGAGACTGGGTTAAAGGAGAAAAAGCTTCCTCGGTTCCTTGTCTCCTAAGCATGGTCCCCTCTGAACTTCCCACCTCGTGTTCCCCTCCCTCTGAGCAAAGAGCTGGCTAATCCGGGGAGATGGCTCTTCTTTTCCTGCTGGCACTCTCTGTCCATGCTGGACTCCCCATCAGCTGCCCGGATGATCTATCTATTCCCTATCTGGGAATCTTCAGGCTTAGTCAGGGCTATAAACCTAGTTTGCTTTTCCAAGGGAAACTCCCTTATCAGTGTCCTTTGGCTCTTCATTTGTTCAGGGCTTCACTTTCCTAAGGACTCCTAGAGTAACCACTCAGAAATCAGAGGACACTAGGGCTCCTAGGATAACCACTTAGGGAGTGGAAGACACAGGACTCCTTATGGTAGCTATACAGGGAGTGGAAGACACAGGACTCCTTAGGGTAGCTATACAGGGAGTGGAAGACACAGGACTCCTTAGGGTAGCTATACAGGGAGTGGAAGACACAGGGCTCCTGGAGTAAGCAGTCAGGGAGCAGAGGACATTCAATCCCTGTTCTAATCATCAAGGGGCTGGGAAGAGGTGCTCAGTCACACCTATCAGTGTGAGGACCACTTCCTTAGATCCCTCCACAGGGTAGGAGGGGTTGAAGAGCATGCCTGTGCAATGGGGCAGGGTTCTTTGACCCGAAAGGTCTCTGTGCATTTCCACTGGAATTCATCCACAGAGGTCTGAATTTCAAAAATGAAAGAAAACCTCTAAAAAAAACCTATAACCATTTTGGAAGGAAAAATAAATCATATTTAATAAATCATTTTGGGTGAATTTCATTCTCCCAAATTAAATTATAAACCAGTTGGTTTTCTCTGGCTCCCTCATCCAACCCTTTGCATGTACTTCCCTGTGACATGTGGAACCAAGGTTGCCATGACAACCACTCATTTCTTCAGGAGTTGGCTAGATATTTTAAAAACAACAACAAAAAGTCCCTAAATATTCCTAGCCTCCAGATCTTCCTCATGTACATCTTACAGCGGTTTCTAATGTATTCAGCACTGTCACAAGGCACCCCACCACAGCTCTGTCACTAAATGACTTTAGGGACATTTGTCCCTTAGACATCTTCCCATCACTCATCCTGTAAGAGAATGTTCACAGGCCCTGGGGCCTCACTCCCTTCTCAGGATGGGAGGTCTACGCAAAACTAATGGAGGGTTAGAAATGGGGTTTACAGGTGTGTTTATACAGTTGAGATGGGTCGTAGGAGATAATCTATTTGTCAATTGTTCTGGTTGTCAGTACTTTTCCAGTATATTAGCAGTTTTTATGTATTTTTTTTTTTTAGGACGGTGCTAGAATGTGTGCAGCATTCACAGAAGCAGGCGGCATTGCTGCCTTCAGCGGGCTTCTTACCTACCTACCAAAAGTCAATTAAAATATTGTGCTTCGGTAGGGAGAAAGGTACACAGGACCCTGTTCAGGGTGCAATCACTGGTGGATTTCTGATGCCTGAGGTAAGCAGGGATGAGGCAGGTCATTGCCCAAAGCCTGAACCAGAGGAGTGCTTCTGCGGTGAGACTTTGTGAGAGGAGGGACCCGTGCCGTTCATCTCTCAATTTTATCTTCCATCTCCTCCTCAGAAGCATTCTAGAGAGGGGAGGATGCTCCAGGTGACACAGGGAGGAGCTCTGCCGGCATTTACGGCTGGACTCGGGAATGCTGGCTGTCCTGTAGAGAGAGAAGCCTGCCCCGGAGGCTCCGGGCATCCTAAGCCTCTGCAGGCTTGCTGAAATAAACTCAACAGCCCACTAACACTGACAGCCACAGATGGGACACCAGACACCAGGAACACCAGATCTAGACCTTGAGACCCAGCATCACTAGACATCCAGGCTTCTAAACACCATCAGGGCCACCAGACCCAGGGCCACTAGACACCAGAGCCACCAGATATAGGGTCACCAGAGCAAGGCCTTCAGACCCAGGGTAGAGAAACTCTGGACAGTAGGGGCACCAGATTCAAGGCCACCAGATTCTTAATACTCAGCCTCCTAAAATGTATAGATGTTTCATCTGTCTTCTGCCATGCAGAAAACCAATTCAGGTTTTCCCTTTCCAATGCGAACACTTTGTGCTCTAATTAAGGTGCTCTTTCATAGTCTCGTTCTGCAGAAACCGTTTCTATTTTCTCCTGATAATTTTAAAACTTTGAGTCTTTAGTTCCTAGAGTCAGGTAAGGGGAGCTGACTTTCTACTCTTCCCACAGGGGGATAAGTGATGTTCCCACCAACTTGTGAAAACTCTCCTGTCTTATGCTAATTTCCAACCTGTATCAGGTTGGCATTTTAAGAGACTTAACCTTTCTTTTCCTGTTTTCCCTGAAGTGTAAAATAGGTGCTATAAATACCACATCACAGGTGGGAGTGAAGGCCACAGGAGTCTGTACTTGGAAATTGCTAAAGTCAGGCTGGTAGTAGGAGCTGCTCACGTGTCTGTCTGTTGCTGTGTGTCTATCTGTACACCCATTATTCTGAGGGCTCTGTCTTCATTCAGTGCAGGGTACAGAGCACAGTTTCTAAGGCCCCGGTGTTGGAGAGATGGCTCAGCAGTTAGGAACTCTGGCTGCTTTTCCAGAGGATCTGGGTTCCAGCTCCACACTCACATGGAAGGAAGTTCACAAGAGTCTGTAACTCCAGTCCCAGGGGAGCTGATGCCCTCTTCTGGTGTGTGCATACAGCAGGCATGAAAGTAGTATACATGCATGCATGCAGGCAGGCAAAACACCCATGAGTGTGAAATAAAAATTAAAACAATAAAATAAAAAATTATGAAGGCCTCACCCCACGACTAATGTCCTGTTGGCAGAGACTGTTTCTTCTCCACTGCCTTGCTTAGTCTTGGTCTGATACATTTCTGGTGTGTTTAGTCATACCTAACCCACATAATTAAAACATGCAACACTGGACACCCCCTGCACAGTACAGAACATGAAAAACACCACCCCGCTTGGCCTTATGGTTGCCCGGTGTCAGGCAGGCTGGGCAGATCAGGGACGGCTACTGATCACAAAAGGACAGCTACCTTTTTATAGGAGTCTCTAACCAGACCATAGAAATGAAGACTAATCTCTGCAGCCCCTTGCTGAGTGCTCAGACACTCCCCGTAGGAGTAGCATCACCTGGTAGGCCCATTGCATTCACCGTGGACCCACCACCGCCTAGCAGCCCTGACCTGCATTCAAACCCTAAGCTTGTGGACACAAGCCTGCTGAAGGCCCCCTGAGGCCGGGGAAGAAACCCACTGTTAACCCTATTGCTAGAGTGGTTCCGAAATAACGACCCAATTTAGCCATGCATGAGTGATCCAAGGCTGGGAGACACACATGGCCCTTGCACCATAGGAAAATGTCCCTGAATGCCGTTTGTGAGGGTTCCCTACGGGAGTGGCACATATCAGGGTATTCCGTGAGCATAAGCAGGAGGCTGGGCCTCCGGTGGGGGGGGGGTTGTTTGTGGTGATGTAATCAGACACCATTGAGCATCTGCAAAAGAGCCTCATAGAGACCCCCGGAGGTGAGGGACAGAATCAGAGGAGACTGGACAGGGCTGCCTCTCTATGCTGCAGCTTCTCCCGGATGTGATGATCCACTCTCCTGACACAGCAGTCATCTTCCCCCACCCCCAAAGCCTCCTGCTTGCCCAGCCTTGCGGCATTTCTACACAACCCTGAAATTCGGCATCTCAGCAGTAAACCCTGCCCTCTGCTGGTCAGACTCACAAACCACACATCCCACTCTCCCAGATCAGGCAGAAGAGGGAAACTGTCAAGGGATAGGTAATGCTTTGCTTAAGAATATTAACTTTTTCTGTATTTAATGATTGAGGTTTTAGGCCAATTTTGCCAATTTGACTTTTCCCATGGACAAAAACGTGGAGTTGGGAAAAAAAAGGCGGATCCTCCCCTTTTCCTTAGTAATCTAGTTTTGATTGACATGGGAGTATGTTCTTGCTCCCTACTTGATTGAACAGTGCTAGAGCTGAGCTTACCAGAGTGCCAGCATAGCACAGGCCTATCAGCAGAACAGAAGAGACATGGAAGATCATTTCCACGGGGAGGGGATAAGACGATGTTGGGAGTGGGCAGGTCAGAGCAATCCTGTTGGAGTCTTGCTCACCACCCAGCTGGCGGTGGGCGTTATGGGCTCACTGTGTAATTCTTGGCAATTTATTCTAGGTTTGGAAGTTTCCATAAAGTAGATCCTGCCAGGTCTCACTTGGTAAAGGGTGAGCAGCCACAGCTGGAGAACTAAGAGGAAAAGCCCACAGGGCTAGAGTGATGGCTCCGTAGTTAGGAGCACTTGATGCTCTTTCAGAGAACCTGAGTCCAGTTCCCAGCATGGGCATCATAGACCCCTGGAACTCCAGGAGATCCGGCGCAAGCACCCACATTTAAATAAAAATAAAATCTTTGGGAAATAAAGGCAAGGTATCATAGTGGTCAGCACACAGAAGGTTAACTGCATGCCTTTGGTCTCTCCTTTCGATAAAATTCAAGGGTCAGAAATGCAACCAGTGGGCTGGCAACATGGCTCAGTGGCAGAGCACTTCCCTGGCACACACAAGGCTGTGGTTTCATTCTCAATACCCCCTTCTTTTCTCTACAAAGATGTAAACAGTACAAGTGAAATACAAGTGACCTGCTTCTTAGTGAACCTGGGCTAGGCCCTGTGTGAGATGTTTGTTCTATTTCGGCTTAAATACAATGACATGCAGACACACATATAAGCTGTGCTTTGTAGTCTGTGGTTCTTGACAGGCTGTGTATAGCAAGATGTATACACGTGATACTTGGGCAACTCAGGCTCCATGATGCAGAGAGGAGGGCTCCATGAATGAGTGACTTAATAATATATCGCCCTTTCGAAATATATCATTCATCAGTGCTAAGCCTGACCCATGGATTATTTGCCTGTTAGAAGTTATATGAACGGAAGCTGCCATTTCCCATGCCTTCAATTAACAAAAACATTCGAAGAAAGCCCTGTGCTGGTCATTTTGGTTTTCTGTATAACTGAGGACTCAAGGGAGGGATGCCTTTTTGTTTTTTAAAAAAGGGGGTTTTATTGAAGAGACTGGATTTGTCTATTTTCCTTAAGTCTTTTCGGTGACCACATTCATTAACTTTGTCATCGAGGAAAAGGAACCCTCAGAGATATAATTGCAGAAGCTGGGTGAAAATCTGAGGCTGTGGCTATAATATGGAATCATCTAGATTCCAGTGTGTTATACAATTGGTCCCCAAAGACACCTCAACTTTCCAGAACCGTTTCAATGAATGAATAGAAATTTTATAGATGGATAAATATGTCACAATTGTTTTTGAGAAGCAACCCTGTGATATGGGATTCCCCTCTGTCTGCTGTGAATACCACTGGTTAATAAAGAAACTGCCTTGGCCTGTTGATAGGGCAGAGTAGAACTAGGCAGGGAAAACTAAACTGAATGCTGGGAGAAATGGCAGAGTCAATGAGAAGCCATGTAGCCCTGCCAGAGACAGACATCAGAATTTTACCTAGTAAGCCACAGCCTCGTGGGGATACACATATTAATGGAGATGGGTTAATTTAAGATATGAATTAGGCAGAAATACTAGTTGGCCAAGCAGTATTGCAAATAATGTAGTCTCTGTGGGATTATTTTGGGTCTGAGCAGTGGGGAACAAACAAGTGGCCTCTTACAACAACCCTGTTTCTGTTTCACATCACGAAGGAGAAAAGTGGACAGGTGGCAAGCATTTCTTTCTTTGGAAGTAGTTTGTAATTTGGACCCTGGGTTCTGACTGTCCAGCACATTCTCCTGTCACAAGGTCCCGCTCATTGCCCACAGGGGAGATGCTCACCTGACACTGGTGGGGGAGCAGCTGTGACTACCTAGGCTGGGTTTTATTTTTGCTTTGTTTCTATTTCTTAAAAGGAGGTGTGTGTGTGTGTGAGTGTGTGTGTGTATGTGTGTATATACACCTATACTTTGCATGTACAGAGAAGATGAAACTTTATTGCTATTGCTATTTGACAGTTCTCACTGGGCAACTTCATATTAAGAGACTTAAGGGCCTTGTCTGGACAGGGATGTCCTCTGTACTTCGTGGCTGACTCTGTTGTTTGGTGGCATCCTGTCTTCTATGTGACCATGCCCCCCCCAAGTCAGGAGGGGCTGCCTGTGTTCTGAAGCAGTGCAGACTCAGTAGTATGTCTCCTTTCTGTCTACTGTGTCTTCACCATGGGCTCTCAGGTTGCATCCTAACTTCTCAGCCTGGGATATAGATGGAGCATCCCTGGCTGCTGACAGTTTCTGAGCTGCAACTTTGGCCTCCTATGGCCAGCAAGCATGCTTCCTGTGTTCCCAAAGGAGCTTCCCTTGGAGTCCACAGCAGTGACACTCCTTATTTTCTTCCCATGCTACCCTGCAGTCTGCACCTTAAACACAGGATGCCCCCATGCTCCCAGCCTTCCTTTCGTATCAACAGTGAACAATGGCATCAAAATGCAGATGACTGAATCACTGTCTCACTGGAGGAACACTTCTTCCATGGAAGTTGTCTCCATCATCCTGTCAGCATCCCTCAGGGCTTCCACAAGCCTCCACTTCTCCACTCACCTCACCTGCCACTAACCCAGAACTAAATCCTAATTGTTTCACCCAACCTTAAAGAAACTTCTTCTGCTTACCCCCTTTTTTTATGGTTTCTACTGATACTTCTTTCCAATGATGTTAGTGTTCAGAAAAATGGAGAACTGGCGGGGGAGGATAGAAATTCACTCACAGGGACACATGAGCTGATGTTCCACTCTGCTGCTTGTGTTAAGAGGCAGGTAGGTAGTTTCCATTCAGCAGGATCTTCAGTTCGTTCTCTCTAGATGACCTTGCCCCAGCCAAATAAAATGGTACATTCCCCAAATGGAAGTCAGAATAATAAAGTCAGAAAGAGAGAGAGAAAAAAGCCTTAAAAAAGACTGTGCACTTCTCAAACTTCTGCATCCATGTTTTTCGGGACTCTCCAAGCCTTGAAAAGGTCATCAAAAAGTGTGAAGCTCCTATAAGAGCCACCAAGATGCACAGTCTGCCCTAGGTGCCTTTCTAAGCAGTTTGCACTGGCACAGACTGTATTTGAAATTTTGTACCCATCTGGCTGCTTTGAGCTTCCTCTAGATGGCTAATGCCTAGTCCTGTTCTCTTTCTCCCATATCCCTGGCTGCCTAACCCATCAAGAGGCACAATGGCTACTCAGCCTCCTAGGCAGCAGTTCCTGACACCCTTGAGATGGAATCAAGTGTCTCCTCTCTGCTACCATGAGGCTCTCTGCACATGGAATCAGAGGTTGGCAGGATAAGAAGGTGTGCTCAACTTGAAATAAAGACTATTTCATTTGTGAGTACTGGATGGAGACCCCAGTGTTTACAAAGAAATTCATTCAGAGTTCTTACACCAAAGGGATGAGTCAACCTGTTTTCCTGTGACTCACTGGAGTATAAATTCCCCATCTTGGTTCTCCAAACCCATGATGTCCAGTGTGGAAGTCACTAGCTATATTCAGTGATATATGCTTAAAATAGATGAGGTAATAATTGAAGATAGGTTCCTAATTGCATCAGCTACACTTCAAAGGCTCATCAGGTGGTCCTGGTGGCCAAATCTGAAAATGTACAGTAAGAACATTTGTCATCAAATGCCCTGGGACATGCTGGACCCTCATGACTCCAGCATAGACTGGAGAGGGCTCTAGCCTGGGAGGACATCCATCGTGGGGTACAGCGCATGACTGTGAGGACTAAGAAGACAGTGATGGTTGATACTAATCGATAACCACAACTGTATTAAGGAAGGGTTTGGAAAGAAGTGAGGGTTTGTGAAGTTACTGGGGTGCAGGAGGTGAATGGGCTACCAAGAGAGGTGGGTCTGTAGACAAGAACCCCATCACAGCCTGAGGTCCTCATTCTGGGAGATGAGAAGAGTCTCTCAGCCCTTGTCCCTCTCTGGGCAGTGCCTGTTTCCTCAGAACTTCAGTTTCATCACACAGTCATGGGGTCAGCAGGGCTGGGACCCTCCTAAAAGTTCTGGAGCTAAGGATGGGGGTGGGGATGACTTATATCACCGGCTTGGTCCTAATCTTTGCCCTTCCCAACCATGCTTTAAAGTTAATTTCCCAACAGATACCGAATTGGGGATGGAAACTTGGCCAACAGGAATGCCACTTCATGAGGGATCTAGCCTGTACTCCTGTCATCAGCAGGGACAATAAGGGTGGCATGAGTAGTGGCATTTCAACTGTATTTTAATAAATAAGGCTTGCCTGAGATCAGAGAGTAAAACAGCCATACTGGTCAGACAAGGCAGTGGTAACACACACCTTTAATCCCAGTAGCCACACTAGTCGCCATAGAAACTGCGTGGTCCATGACTTGAATCCCAGTGGTGCACACCTTTAATCCCAGGCCTAGAGAGGATTATAAAACAGGAGGAGACAGCTCTCAGACACAGTCTCATTCTGAGATTCCTGGAGGCAGGATCGCCATTTTTGGACTGAGATTGAGGTAAGAGCCAGTGGCTGTATTCTTTGCTTTTTGCATTTTCATGTTGAACTCAATTTCTCTCTCTGAGTTTTGTGAATCGTGCTTCATCTGGTGTCCAACTTTTTGGGGCACAAATTTATGAAAAAGCCATTTGCCTGAGACTTTTCAGCCACCAGTCCATACCAGAGCTGGGATTGGAATTCCAGCTCTAGAAATTGGGACCCAAACCTAGCCACCTGGGTTCAGGAGAAAAACTAATGCTCCCAGCTCCCATCTGCCCCAGCTTAGCTTCCATGTAAAGATGGAAAATACACAGAGACTCTGGATTCTGTATGTTATTGTGTTGTCTTTAAAATGTTGAACTGCCGAGGAAGGAGCAACAGCTTCTAAAAAACATTTGATTATAAATGCTGATAGATTAATCCAACCTATGTTTTGAAAATGCCCTAACTTCAAAATTTAAGTCAAAAGGTATGTTACTTTGGAGATCAGGTTTTGCTTTTGGTTCCACAGGAAATGAGAGTCTATTGATTCATTCTTGGTTAATAAAAATAAAGTTTGATTGAGGAAAACTCCCTGAAAAATCTCCAGTGGGAATGGATGGCCCACATGATCCAACATTTAAGAGCACCTCTGTTGTAGTTTCCTCTGAGTTCTACTTCCAGAGCAGCCTCAACACTGCTGGCTGAGATGACCTAGTCTCACAGAATATAGCAGTCAGGACTTGACCATAATATTAAATTTTCTTTGGGTCCCCATAAAATTATCAGTGTCCCCAGTCAGCAGGAAGTAGCCTAGAAAACTACACCTACATTCTTAAAAAGTGGATTATAGGTGTTTGTCTTTGTTTAGTGTGTTGGTTACAAGTTGTTATGGATGAGTGTTAGGAAAAATGCTAAACAAAGGAAATTAGATTCAAGGTTCCTGCTTTGAAAAGAAAAAAAGGGGATATAGATATGATAGCAAAAAAAGGTAGATTATTGAAACTACTCTAGAAAGAAAAAAAGGGAGAATATAGATATGGTCTTGTTTTGAAAAGAAAAAAGGCTGGGTGGTGGTGGTGCACACCTTTAATCCCAGCACTTGGGAGGCAGAGACAGACAGATCTCTGTGAGTTCAAGGTCAGCCTGGTCTACAGAGTGAGTTCCAGGACAGGTTCCATAGCTACCGAGAAATTTTATCTTGAAAAAACCAAAAAGAACAAAAGAAAAAGAAAAAAGGGGGATATAGATATGACAGGATAAAAGGGTAGATTACTGAATCTACTTTGAAGAGTAAAAGGGAGGATATAG
Organism: Ondatra zibethicus; assembly: GCA_004026605.1. Taxonomy (NCBI): domain Eukaryota; kingdom Metazoa; phylum Chordata; class Mammalia; order Rodentia; family Cricetidae; genus Ondatra; species Ondatra zibethicus. Next base: position 90,174 of record PVIU01000682.1, read on the forward strand.
ATATTTTAAGATAAAAGTTAAATTATTGAATCTACTTTTAAAAAGCAGTTATTAGTTTTAATGTTTTTCATTGGAGTGGACTTTTATATTATTGATACAAATTTGAGATTAACTCATTTAACAATGCAATGCAAATTTCTAGTCCTTGAAAATTATTATTACCAACTGTTTAAGATAATAAGGAAATATCGGTTAGTAGTTAAACACCTACTACCTACTATAGCAGAACTTGTAGTCACATTAGGTATGTTTTCAAGGTCAAACAAGGATATATTTTAGATAGACAGGTCATCTTCAGACACTTCAGAGATTTACAGAATATGGCATTTAAGATGTTTTAATAACCTAGATTCTTCATTTTTATGACAATGAGACATGTCTGCTCTTGGCAGCACCAATCTACTTCAGAGAAGATTGAAGAAACTCTTCCACATGGAGTTTATTTTCTTTGTGGCGAAAGTAAAACACTAGGCAAGAAAATGCCCCTGCCTCTACTGCTGACAGTATGCTGTCCTAATTGGACAAGCAAGACACAAAATTTCCTGCTTTACAGAAAAGTCTGTAGGATAATGCTAGGCCTGTAGGCTGAAGATGGATGCCCCAGTGTTGCAGATGAATTTTGGGTGACTGTGCAGGCAGCCAGCTGTTTCTGTCATTACTCACAAAGTTTTTGGAAGTCGCTTACACTTCTGCTTACTCAGGTAATATTATTCCTTCTCGGGTATCTGAAGGAGTTGAAGACTAAATAATTATAGTTATTGTCTCCTTTGTTTATGAGACTCAGTTAAGAAATTCACTAAAGAAATTTAAAGCATGTAAGGTTGAGAGATAACAAAAGATAGTTTTGGATAGTAATACAAGTTATGATAGAAAGTAAATTAGGTACAAGACTTTGGACTCACCAAGATAGGATAGATATGGAGTATTTTCTCTGAATTTGTCATATGCAAATGGACTAGGCATTGTTGATGCACTTATTGCCTATATATATTATATATAGTTATTATACTTATTATATATAGTTTTTCTTATACTAGTTATAGCCTTCTTTTATTTTAGACAAAAAGGGAAAATGTAGTGGCATTTCAATTGTATTTTAACAAATAAAGACTGTCTGGGGATCAGGAGAATGAAACAGTCCCACTGGTCAGCCCTACAGTCAGGCAGTGGTAACACACACCTTTAATTCCAGTAGACATGTTAGTTGCCACAGAAACCAGACAGTACAAGACTTTAATCCCAGTGGCACACACCTTTAATCCCAGCCCTAGAGAGGAATATAAAATGGGAAGAGACAGGTCTCAGACACAGTTTCCTTCTGAGATTCCTGGAGACAGGATTGCCCTTTTGGACTGAGGTCAAGGTAAGAGCCAGTAACTGACTGCCTTGCTTTTCAGATCCTTAGGTTGAACCCAAATTTCTATCTGAGTTTTATTAATTGTGCATCAGGTGTGGTTGTTCCCCACAATCTCATAGGGAGTGACACTATTAGAGGGTGTGGTTTTGTTGGAGGAAGTGTGTCACTGTGGGGGGTGGGCTTTGAGGTTTCCTTTGCTCAGGATAATGCCCAGTGTCTCAATTGATTTCTTGTTGCCTGCAAGATTTAGGACTCTCAGCTACTTCTCCAGCACCATGTCTGTCTGCACACTACCATGCTCCCTATCATGATGATAATGGACTGAACCTTGGAACTATAAGTGAGCCACCCCAATTCAATGTTTTCCTTTATTAGAGTTGCCATGGTCATGGTGTCTCTCCACAGCAACAGAAACCCTAACTAAGGCAGGTAGCAAGGGCTACCATCTACTTTTTCTACCTACTTTCTTTTGGCTTGTTTTTTGTTTGTTTGTTTGTTTTTGCTTTTGTTTCTCATAGAGGGATACTTTGACAATGGAACTCTGGTTGTATTTATTCTCAGTAAGGTGGGCATCTCTCTGTGTGTCCCTTCTGGTGTCCTCCCACTATTTCTGCCTTATTGGTGCTTGTTCTAAATGGCAGACATGCTCCAGTGGCTGCCTCTTATAATAAGAGTGGTGAGAAACCAAAGATAGAATTGGGATGGGTGCTGTGGGGTCAAGGCAGGAGATGCACACCTCCCAGGATAGAGACAGGAGGGAACCTGAACTTTCTAGTGTTGCCGGCATTAAAAGCATACTGGAAAGGAGCTTCATAGAGGAAGCCTGTGCAAGGAGGTAACACAGTAAACTCTGGTTCTGGCCAAGCATTAATCTCTTGCTAGTCGCCAGAGCATACAGCTTGATACTGTGACTGACTTCTAATAACCAGGTCATGTTATCAATACAACTTTCCAGAAACTCCGAGTGGAATGCTGGGAATGTGGTTCAGTTGGTAGAGTGAGCGATTGTCTAGCATGCAAGCCCTGGGCTCCATCTCCTGTACTGAAAAACCTGGGCCCACGTGGTGGTGCATGCCTGTAACCACAGCACCGAGGAAGTGGAAGCAAGAAGATCAGAAACTCAAGGTCATTCTTGGCTATATATAAAGTTTGCTACATGTTTGAACTACATGAGACTCCACCTCAATATTAAGAAGGGAAGGAAAGATGGGGGAAGTAAGGAGGGAAGGAGGAAGGGGGGAGGGAAGAAAGGAAGGAAGGAAATGTGAGTTGGATGTCACATGCAGATGTTGGAAAACAGCTGGCTCTATTTTCCCTTTTATCAAGAACATAGAAGCCATATAAGCCTTATTGAGCAGGGGCCACCTTTGCTGCACACCTGAGATCACCATCCACCCAGGGGGAAGTGAGCCTCCTGTGGAGATGGACAGACAGAGCTCTGGGCAGATCCATCACGGGTGTGTCTTGTCCCAGATTCTACCACAGTTTTGTCATCTGTGGGCTCCAGTTACTAAAGAACAACAGGTCACTTCACTAGGGGTGGCTTCTGAAAAAGCTAACATCACTTTGTGAGAATCACCTTAGAATGTGCCTGTCACTCAAAACTCAGGAGAGAAGGAATGGGTCTAAATGCAAGGTGCTGGTGTCCAAGATGAGGAGGTGCCCAGCTTGCCAATGGTGGGCCTGCTTAGGGTATCACAGTTAGTACCATTGAAAAGCTGTGATGGAAACAGCAGCCATAGGGAACTGAGGCAACCGTGGAGAAACACCCAGAGGCAAGACCAGGAGACAGTTCGCAGCAAGCACACTATGGACCTGCACTGGGAGGGGCAGAAGCAATGATGGCGGCACTGGTGTAGCATCTCTTTCCTACTCTGCTCCATCAGCTCCATCATCACAAAGTCCAAAGGCCAAGCACTCAGGCAAGGTTGTGGTTCAGTCCCAAGCTAGGTAGCAAAAAGTTGCTTGGGACCCTGAGGCATAAGGCTGGCCAAACAGAACAAGTTGATACTGACACTGTGAGAACTAAGAACCCATTGGCCATGGCAAAGCAGATGTCAGCAAAGCAGAGCATTGCACAGCTTCCTGGAGGGACAGAGGGGTGGGATATAGTGTGATGATTTAAGAACAGCTCGGGTGTTCAAAAGAGCCATGCTAAGTTAGAACAGAGAGGGTAGGGGACCATATCTAGTGATCATCGTGGCAGAATAGTCCTGTCAGAGCTGGGACTATCCAGGAGACTTTCTGGCTGGCTGTCTTCACAGAACTTTTAATGAATCCAAATAGGAGGATTGGGGGCTCTTAATTTGAAGCAGTTTTAAAATAGCCTTATTAGCAATGTGCTAATGGGGCCTGGCGAAAAGGATGCTCCAAATGGCAAATCCTGCCTCTTTCAGTCAATGCCTCATTTCCAGGATGGAGTCAGAAAAAAGACATGACTTTCTCAAAACTGGCCTTATGTACCCCAGGCATCATTTCTGCCTTCTGTACCTGAGTCCCTGTTCTTGAGACTAACCTGCCATATACTGTGCAGCTCAGGACCTTGGCTACTCCTGGGGCTCTGCAAACGCTTAGACCTTGGTTCTTATACAGAGCCTCTCTTCCCTGGCCTCCTGCATGACTTCAAGAGGTCCCTATTTTTCTGGGACCCCTGCGATCTCCAGAGCCTCCCACAGTCATCCTTCATTGCTGATGGATCTGAGTTCTCCTACTGCCTTCTTGGCTAGTGATCTGCAAAGATTGCCTTCTACTGCAACATGGGTGCTGCTGGTACCTTGCAGGAGCTTCATGGTAAACCAACAGCACAGCTGGCCAGCAGCTGGCTATGATGCATGCACCATGGGACCCTTCACCAATATGCAAGGCTGACTGACAAGGACAAGTGGATGCCACATGTCCACCATGCGATCCTTACCTTACTGGGTCACCAGCTCAGAGCCAGAAGTCAACTCACCCTTCTTGGTTTCTCCATTAAGTGCAGAGGTGGCTTGGCTCATGGTTGACCTGTGTGCCATTCAATTCATCCCTGGTAATCTTCAATTGCCATTCCTCACATCTGCCTACTACTTTCCATGGATTGAATCCGGTTGGCCCTATATCCCTACCCCCCAACCTGTTTTCTTAAAGCAAGTTTAGCAGACACATCCATGCCCTTTTGTCTGCGCCTCTATTATACCACAGAGGGGAGAAGCTGAAGGGGAGACTATGTGGTTCATAAGCCAAAATGTTTTGCCATCTGGCTCTTCCCAGAGAAAATGGAGCAGTCCTCACACCAGACTAGTAGTACTCAGCAGGTCAGTTTTATCTTTCACTTCTAGGTTTATTGATGACTTCCTGTTTCATAAATTATAGTGGGAGAAATTTTTAAAAATCCAGGGGATGTCCATCTTTCACCAAATATGTCCGTGTCTTAAACTTCATAGACATCCTTATTCCTATCTCATCTCAGTCACTTGTCTCTCAGAGGTGACAACGACTGCCAGAAACAACTTCAGGAAGGAAGAGTTTATTCTGACTCAGGAGGTTAACAGTCCCTCACCGTGGGAAAGCTTGGTGGCAGGAGACAGCACTGCATCTGAAGCCGGAAGCAGAGAGACAAATGCTGGTGCTCAGGTCACTTTGCCTAGCCATTCAGTCCAGGACCCAGCTCATGGAATGGTGCCGACCACACTTAGGGACTCCCTTGTGGACACGTGCATCATCTAGAAGGATTTAGAGCCTGTAAAGTTGCAATAACCAGCAACATAGACCAAGAGGTTCTGAAAACAAGTTAAGATGCATCTTGCAATCAGTAAGCTCTGGTGGGGTGGGAATGCCAGGTGGGGGAGGGATCATTTCCGGGATTTACCACTACACAGGTTAACTAACTCTAGGAGAAGCAGAGGGTTGCTCCATCTCCAACAGCTACCTCAGAGGTAAAATGACCTTGAAGTGATCTTAAGAAACGATTGGCATTTTCTAGAGATGGAAATATACAGAGGTCCTAGATAGCCAAGGCAGGAGACAGGAAGAATCTGGTATGTGAAAGGAAGGAAGGTGCAGGGGTCAGGCAGGCTGCGAAGAGAGTGGGAGAGGCTGCAAAGGGGCTAGGTGACCGAGACATACTGCTGTATGCAGGCTGAAAGGCCCATTAGTGCAGAAATGGGTCACTTTGCAAGGTAAACTTGTGGCAGCCAAGTGTCCCTGGGGGTGTCCACTTACCCACTTGGCAGGCTGGACACACAGAGCCGTGAAGACACTGCTGTTCTTAACTACTTGTGACATTTTATATTTCTTTCCTAACTAAACTTCCTGCTCATTGCTTGTCCCCAAACATGAATTTTCTCTACTGTCTGGGAAGGAACCAGAAGCCCCAAGAGATGTGGCTGCTCCTTTGTGAAAGGACACACTTAAAAATAGCTTCCTTCCTATTAAGCCAGACCCAGCAGGAAGCGGGGCATCTGGGTGGAAATACTGAATAATGCAGAAATGTCACAGCCCCTGGGTGCGGGTGTCCCGAGTGGAGGCTATGCAAGGCTCCTTCATCTTCCTTAGTTTTAGCCCTAAAGCTATAGCACTGATATTCTCATTTGCCAACAGGGACTGCCTGTTGTGTCAAGTAATGAACGCCTACCATGAGGAGCAGACATGGACGGCATGGACTCAGGGTCACATGGAGGCTCCCAAGACCCAGGCACAGCCCTGCCCTCCAGGAGTTCGGGCTCTGTAGGAGGAGAAAGTGGAGGACATGGGCTGTGTTCACTGAGATGTGATCAAGCCCTTCCTGTACAGAGCATGCAGGCTCTGGGAGCATGGCAAGCCAGCAGGAAGCTTAGATGGAGAAATTAGTGGGGCTGCCAGGAAAGGGAGCCATAAAGTGAGGTTGCCTGTCCTAAAAGCTCCCAGCAAAATGGCAGTAACCTGTCAGGGAGAAGGCAGAGCAGAGTGTTGCTCGGCCAGGAAAAAGTCACAACCACACATTTGCTTGCTCTATGCACTGAGAAGTTTCCTGCACGAATGTGTATAGATTATTTGTATTTGTATGTGTATATAAGTGGCCACCTGGTTCCCTGTGTTTCTGCTAATGACAGGATTTATTTTTTTATGAGTGAATAATAATCCATTGCGCATACACCATTGTTTTTTAAAAATCCTTTGGAGAGATGCTGACTTGGTTCCCTTAACCACTAGAAGCTGAACGAGACACAGAGGGATTCTCTCTACAGTCCAAAGAGACAGGGAAGTACCAACTCTCCCTACAACTGGAAGAGAGAGAAAAGATTTCTCCTCACAGGCAGAAAAGAGACAGCAGGACCCTTCCTACCATCAGAAGGGGAGGGACTCTTCTATATTTTTGTTTTTAAGCCTCCAACATCCAGAACTCTGAGACAACAAGGAGGAGTTGTTCTCAGCCACCAAGTCAGTGGTGTTTGGTTATAGAAGCCCTGGAATAAATATGGGAAGAGAGAACAGACAGGACCTTCAAAACCAGTGTGATAGAATGGGATGGATGTCTTAGTTAGGGTTTCTACTGCTGTGAGAAACATCATGACCACAGAAACTCATATAAAGAAAAACGTTGCATTGGGGCTGACTTATACTTCAGAGGTTTAGTCCATTTTCAGCATGACAGGAAGTGTGGTGGTGTGCAGGCTGACGTGATGCTAGCAAAGGAGCCCAAAGTTCTACATCTGCATCAGCAGGCAGCAGGAAGAAAAAAAAGCACTGGGCCTGGCTTGAGCATCTGAAATCTCAAAGCCCTCCCCCAGTGACACACTTCTTCCAACAAGGCCGCACCTCCTAACAGTGCCGCTCCCTATGAGCCTATGGGGGCCATTTCTATTCAGACCACCACGGTGAGGATGACTATGGGAGCCAGAAGTGAAGAATCCCTCTTGCTGCTGAATGAAGAAGGACACACAATTTCTGTCCCCAGATTCTATCACCAACCTAAACCGACACAAATAAGTGTGAAATCTCTCCAAAAATATCTTTACTTAGTACTCTGTTATTCACTGTGAAGTGCAATTGAGCCATTAAAACAACTTAGAAGAGTTCAATGTTTTCTATACTTTTTGGCCATGACAAATCTTAATACATGTGCAAATTGTGTGTGTGTGTGTGTGTGTGTGTGTGTGTGCATGTGTGAATGTAGAGGCCAGAGGTCAATAATCAGGTGTTTCTCACGCACTACCCATGTGTTTGTTGTTTTGAGGGGTCTCTCTCACTGGCCTAGGGTCTCTTACTGCTGAGGTTAGGCTGGCCGGCCAATGAGCTCCAGATATCTGCCTCCGTCCGTGCCCTAAGTGCTGGAATTACAGGCATTTTCCACCACGTCTATCTTTATCTATCTTTAGTGTAGGCCATGGAGATCAAACTCAGGCCCACAAGCTTACAGGACAAGCTCTTCACCAGCTAAGACATCTCCCCAGCCTGTGTACAAATTTTTTAAGGACAGCTTAGAAACTTCCCTGGCAGTTCTCCCTTAGCTTCGTACTAACAAGGGCCCAATCTTGCTTGAACAGAACCGCAAAGCTGACAGTTGATTATATGCACACACTACGGATGCTCATGAATTAGATTAAATGAGGCTCTTCATAATCATATTTTTAAAGTGAAATCTTATATTCTTCTCATCAACAGAGTTTATTTGAACTCTGTGCCTTGAGCACAGGCCAGAGCTGGAGCCAGAAAAACTAGGAAGAATGCCAGAGGGTGGTGGCTGCTCGGAACTGTCAGATGTGCTCTGATGGCAATGGGGTGTTAGCAGAAAATTCAGGAAGCATCTATACCTTCCTGTCTATTAAAGAACTATTAGAAATCCCATCTCTTTTCTCTGGCCCACTACACTCAAATATGTACCTTGCCTCACAGTCTGAAAAGGCTTTCTCACCCTTTTCCAAAACATGCCCTTCCCTCTCGAGGTAGACACTTCTATTCCTAAATGCTTAAGATTAGAAGGCAGTCTGTGAGAAACCCTGCCTAGGACATATAGGTAGGTGACCCTGGATGTCACTGGATTGGGTCATACCAGGGTGCTGTTGAGCTTCTCTGTCACACTGACTGCATCTTGGCTCCTGAGAGGTAAGTGGCCCTAAGGTCATGTTGGGACCCCCAGCACATTCTCACAGCCCCTGAATGTTTTAGCCAACAGCACCAACTGCTAGATTTTTTATAACCATGTACCATCCGTTGTGTTGGCAATTCTTCCTTCAGCATCCCTTCAAGGCTTGGAAAGGAAACACAAAGCAGTCTCAGGAAGCTCCTGAAAACTACAAGACTCACAGGCCCCGCACAAGATTAGATAAGTAAGTCATTGCTGGGGAGAGAAGACTTTCCCATATGAACCCAGGTACCTGCAAGACATTCAGGGAGTTCCAGGCATACAGGTTTTGTGAACTGTCACCCAGGCTGGGGTTGCTTTTTGGAGACACTGCTGCCTTTGAGTCACCCATGTTACCCCTGTAAGTAAGCCCAACAAACTTGCTGGTTCACTAAGCCAAAGCTTTTATTAGGTATTTTGCTGGTGCTCCATTGGGACAAACGGACATCTGTTCACCTCTCCCTGAGAAAAGTGCACAACACCCTTTCATACCTGATTTCCTAAGGTTTCAACTTCAGAGTATTTCATCCCAATAACTGTGAACTGGTAGAAAATCATCAGAAAACTTGACCAACGCAACTTGGGTCCATTTTCATTGTGCTGCTTATGTTATCCTCTCTTGTTCCTGCCTTCTTTGGCACATTGTCTGATAAGTCAGCCTGAAGTGAGCAAGTTCAGACACTGTAAAGCTCCTGAGAGAGAGAGCAGGAATCTCAGCACACATCTAATTACCCGCCCCCTGTGCTTCACTCTGGTCCTGGGAAGACAGCTAGGGTGTACCCTCTTCTATATCGGGAAGCCAGAGTCCTCCTTACCTTTGAGCAGTGAGGAGTGAAATTCAGGTGGGTGCCAGAAACCTTTGAAATTGACTCCTCACAGACTGGAGGTTGGTTGTTGAGGTCAGAGTCCATGCGGTCAGGCTCTGGGGAGGGCCCTGTGCTACGGTATAAACTGTGGTTTCCAAATGGATCCTACAAGGAAGATGGAGAGCTACGACGCTCTCTAAGATAAGGGCACTAATCCCATTCATCCGGGCCCCATACTCCCAATCTAATTGCTTTCCAAATGTTCCATTCTCTATCCCATATTTTGTGACTGGGATGTCAATATATGAATATAGATGGGAAAGAAACCTTTATCACTGTGTTCACCATGTCTCCTTGACAAACCCCAACAGGGGTGGCATGGGCATGGAGTCATGCTCAAGAAAACTGGGACAGCAGGGCATGCAATCACCCAACTGTCTCCTAACCAAGCCCCTCAATTATCCTATGCATTAACTTATATAAATACACGCTATTCCTACTAAGGTATGGGCTCTTCTCCTCTGTTGATTGAGGAATTAAAAGATGGAAAAATCCAGGGAAAGTAAAGTTTATTGGTGAGAGTTCAGATTCCTAAGACAGAGGAGAGGCTCCAGCACTTGGAGACCACTAACTCTAAGGGCACTATGTTTTAACTGTGTTCAAGCACTCCGTCCCTGTGACTTCTTTTCTTCTCTCTAATGGCCCTAAGGTGATCATGTGCATCTCTTGGCATGGAGATTGTGTCCCTCACTTCTGTCTGTGCCTGGCTTTTCATCTGCTAATAGAGCCCCATTTTGTGTCACAGGCACAGAAATGACTGATGGTTGGTTGCATAATATTGGGGGGCACCCCTCTGTTCCTTGTGGTATGATGGATAAGGAGAAACTTACTTCACATGAACAGAAATGGCCTGCTTTCATTTCTCCTTTCCTTCTTCCCTCGAGGCCCATGGCTGGCTCCCCCCAGTGAATGGTCACATTGGCAATGCCTGCACCTGTGGCATTTCCCGCTCTGGGCCACCTCTGACCTGCAGTTCTCTGCTCTTTGCAGCAGTAACTGCGTCTGATCAAAAGAATGTCCTCACAGTACCGGTCAGTCTGTGGCACACCGACGGCGATGCTAAAGAGTTTCAGACATATCCACCGAACTTTCACCACCAAACGACATGAAGCATACTGCAATTGTTCCCCATATTACAAGTAAGAACGCTGACGCCCTTGAGTAGGGAGTGATGCACAGCTGGCATCCAAGCTCAGAGGCTGGAGCCTAGAGCGGGCAGTGCCACTGTGTTTCCCTGTCTCTGAGGGCCCTTGAGGCAAGCGCCAAACTACGGCTAGTCTCGCCAGCTCTAATGGTGGTATTAGTACAGGCTCCATTCATTTCTCCACGTGGTGCCTTTCTCCGCTGTAATGAGAACATCTCATCACGCAAGCCTGCTGGATACCTTGGGGTTCACAGAAAAAGTGACTGCTCCTCCAGCAGAGCTCATTCAACTCTCAAACCTTTCTTCATCTGAAATCGCACATTCAAGTAAAATATTTAAAGAGCACAACTGCTTTGGGGGTGGGGGGAACATTCTGTCAGCTGTGTGTCCCGCCCTTCCCTGCTTGCTCTCATTGGGAACCCCGGGACTCAGAACAGTAGAGCAGTTTAAAGCCAAGACTCCAAATCACAGCCTAGGATCTGTGTTGGGGACTGGTTAAAGTAGACTTCTTGGCTTCTCCATGCTGCTGAGCACAGCTGTGCTCACAGGCACACTGGGCCTTCCCTGCACCCAGGAGGAATGCTAAATTCCACCAGCCCTGAAAGTCATCCATACCCTACGTCTCCTTGCAAACTGTGTTTAGTCATCAATTCCTTCCAGGTTTTCCCCCATGACAGCCTTCCCCAGTTATCCACCATTCTTTTGCCTCTTCCTCAACTGTGGCCCATTTAGTCCAGACTTTCCTTGCAAGGTCATTGGCCTGTCCTACACTGGATGTGCCCATGGTCCATAACCAGAGGCTGCAAGTGAGAGCCAGAAATTGGCTTCACAGTATACCACCTTGAGACCTTCACTCCCTGCAGGAGCATTGCTCAGCCTCGTGGGGACATACAGGAGAAGCAGTAGAGGGTCAGCTCTATGGAGCTTGTGTTTGACATGTCTGCTGGTGGCTGGCTGCCCCGTGGATACACAAGGGGTCTCACGCCATCTCAGGAACAGAAAGCCAGCCTGAAATATTTCTGCTGACATGCAATGGCTTTTCAGATGTCCCACCGCCACCATCTCCTTTGCACTAGAACTGGCAGCTGAGCTTTAGAGCTTTGCCAGTGACTTGCATTCCCAGTCCTGATGTGATGACAGCAGAAAGAGTATTTTTATGCAGCTCTGCTCTTAACTTCTCTGAGACCCCTTGGCAACTGAAACCCAGTGACCAGAAAGTGGATTAACTGTTTCAGGCCTCTTTAACCACAGTCGCTAATGTGGGGCTCCTAAATGTTGTCCTTTCTTAACCTCTTTTCCCTAAGAAAATTTTCTGCAACCCCAGGTATACAGGATATAAAATATGTATTTGAATCTAAGATTTACTGATGATAAGTTGGATAAAGTTATTTTCACACAAGCCTCTGGTATGTATGTAAGTTCATCATTTATGAACAGTGAAAATAAATTTGCATATTAATGAGATGGGTTGCTTGTTTATTTTATATAAATAATTCAATCCTGGCTAAATATTTAATTCTTTGGGACACAGAGCATCTTCAGTACTTTTCAGAGTTGACTGATACTTTAATTTCATAATTATTGATGCTGAGCACACCACTTTGCATAAATATGTCATACAAAATGAGCTCAAGATCAAGGCTGCAATGAAGTCTTGGATACAACACAGGCCATTATTGCTGGAAACATCTCTGGCTCATTGCATGTTTGCTTTTGAATGACCTCTTGATTGTTTAGCAGTAAGAGACCTCTCACTGTTGCCAAAACTTCCATGACTTCCTCATAGAGCTAAATGACCTCAAACCAGTGATGAGTCTTACAGGCACTAGGATACTTCTAAAATTTGTCCCAAGTGGCCATGCATCTTCAGATGAAGATGAAGGACATGGTTTGCCCACAAGGCTTTGGTGACTTGCTTAGCATGTTGTCTGAGATGTCTTGACTTCACTGGTTCATCTATCCAGGGCTGTCATGCTGCTCACTGTAGGGAGCGCAGATATGCAAGCTTCCAGAACCTAGACCTCACCCAACCCTGTCTGGCAGCTGCAGACCTTTGTCTTATACATTTTGTCTCTTGCAGCCCTGGCATCCCCTGGGGGGCAGGTGCCCATGTTCATCTCTAGAGGGGCAGAGATAAGGTAAAGATCGAGCTGCCAGCTCCAGCTCCATCCTTCAAGACTGACCTGATTACATTATCATAGAAATGGGTGCTGTGCACAGCCAGAGAGCCTCAGGCAATTTCAGAGACATTACAGAACCCAGGAACATTTTTTTTTTCCTGGCAGAAACACTGCATTTGGTCTGGGAATTTAAGTTTCCCTCTAATGATGCAGGGTTCAAAAATACTCTCATTTGATTTCCTACCTGTCAGATCAAGATGTGATCATAGAAAAAGAAGCTGTGGGGTTTTTTCTTCTCAATTATATTGAGTTAGGTAATGCAAAGTTCTGATCAAAGTGACTCAGGGCCATGCGGCTCTTATAGGAATCACTTTCCTTCGTGGGACTCTTTGCTTTTCTCCAACAACAACAACAACAAAAATGAACAAAATGGTTAGAGACCAATTTAATTGAACCCCTACTTGTCAAATTTATTAAAACAACACAAGACATTATAAATGCTGTTTCTATAACAATATATTCTGCTATTATTTTTATAAGATTCAGAAACTATGTGTATGTATGTGTGTATAAGTGTATATATACATGAAAGCTATGCCCATGGAGACCACAAGAGGGCGTCTGATTGCCTGGAGCTGCAGTTACAGCAGCTATGAGGCACCCAGTGGGGGGTTCTGGAAGCCAAACCTGAGTCCTCTGGAAGAGCAGTGCTTTCTCTTACCTTCTGAGCCATCTCCAGTCCCCAGGCTGCTGTTTTCCTAACAACCACTGTTCGCTTAGGCTGAGCAGTCAAAAAGAACCTCTGCTTGCCCCCAACAGCCTGGGAATCGAAAAGAAACTTCCCTTTCAGACACCGAGACAAAAGGCAAAAGGAACACTTGGAAAATTTTGCTTCAGAATGATTTCACTTTTAACTTGATAGCTCAACATGCGAGCATGACTAGCATGCTTCAGACTCGGGATTAAATCCCCAGCACTGTATTTAAAAAGAAACCAAAAACAAAAACAGAAAGGCAAACTGGCAAAAATAGGATTGAAGAGAGCAGGCTTATTCTGATGGAAGGGATCGGAGGCATCTCAGGTCTGGTACCATCACTCAGTCATTTCACAGACTAATTCCTTGTGATGTTTAGGGCACTATGTGTTTGATAACAAAACAGCCCAAAGTCCTTATTCCCAGCTTCGCCAAGATTCTGACAATGGAAAGAGACACAATAAGTATATTCTATGATGTATCAGAGAGTGCTAAACACTATGGCAAGGGGAAGATCAAATAATGGTGAGGTGGGGAATCCCGGGTGCAGCAAGTGAGCTAGGCTCCAGTTCTAACCAGGGAGGATGGGCTGGAGCTCTTGAGAAAGTGATCTTCCAGGAAACTTGCACCTCAGCCTATGGGAGCAGCCAAGTGGATAAAGGTGGGGGGGGGTCCTAGGAGAATGGGTAGGTAGATGTGCCAATGTTTTTGGTAGCATGAGAGCCACTGAGACAGATGCCATTCAAAGGACAAAGCATATCACACCTTCACATGGTTGCTCTCAGTGAGATGAGGTGTTCTTGCCTGGGGTGGATCCTGCCTTGCAGGAGGATCTAATTATGCAGGGTTCCTGAAGGGCAGGCAACAGCACTAGGATCAGGACCCAGGGAAGCCAACTGTGGACTGGACTTGGGAAAGGGACCTGTTTAAGAAGGATGATGCTTCTCAGGAGCCAGGCAGAGGATGCTAATGCAGAGAGGCTGCCAGTGACACTCAGAGCCTTCCTTGCATCCTGGGACTCTGGGATGAACCTCTGCAGTACAGAATCCCAGAGTGTGAGATGCCAATTTCCCTGATGTAGTGAAATGAAAGCATTGAGACAGCAGAGTTAGTGAGGTCACTGGGGGGTGTGGAGCCACCTCAGGATTCTGCTGCGGAACCACCTGTCCCACACCGGTCGACACCAGCTAAAGGAGAGGCCAGAAGACGCAATGAGGAATAATGCTGGTGGCTTTGCATTCAGTAAGGCCAGCTGTCCAACACAGAAGCCAGAGACCCTGCTGTACCAGCAGCTTGGTTTCTATAGAAACAGTGCCCTGCCTTCCCCAGCATCCCCTTCTTTAATAGACAAACAGTGGTGGGGGGTGGGAGTCGGGTGGGGAGAAGAGATGGGGTTGAATTTCCTATCCTTTTGGAAGAGCTAAAATTTTGGAAGTGGGGAAGAGACTCCTCAAGAGCCCTTTCCACATACAGAGTAGAAAGCAAACCTTCCCAAGCACGGCAATAACTGGGGGCGGGGAGTGGGGGGGATTGTGTTGAAGGGAAATGCTCAAGCAGATAGCCTTCACCTTCTAAGCTGAAAACAGCTTCGGTTCAAACCCGTGTACTGTGGCAACAAGAAACAATGCCAAATGCTTGGACAAGGTAATTCAATTTTCTATACCAGACACTTCAACCCCGAGGGCCTGCCTCAGGCTCTCTGTTGCTCTGACTTCACAACCTCCACTCAAAGCTCTTGGAGGCCACCTTCCTAATGAACCGCTACAGACCTTTAGGAGGCTGCCATGCACTGCTGGCAACCTAGAGGCCTGCCCGGCCCTGCTCCTGGGATCGACCAGCCCCCCCCATCCCACAAAGGCTCTAGCACCCTTCTGTTCCTCCCCTGAGAAAGGAGCGAGGAGGCCCATGTGCCCCAGCACTCCAGTCTCTGCTGCCTTCCTGTGGGCAATTTCTACATCAGTTTATCAGAGAACTGCAAAGCTTGTGGGATACAGGAAGGGCGGTGCTTGCCTTCAAAATTCAGAGAGGGGGCTGGAGAAGTAAGACCACCGGCTGCTCTTATAGAGGACCAGAGTTCAATTCTCAGCACCCACAGGGCAACTCACATCTGTCCGTGACTCCAGTTCCAGGGGATCTGTGCCTTCTGACCTCTTCTGACACCAGGCACACATATGACACACACACACACACACACACACACACACACACACACATATGTAAACACATATTTTTAAAAATTTCAGGAAACATTCTGTGTACCCACCACTCCATCATGACCGAACCCACCAGGGCCAAGAAATAAAAGATGACCTGCCACATAGAAAAAAGACACTTGTCCTCTGCTCCAGCCTGCTCAGAGTAGCTAGACTATGACGAGGTCACCAACATGCTTCTCAGAACAAAGGCAGACCCCATCTGAGCAGCACAGTCTGCAACATCACTGCCTTCTAGACAGACAGATGGGCAGGGAGGTGCAGCAAACCAGACATGGTTCCCCGAGCTTCTGTCAGAGGCACTATAGTTTCTTCCACACCCATGTCTTCAGGCAGCTGGAGCAAGGCCTCCACCTCTGTCTGTCTTCCAACCTCTCCCTTTAGTAAGGGGCCCTGGTACCAAGTGCTTGCCAAACCCCTGCTCCTTCTGATCTATTCTTTCACAGATTGTGTCTATAATAAAGGGGCTATACGAGGTTAGGAGACATTGTGTGTATAGTATGTATATAGAATTATTGTTAGATGCGCACTTTGTGCATTTCATGGGGAAAGGTTAATGAAGCTAGATGCATACACTGTTGATGTGAGAGGATACAAGATTAGTGCATAGACAGTGGGTAATGCAGCGAGAAGGCCATTGCTGTTTGAAAACTGCTGTGCTTGTTCCATTGGCTCTGTCTTTAAACTTTCCCACAATGGTGAAGAGCAGGAGACAGAAAAAAAATCCCACTTTCTCAATCTCAATTGGGGCAAGAACCTATATCCTTTATTCCACTTTCAAAAATTAGCATTACATTAAAAATTGGCCCCAACTTATCTAAGGTAAATGCTGATGTTGACATGAAATCTAACCACTATAGAAGATTAAAAATTGATTTCTGCAGTGACTTTGATGATCTTCAATAAAAAATAGGTTTCATTTGAATTAAAATAAATGTGGTGTGTGTGAGTGTGTGTGTGTTTCTACTTTCAATTCCCACTAGGCTTAGAGCCAGGGCAACTTTTCTAACTTCCAACCCTCTGCAGCTCTTTGTAGGCTCATCTAGTACCGCCTGAGATAAGTGTATGTGCTTCTGCCAGAGATAGAAGCTAAGAGGGTTTGTATCTGGAGACATGGGATTCCCCCTCCTTTGTACACTGCTAAATGTTTATCCCCCCCCGCCCCCAGGATCTGCTGAGAGCTCTACTCCTAAAACTAAGCCTCTGCAAGTCCAGGGAGCCAGGCATCCCTCTACACCTATACCATCACTCTCCGCATCTCAGAGGTCTTGTAGAAGTCTCGCTTTCCTGTGTGGGTATGTCTCTGTGTGTGCGTGCATGTGTGTGTGCATGTGTGTGTTTGCATATTCACCGTTGTGGTGGAACAAAAATGAACTCTTGCTAGGCTTGAGGTGCATATGAGTGATACTAGAGAACATAAAGCTGTTTATCATGTGCAGAAGGAAAACAACTGAGGGGCGTGAAAGAATCTTACAGCCATACAACAAAGCTGGCCCAGTGTCCCCCGGCAAACAGTATAACTACCCGGAATCAAAATATTTAGGCTTATATTTTATGGCCATATATTTAAACTTTTATGTATAGTTTACACACACACACACACACACACACACACACACACACACACACACACACACACACAGGGTATCTGTAGGAGCCAAAAGGGAGCATCAGATCCCTTGGAGAAGGAGTTACAGATGGTTGTTAGCCACCATGTGGGTGCTAGGAATTAAACTCTGTTCCTTAACCACCAAGCCATCTCTCCGGAACCCATTTCTAACTCACTGACATAATTAAGCCAATTTCCCAACTCAAGTACAGTGGCACACACAGGAAAACAAGGAAGAATGAGACTAGGAGTCTAGAAACCTCTGTGATTTGCCTGCTGTCATCTACTTGATTGCGCTGTCATCATTGGTAAAGCCAGAGTCCATCAATCAAAAAAAAAAATTCCACCCAAAGTAAGTTCAGAAGGTTGGACCTAATTTTAAGGGCAACATTGCAGAAGCTGTTCCTGGGAAAGGACACATGTGTTTTACATCTCTATAAAATCAAATCAATAAGCTTGAAATGGAAGAAAACCATGACGTGGCATGCAGGTTCCCCTGTGCCCTTAACATCCAATTTATTAACCAGAGTTTAATTTTAAAAGGATCACAGGATTATTATTTTTATAGGCAGCACTGCATGAGAGGATCGATATCGCACACCGAGGGAAGCAGTTCTCCGGCACTTGATGAATGCATTATTATCGTCAGAGTAATTAAAAGGAGCAGGGTCGGCTACAATCAGCATGTACATCTCACTCAGCAACTCCTGCCAGTTGCTCACAAAAATTAAACTCATTCATCAATCCGACTGTAAAGGATGAAAAGCTTTGGGTAAGAAATGGAAAAGTTTTACTTATGAAAGAAAAAAAAAAGGCCATCTAGGGCCAGCATCTAAAACAACCCGTAACTACTAGTGATATAAGAAGGTTCATGGTTCATCTCGTATGGGGAAATGAGCCAACAGCATAGACACAAAATTAATATTATTAAATTTTAATGTTCCAGGGTCTCATTAACCTATAGGTAACAGATCCATGTAAAATTTGGAAATGTGTGCTGGCAGCAATTAAAAAAAAATACCATGCCATGTAAATTTGGCTTTCATAGCTACCTCAAAGTCCCTTACTGCCAACAGCTCATGTCCCCTGGGAAGAGATCACATTCCTGCTTCACAGACACATTTTTTCTTTGCTGGTTTTGAAGAGCAAAACCTTGTTAACATGTCAAAATTTGTTTGCTGTGGTTCACAACTGACCCGCCCAATAACAAGCCAGGGCAGCCTGTTCTTGTTAATGTCGCGCGTGCAAAGGTAATGTCCTTGCCTGGTTTCCCTGCTAGGTCAAGGCAATGTGCAGGTGACATCAGACAGGGTGGTGCTGCTGGAGCTTGCAGAACAGAGATGAAGCATCCTTGCTGCTGTTTTTGGCTCCACTCCTCACTCTGCTGGCACTGCCTCTTTGTGCAGAGGAATGTGCTACTGTCTGCTAACACTTTCAGCTTCCTGTGGTTGCATTCGCTGCACTCAGAGGGAAGAACTTTATAATCCTTGCTTTGTACATAGCATGGACTCCGGCCAATTTTTAGTGAGAGAACTTATAGCCAAGCGAAGTGACCGATGACTTTACCTAAGCACTGTTGTCCTCGTGTTAAATGTAGTCTTCAGTAACAATCTAAATAAAATTTAGAATTTAAAAATATGTTTAAATTAAAAAAAAAATCCAGTGGTGAGCTATGAGATGGTGTGACAGGGAGATAAGGGGACCCTAAGCATACCTAGTAAAAATCTTAATACAGGGAAGGAGCCTGGACACTGGGGAATGTGGTTCATGTGTTTCAACTGGAATTAGTGACCTATTCATGCAGATGATTTGCTATAATCTGCAAAGCTGCTGGCATGTCTTATGAGAGCTTGACAGAGTAATCATGCCAGTTATCCCACAGCCCTAGCAGTTCTAGAATTGCCCACTTCTAAAAAAATGCAAAAGCAAATTATCTTCAGAAAGGCAATGTCCTGAGAAACAAAGGTGTCCTTACAATCCTCCAACAGGAGCCACAGGATGCACTATGTTCCCTTTGCACAAAGGTGAAAAAAGCATGAAGGGGATGAATAGAACACCAGAGACCCAAACTTTAAAGAGTAGTAGGAGGGAAGGATTTGCCAAAGAACTAAGGCTGAGATCAGAAAAGGGATCAAGGGGGCGCAGGAAGATGGAGGGCGGGAGAGATGGGTAGAGGGAGTTGGAAAAGAAAAGGAGGGAAGGAAGGAGGAATAACTCATACAGTACTATGAAAAGCACAAGGTACAAAGCTTTGAAGCATAGAAGGCTCTCATCTAGAACAAAAGTTAGGATGGCACTGAGACAAAGGAAAAATCATTTGATGGGTACGGACGTCATATCAAGAGGTTGACAGCACACCCGTGACATACTGTGTGTGGACTGTGTAGTAACCACAGCACAGAGTGCAAATCTACACCCAAGTCAGATGATGAAAAGAGGACCATTGAGGATAGAAACTGGAGCTAGTATCAAACTCTTGTATGAGAAGTTGTGGATGGTGGGGGCGGGGAGCAGGGAGCATGCCAGGGCGGGGGAAGACTCTGGAAGCCAAACTGAACTGTTTGTAAAAGGTCTAGGTAATGATAGTAAGCTGTCCCTGCAGCTGCCGGGCTCAGTGAGGACCTCTACTGTACCCACAGCATCTGCCCAGCAGGCCCCACTAATGTGGAGATTAAATGTGCACTGCAGCACTGGGTGCCTTCTTGGTCACAGCTACAAATGACTCCCTTCTTCCCCATACCCATTCTGGGGGTGGGTATTCTAGACACTGCCAATGTCATGATAAGGAAGATCCTGGGAAGGAGAGGACAAGAGAAAGGTTTGGCCTTTTTTTTTTATTATGGTAGGAAAATCATGTGCAATTAAAACTCAAAAGTTACTCAACACTAGTGAAAAACAGTTTCAGAGTATATGGACATCTTCAGGGTGGCAAACTGCTTAAGAGGCCAGTCACAAAGCTTGTAAATCCCATGGACACGTGACATCATACCACTGAAAGATCAGGGTAGAGACAAAGAGGATGGACTGGGGGTTAAATTACAGGCAGGATGGAGAACTTGGACCTGTTGGCCTGGCTGACATCGTGGGCTGTGTATCAGTGAATCTCAGCCTTGGCTGGTTTGTAGTTTTTAAATTCAGGTCATCCGCATATTAATTATCATTAGGACAACGTGAGTCACCAAAAATGAAGAAAGCAGAAGCGGCAATGTATCCTTGACAGAACACCACTGTGGTGGTGTGCAAGACCTCGAAAGCCATGTCAGAGCCTGGAGAGAAACGTTCAAGTACAGTCCTGACAAGAGCTGCTTTTAAAATGTGCCACAGTTAATTCCAAGAGCAAGGCACTACATTTCACAAAAGCCACTTTCAGCAGCTTGTTAGAGTCAACTTATTTTTAACTCTACACAATGAGTTTTAAGTAAAAGTGGCTACTGTTTCTTCAAAGGGGTAGCCCAACTAATTGACTTTGTTTAAATAAATGTAAAATTTGCAAGGGAACTGGCTAAAACGGAAGAGCCTCTGGGTTTCTCTCTAACCCTTAGGACAGCCCCACCAGGTTAGTGTCTTTTCTTGCCAGTGTTGTGGAATGCCTTGGCAATGCTTATGGGAAAAGCGGTTGATTTTTCACTTAATTTCCAGAGTGCAGTCTGTCATGGCAGAGAAGTCACAGCAACTGGAGTTTGCAATAGATGGTCACATAGCATCCATGTGTTAGGTTTCAGCCTGATGAAGGCTGGTGCTCAGCTCACTTCCTCCTTTTTCTATACTCCATGATGCCAGCCCAGAGAACGGTGCTGCCCACAGTGGGTGGGTCTCGCCACCTCAACTAACCTAACCAAAATTAAGATGATCCCGCACCGATATGCCCAGTGACCTATTCTCAGGAGATTTCAGATCCCATCAACTTAGCAATTTTGATCGTCCCTGACACAACCCAGAGAGGTCATCTGTGGATGCACAGGTGACAAACAGGTCATTGGTCACAAACAGTGTTGCGTTGTCTGCACTTGTACGACACCTTCTTAGCTCATCACTAGTCCTTTAACTTTAGAGGAGAGGTGTCCTGGGCAGACTTGGCTAGATTTTATCTGGGTGAGTCTTTGTAGACTTTTTCTCAGTCATACACAGACATGTTTATTTTTAATTAAAAAAGTGTGAGAGAGACAGAGACAGAAAGGAAACTAGAGGAACACCACAGTGCTTCAGCAACGGCCAGAGATCGGCCTTAGGTGTTATTCATCTCTTTCCACCTTATTTGAGGCAGGGTCTCTCATTGTTCCCCTCTGCACACACCAGACTAGCTGGCCCACAGGCTTCTGGGGATTCTCCTGACTCTACCTCCTATCTTTCTACAGGGTTACTGAGATTATAGACAAGTACTCTAACATGGTAAGCTTTTACATGTGTTCAGAGGCTCTGAATCCAGGTCTTCATGTTAGTATGGCAAGCTCTTTATTCACCGAGCCCTCTCCCAGTCTTCATGTTTGTTTTTGCACATTTCTATGCACTATACTACTACTTTTATCTCCATCTCTGGGTCTAAGGACAAGATACGTAAAGCCTAATGCGTTTCAAAGTTATGCCATTTACCCACGTCAGATGAGCAGGACGTTGTTCTCATATGTGCTGGGTGGTGTTTGGCTCTTTTTTTGGTCAGCTGGACACAAGTTTGGGTCATCTGAGACAAAGAACATCAATTGAGAAAATGTGTCCATAAGATTGAGCTGTAGGCAATTCTGTAGGACATTTTCTTGATTAACGATTAATATAAGCCAAAGGGCCAGTGTTTTATCTCAGCAACAAAAAGCAAACCAGCACACTGTATATTGCAACAGCCATGCCTGACTGGCAGAACACAGGCGTGCGATGAGGTCACCAGTTTTGTATTCAGACTGCTCAACTCAGACACAAGTGATGGAGATTTTCTGGGAGCCAATGGAAAGAGAGCATTCAACACCTTGGACAGCTCCACGGGGAGTTTTGAGGTTTCTAAAGCTCCTGGGATGAGCTCTTCCTCCCTCCCTCCCTCCCTCCCTCTCTCCCTCCCTCCCTCCCTTCCTCTCCTCAACAAAGCAAAGTAGTTCTAACCAGTCACACATCTTTTGCTCTGCTTTCCACTTGATCAAAAAAAAAAAAAAAGCTAATATGAGATTGACATGTCCAGCAGTTTTTAAACCCAAGAACTTTACCTTTGATTGCAAGCAAACTGCAGCCTCTGTTCTCAAAAGAAAATTGGTTTGATTTGTGCATCTGCCTTTTGGTAAATGTTTCTCCAATTTAAAAAAGGGAAGTTTTTTTGTTCTGTTTCGTTTTAAGAGACGCTTTTAAGTTGAAGCTACATTTAGCTGTGCGTCATTGGTTGAACTCTACATTTAAACTTTAATTAACACTTCTTTGCTCATATAGGAGGTAAACACCATAATACTATGGGCACATACAGGAAGTAGGAAGGTTGATGAGTATGAACATGTCCACTACCTCACGTGACTATTTTTGTTGATTTTTGTAGCAAGGACAGCTAAAATCTACTCATGTATCAAGAATTCACCACATGGCACTTGTATTACCTATAAAGCTCCTTATGAACAACCTCATGCTCCTTCATCCTACACAAGTGCTACTTTGTAGGAAGAATATGTGCTTTTTTGACCCAATAATGGAAAATATATACACCCCAGTACACTAAACACACTTGACCAATGTCCATGTGCATGAGTGCATGCTGACACACATTTCTGTATTTTGCAGGACACAAACACTGTGTCAGGACTTGATACATCTGAGTTTGAGAGAGCCGCCCTTTGGAGTTCTCATAGTAGACACATCCCACTGATTTAATACCCCTGGTCTGCAGCTGACCTCAGACTTTGACTTATCTGAGCAGCAGCTCCGGCTATGCATCACAATGAAAAGCAGGAGATGCATGCTCTCAGCTAGGATCTTAAAAAACAAACAAACAAACAAACCCAATCCAGATGGGCGGAGACCAGCTGGTGCTTCCAGCCCTGCCTGTCCTTTCTCCTAGCGACATCTAGAGCCTGCTTAGCAGAGCAAGCTCATTCCAGACCCATAATCCAAAGCTTTTAAGCCAGATTTTGGGAGGGGGGGGAACTGTGCATCTTTCTTGCCTGCATTGCAACCCAGTCATGTCCCCAGGATCCTAAGTAAATAGAATCCTCCAGAATTCATCATTGCTTGATGCCATCCTCAAGGAATTCTAGTTATTTGAACCAGAGATCAGAAGAATTTGTCCTTTTTCCTCCAGACTGGCCCACTGGAGTGAGGGACGATATTAGTCTTTGGTATCTCTTTCTAACCAGGAGAATCTGGAAATGACCAGAGAGAAAGATGCTTGATGCCTGACTGTGGACTGTGGGCCCCCCTTCAACTCCTGTCACCTCCGTGGCAGTCCCTATGTCTCACAGAACAAAACAAAACACACTATTAACAATAGCATGGCCTCACTGGTTCTGTAAGATCTGGCAATTGAGAACACCCCCCCACACACACACACGGAAGAATTTTGCCCTGCCATGCACAGCACTGAAGTCTAGTTACTCCAAACCCTACAGTTTTGGGGGCCACACCTCCTGCTCCTGCAGGGCAATGGGCTGCCCTGCAAGGGCGAGGAAGACTGAGAGTTGGGCAAAGACCCAGGTGCTCCTGAACTGTATTGCATAGGGATCCCCGCAACTCCTCAAAAACTATACACCTTACTCTAAGGGGTTGCGCTCTCCCTCCTTGAAAGTCCTCTTGGCACCGACCTGATGGAAGGGCAACCCATTTCATCTCTGGAGCCACTGGTACACTAAAAGACTCCTTGATTTCTAGGGTAATATGAAGCCCAAACTTGAGAGTAGACCACTCCTAGAACTTCTAAAGGAAGGTGCAGGGCCCAAGTAGAGTTGCTAGCCCACAGGCTTGCAGCCCAAATTAGCATGCCAGGTACTTAGTAGTTTGGAATGCTGTATTGGGTCTGGGTCAGAGGCCAGGGCTCTGAAGTTAGGACTTTTCTTTATCCTAGAAAAGAGCACCACAGGAATAAACCTCAGGCGTAGAGAGAGAAGATGTCTGGGGACAAGGGAAGAGGGGCAGAGTGGAGAGGAGGGCCACCTTGGATAGTGGAAGGAGGAGAAAAGGAGTCTGGACCAGCTGTTCCCTGAGCCTCAAAGCAGGAAAATAAACATAAAACACAACTCCAAGCATACACAGATCTAATTCCCTCCTTGGGAACTACGGCGGGCTGCGGTTACAAACAGACATCCACGAATCTAGTGAATTCCAAGCATAGTCCACATCCCAGCAGGCGCAGCTGCAAAACCCTGCCTGTTCCAGCCACTAACTCCTGGCTACCACCGCAGAGACCTACTCCGGACCATGGTGACTGAGATCGGGAGCCAAGGAGAGTGTCTGAGAGATAAGGAGAGTGTCTGAGCGCGCTCCAGCACAGCAGGGGGAACGGGAGGAGAGGTGCAGGGGACCCAGAGACCCCCAGGAATCACTAGGCCCTTACCTCCCGCTGAAGCCCCCACCACCGCCACCCACCCACCGCGGTGCTCTTACGTCCTCCTCGTCACAGTCGCTCCGAGCCTGGTACTGGAACCGGGGCCGGCCACCCGCACCGCCACGCTCCCGGGGCGCCGCCGCCTGCGCCTGCGGCCCTAGGGGCTTCGGACCCGCGTCCTCCTCCGGCCCCTGGCCACCCAGGAGGCGACTGGCCTCCGGGGGCGCCGGAAAGGAGCGCGAGGTGTTGATCTTGCCGGTGAACCTTTGGTACAGCGAAGCCATGGGCCGCCGCAAGCTGGCTCACTGGCTCGGATGCTTCGAAAAAAATTTTCCTTTCTCTATCTCTCTTCCCTATCCCCACCCCCTCCAGCAGAAAAGCGAGAAGGGGGGAAAAGGAGGTGGTGGGGAAAGAAGAAAGGCGAGCCCGGCCGCTCCGCGCCACTCGCGAGTCGCCTGGGTGCTGAGCGACTCTGCCTGGCTCAGCTTCTCCGCCCCCTCCCCGGCGGCGCGGAAGCCAGGGGTCGGAGTGATCGCTTTCTCTTTCTGCTTTGCTATTTTTTTTTTAAGTCCTCGACACGGCCACGTTCGGCCTCACCAAAGAGATGGAAGGAAAGCAAGACACCAGAAGCACACAAGGGAGGGGACATGTCTAGGCCCCATTATTTGGCACCACCTAGAGACCAGCTCGCATCCCGGCTCATCTCCGGTTCCCCGCCCTGGCCCCTAGCAGCTCCTCCTTTCCCTTCTCAGAGGGGTACCCAGCTCCAGCCGTGGTGATGGCACCTGGGGAGTTCTAGTCTCAGGGAGCTGAAGGTGGATGCCGGAGGGAGGACTCTCAGAACACCAGTTGTCCTGGATGAAGGTTCAGGGCTTGGGCACTCCTAGCTCGACATGGGCCGAATGCCCCAGTGAGAGGGACAGCGCTAGGACTGAGCAAAGAAACCCTAACTGCTGAGGCTTCGCGGCCATGGCTCCCATTGCGTCCTCTTTGGGTTGCAGCACACAGCTGCCTTCCAGGGACTCCCAGAGACTCCACCTAATGTTGTTCTTCTGCCTTTGGTTAACTTGGGCAAAGACCCCCTGAGAGCCTGGGGTAGGAAGAATGCAGCTGCGGGGCATAGGAGGAGGCAAAGGAAGGAAGGCAGGCCTATAAAGAGCAGGCACAGGGAAGCACCTGTTCCCAGGCCCGCCTTCCTCCCACCACGTAGGATTTCAAAAATAGATTCATTTTCTTTTGATCCTTTTAAGAAGGGGAGGCCAAGTCTAGAGTAGAGGCAGGACACCTGTGCTAGCTTAGTGCAAGAAGCCTCAGGAGCAAGGCCTTTCAAGGTCCACCTGGCTCCAATTTGCCTATGGGTAAATACAGGGAAACGCTGAAGTGTTTGGGGGTCAGCAACATTTCCAAACCTTGCTCCACCCTATTCTGGCACTGAGATGAGCGAGAGGGGAGCCTTGACCCCAAAAGCTGTGCCACACACAGGGTTTCCAATAACAAACTCATTTTGGTGCATTCGAACGTGCTCGAGTGCCCCCGTGTGGAGAGATGCGCAAACGGTATCTGACGGTTCCTCTAGGCCTGGCTGGCGTCTCCCTCTATTTGTTTCCTTCATTCTTTCCTGTAGGCTTCTGAAGCCCTTGTCTTTTGTGGTTCTCTGGCCACCACTGGGTCTCCGACGCTCTACCTCCTCCGTGATCAGCTCTTTTGTCCCCTGATCCAGCGGTCTGTGGCTGAGCTGCGACACCAGCACCACTTGGAACTTGGGAGAGACTCACAGGAATTCTGGCACCTGCCCAGAGTCTCGGCTGTCCTCTCCCACAATGACTCCAGGGACATTTTGACTTCTCCCACCACCCAGTGGTGCTCCACGAACTTCCCCAGCTTCCTGTCGTTATTAAGAATTTTTAAAGCATAGGGGAGGCAGCCCCTCAGAAGGCCTGGCTAGCCTGGCTAGCGGAGGACCTCCAGTAACCAGAGCCTAGAGAGAGAGAGAGAGAGCCCTCAGCACGAAGGAAGATGTGCTGCACTGTGCTGAGAGGAAGGTGTGCTTGCTGCACTGTGTTGAGAGGAAGGTGTGCTTGCTGCACTGTGTTGGAACCCTCACCACCCGCCATTCCTTCCAGTCTTTCTCTCCCAAGCTCTTAATGCGGAGGTTGATTTTCGGTGGAATTTTGTCGGCCCATCCTGTGCTCCACAGCCCCTGTGTTCACTGTGAATAGACAGCCACTAAAGCACTCCAGAGACATTTCCCTCTCTGAGGAAAATAAGAAGAACGTGAAGCTGCCTTCCAATCACTGCAGGGCTCGCTTTGTGGGAAGCCACCAAAAAGTCTGCAGTGGGAGAGGTTTGGCTACCATGCCGCTCAGATGGCCCACAGAATGCTTTCTTCCAAGGACATGAAACCAAACTCCGTTCCCTGTTTAGTAAGTCTTAGCCCTTCACATGAAAGGTTTGTCCGCAAGCCACTTGTAAGGACTGGTCCTGCCTTTCAAGGGTTCACATCCACAGCAGCTGAGGATTGTGACATCACTGTGGATGTCCCTTGTGTCTTATTATATGTGAAGGACATTTGTACAGTTTTACACAAGCAGGAATGACTGTGTATATGACGCTAATACATTTACACAAAACGTAGAAATTATATAGACTCTCATGTCTACCACTTTATAGACAGTGCCTGTTAACCATTATAAACTAATGATAGAATTTTAAGAACTATTTTCATTATGTGTATTGTGTCTCCACATGAGTATGACCACATCAGCAACCAGAGGTGTCATATCCTCTGGAGCTGGATTTATAGGCAGTTGTGAGCTGCCTGATATGGGAGCTTGGATTTGAACTCTGGTCCTCTGCTAGTGCATGTGATCAACATGTGAGCCATGTCCCCAAGACTGAATTGTTTATTTAATGATTAATGCAGTAAGTTGATAGAAAAGACATACGTCTTCAAGACTTTTTTTCTCCAGTGAATCTGTAAGTATACAACTTAAAATTTGGTCGAAGTTTAAAATTCTGATTAAATTACCCTGAGAATATAAATTATTCCTATATAAACATATTGTAAAGCGAAACATTGTAAGAACTCATAAACAATCAGGGAAAGAATTAAAGTAAATTTTCTATCTAGAGAGGAAGATCTGGAGCATGAACAGAAAAAATGGAGAGAAGGGAAGATAGGGGACAAAGAGGCAGAGTCTAGCCAGGCTTCTGTGAAAGGACCAGAGTCGGGGAGGTGGAACGAGGCACATGTGTGCATTTCTTGATGCTCCTTGATGGAGGCACACAGAGGAAGTGGCCACATTCTTTTGACCCCTTCATAGTGAGCACAAAGCCCCAGAACCATCTTAAGGAATGGTTTTGACTGTGAAGCTGTGAACTTGTGACAATATTGGCACCTACAGATCCAGTCTTCCCCGCAACCTGGGCAGACACGTGACAGAGGACATCTAGGGACTGCGATGCCGCATACTTACTTCCATGAGTGAGATTAAGCAGGTTCATACCATACCCTGAGCGACATGATGGGGATTTAGAGAATGGTGAACTCTACGGCTTGTGACACATAATTAATCAAGTCTGACCTGTGGAAAACCTTCCTCAACCACATAAGGAATGAGCTCCTGTTAGGGATGTTAAAGCCAGGAGCCTTTCGATCAGATCTTAGTGTCTTGGAAGGAAAATAGGCCTAAGAACCCTGGCTCAATGTGGCTTTGAGCATCTTATTTGTAAAATAAGAACTATAGGGCAGTTGAGATGGCTCAGCAGGTACACAGGCGCCTTTGCCACCAAGCCCGACAATGGGAGTATAATCCCCACCATCCCACACAGTAGAAGGAAACTGATTGATTCCTGCAAGTCATGCCCTGAGCTCTGCAAGTTTGCCATGGAACACACATACACACATTCACACAGAGACACTCACACGCATGCACATGCATGTACACACACAAATAAACAGATATAATAAAAACATTAATCCATAAAACTCTGAATCAGGGAAAAAGTTGGGACAAACTTTTCTGCCTAGAGGAGCAAATATAAGGCTTAAAGTGCCATGGAGCCAGTGCAGGAAATGCAGGGAGCTTATCTGCAGGCTGCGTCATGTCAGATTTGAACTCCGCACTGCTCTTTAAAGCCAGGGTCCACCTGGCTTCCGATTGTGTCTGTGTACACTGCTCCCTAGAACAGATCTACAAACAAACATGAGAAATCATCGAATCCAGCAGACACGACAGGATAGTTGGAAGACTTGTACCTTTCTTGACTACTAGTATTGGAGATAGAAAATAGCCACCTTAGTGCACCCAGAAGGCAGGTCCTTCTTGAAGCCCTGGGCATCTGTATCTTTGAGATAGTAGCACTTTGATCATCTGTAAATTGGGATGAATGAAACAAACATCTGGCTATCTGCAAAACACAGTGTTTAAAAAAAAATGAGAAACACATTCCTCCCCAACACTCCCCCACCTCCTGTAGTGCACACACTTCTGCTATGTGTTTGTCTGTTTTTGCAACAGGACTACTAAGAATGCACTGAGTTGTAGGCTCCGCTCAGACTTCAAACAAGGACTGCATAGTGCACACACACACACACACACACATACACACACATACACACACACATAACAGTAAATTCTGCATTTAGAAAAACCTCAAAGGTAAAAGGGAATTGAATTATTTTCTAGATATTCAACATATCAAATATTAATATGTTTTAAAGGAAAACATTTATTTTAACTCAATAAAACTTTCTTTTTTTGTTTTTGTTTTTTTTTTTTTTTTTTTTTTTTTTGGTTTTTCGAGACAGGGTTTCTCTGTAGCTTTTGGAGCCTGTCCTGGAACTAGCTATTGTAGACCAGGCTGGCCTCGAACTCACAGAGATCCACCTGCCTCTGCCTCCCGAGTGCTGGGATTAAAGGCGTGTGCCACCACCGCCTGGCTTAACTCAATAAAACTTTCTATGAAATCAATAAAGTTTTAATCTACTATCCTCACATTTTCTGCATTTTAGTAATGCTTTCTTCAATTCCCATATTTGAAGAGAAGAGGATTAGGGAGGAAAAAAAAAAGAAAGACACCTCAACACAGTTGACTACACAACTCTAATTGCAACTCATTTATCTCTGGTGTTATGATTCATCTTTAAGGCAAGCCACCATTTCTGTATTCAAAGCCATGACAGACTTGGATATTATTTAGGGAATATTCTCTCACCTTGAATAGTTTCAGGAATGTGACTCTTGCCTGCCCCTCTGACCTTGGGACTGACTTTGGCTGGTGCATGAGCACAATGCAGGCAGAGGCCTGGTAGACACCCGTGTCACTAAATGACGTCTGTGCCATAAGCACACATGTCCTCTGTTAGCTGCCACCTGGACCTAGACTGGACCTGATTCCTAAGTTGCGGCCATGCCATGCAGTTGGGAAGCACAGAGCAAAGGCATCTAACTGAGCCTAGTATGGACCAGCAAAACCCTGGTTCATTAGTGTAAAACCAAGTCTTGGATAACTTCTTTTATAATCACCTGACTTCGGGGGTAATTTGTTACACAGCCTGCCACGACTGTTAGCTAAATAACAGCAACACTTCCTGCAAGTGTTTCGCCTCTTTGCTCAGAAAGTACCCGAATGCCTACAATGTGCCGTTTGTGCTGTGTTGTGAGGTGGGAATGATGAAGCTGCAATCGTTCAGACCAGTCGACAGGCCTCACAAGCATCGGGTGAATGCTATACACGTGTGGACTCTCAGGCTTCCCTGAAAAGAGAGAGGCAGCCTCTCCCATCACAGTTGCAACATTGTGGCTCATCAGAGGATAACGTTTTATCCGAAGATGGCTTCCAGACACTCCTGGATTATAGGTGTGTTCTTTGCAAAGCCCTGCTTTCTATAGTGTGGTCATCAGACAGCATTTTCAGCCCACTGAGGATTTGTGAGGAACTGCATAGCACATTGGCCTCCAGTGTGGACATGTTAGGAATACGGATTCTAGGACCGTGCCCATTCTAGACCTGTCCCAACGGAGAGCTGGCACTGGAAGCCTGAGATCCATACTAAAGCAGCCCTCTGTGAATACCTGGTCCACACGTAAGGGTGAGAATTGCTGCCCTAGGATAACACACTTGGGCCATTGTCCACATGGGGCCAAGGCGTCCTGAAACAGTCTCCAAGTGTTTCACTTCCAGGAAGATCCTTACACTTTAGAGATTCCAGTAAGGATTCTCCTCGGGGCGGGGGGGGAGGCATAAATATTATCTATCTATCTCTCTGTCTGTCTGTCTGTCTGCTTGCCTATCTATCTATCTATCTATCTATCTATCTATCTATCTATCTATCTATCTATCTATCATCTATCTATCGTGTGTGTGCACACGCGTGAATGTGTATGCGTGAGTGTGTGCCTGTGGAGGTCAGACGACAACTTGCAGGAACTGAAGTGTCTTTACTCAGTGAACCATCTATCCAGTCTAGGGAAAGAAATTTTCAAGAATCCAAAAAGAAGAGCTCCTTCCTCATTGATGTAGGGTTAGCTCAGCAGCTTATTCAAAGTCACACTAGAATGGAGGACATGTCTGGATGTTGTCTGTCCTTGAGTTGACCTGTCTTCAGTACTAACAGGGAAGATTACATTGGTGCCTCTCTCCAGAGACATTTTGACATTGTGCTTTAACAAAGAGCCTCTCCCATCTTGCCAAAATGCATACAATTTGGCAGAGAGCTCTGCAGAACCACAAAAGGGGAAAAGGCCTTATTTTCAAAAACTGATTCCATAAAAAGCCCTCAGCACCTCTGCTTTGGCCTTGCTACTTCGTTAAAGCAATAAAGAAAACCTGTCCTTAATTTAAAACCAACAAATTTAATAAACATATTTAAGTTGCAAACCAACTTCTATGAACTTAATTTTCCTAAACCCGCTCCTTTAAAGTCCGTTAAAATGTTCATCATAAAATCCATCTTATTTTATTTTTCACTGTCACTTGGGTCCATTGCAAATTCCCATGGTACTTACCAACAGGTTGAAAAATGGGCTGATGTGCTTTGGGATAGCCCAGTATATTTTCTTGAAATTCAAAGCATCGTCTCTACAGAGGTGGTACTCAATACCTAGTGTAAACACTCGCATGTGTGAGATAGTTATGAAGCACATGTAATCTGTGTGCCATCACATCCTCTAAGAGCTAAGAGCTGCCAGCACTTAGCCTGACTCACGCATATGTGGGTGCCTGACAGGAGAGACAGTGGCTTCTCGTTAATGAAAACAGATTCTATTAGGAACAATAAAACTGAAACGAAGCTGCCCATTTCTTGTGGGTAATTCAATCCCTGCGGACTGAAACCCCATCCATTCCATTCCACCCGCTGCTCAACAATTTCTTCCTCATAAAGGTTAAAACTGATTTGTCTATACAGCTAATTGCATTTCAAATCGTAAGTAATTTGGAACACAAAAAAGTAATTCCCCGTACAATGACTTATATTTATATTTTGCTTGACAGGTAAGCAGAAATTGCCTGTTGGTGAAATAAATCCATTAGTCATGTAAGCCTGCAGTCTGAACAGCTCTTTTCCTCACTAACAGATGGCAACAAGTGGATCCACTCTCTGCTACAATAGGGTGAGGTGGGTCCCATTTTTTCCTTGCCTCTTGATTTGAGTTCCTGATAG
This sequence comes from Ondatra zibethicus, assembly GCA_004026605.1. Taxonomy (NCBI): domain Eukaryota; kingdom Metazoa; phylum Chordata; class Mammalia; order Rodentia; family Cricetidae; genus Ondatra; species Ondatra zibethicus. The sequence continues at coordinate 122,488 of PVIU01000682.1, forward strand.
GCCCTATTACCTTACTCCTCTCAGCATCCCACCCATAATCACTGCCATTACATCTCTTTATAACCCAACAATACTCAAATTGCATCATTTATACAGTCTTTTCCATCTCCGTGGGGAAAGTCGGATAAATTAATGCTTGCAAAGGACTTCGAAGGATTTCTTAGCCTTCTTGGGATAAAAGAAGTAGCAGCACGAAGCCATATTTACAACTGCCTTTCAGGGCTCTCATAGTCAAGTTCAACTCCAAATGAGATGGAGATGACATCAGGGGTGCTGGGTTTTCTATTAGAGATAGCCAGATCATTAAGCATCTTTCTTGAATAGGCTATTTATCTCTGTAACATAAAATTATCACACCCAAAAAGACACTATGGGATAGAATATAGAAGTTGTAAGTATTCTAAGACAAAACACAAAAGTACCAACAAGCTGACTAGGTATACACACAACTCCTGGCAGCCTGTGGACACAGTCACAGACACCCAAATGATAGCTTGCGACAAGCGCTGGCTGAATGTTTTAGCCTCTGTTCACATCTGGACTGTATTAAGTCTGCAAATTAAAAAGGGAACTCCAGGCATCAAACTCAATGAGTAGCTTCTGGTCTCCTGGGAAGGCAACCTGCTGGGAGTTCGCCACAGAGTAACACACAGTCACTTAAAATGATGGCATCTCATGCACAGAGCATCCCAGGAGTAAGTCACACGCAGCCTTGGTTTCTATCCTGGGTGAAAGTGGAGTGATGTAATGTCTTAACCAGTTTATGTGGCTATCAGAGGAGGCTTACAGGAAGTCATCCATATTCTTCTACCTCACAGTGCTGTCTTTAATTACTTTTAAAATATTTTATATGTAAGTATGTGTGTGTGATGGCTATTCTCGATGGTCAATTTCACTACATCTGGAATTAACTAAAACTAAAAGAATTGGGTACACCTGTGAAGGATTTTTTTTTAAATTAAATCATTTGAAGTGGGAAGATCCACTTTTAATTTGGATTTTTTTTTTGAGGTGGGAAGATAGACCTTTAATACAGATCTTTAGAGGAGCAAAGACACACCTTTAATTTGGGCTGGGCCACACCTTTAATCTGCTGCCAGTCTATAAATAGAAAAGACAAGGAAGAAGGGAACTTCATTCTTTCTGTCTGCTTGCTTTTGTTCTCCCTGGCCAAGTCCTTCCCTTCACTGGCATTAGAGCCTACTTTCTTCAGGGTTCTAGAGTACACTAATATCTGCTGGGACATCAAGCCTCATAGACTAAACAACTACTGGATTCTTGGACCTTCCATTAGTAGACAGTCAATATTAGACTAACTGGACCACAGCCCGTAAGACATTCTAATAAATCCACTTTGTATATATTCATGCTTATCCATCCCCTAGAGAACACTAATACAGTGTGTGTGGGGGGGGGTGTATGTACATGAGTGCATATGATCACAGAATCCAGAAGAGGGTGCCTGATCCCTTGGCACTGGTGTTTCCAGATGTTGTGAGTCCTATGGTATGAGTGCCGGGGAAATGGACCTGGGTCTTCCGGAAGAGCTGCAAGTGCTCTTACCTGTTGAGCTTTCTCTCTAGACCACTGTCCTCAGGCTTTGAGAAGACTACATTCATCACTGTTCTCCATGTGATTCTAGTTTGTACTCTCCAAAGAAGGAGGCTAGAGAGACCTTCGGCTGCCCTCTCCCCATAACAGATTCTTCAGATTCTGGCTCTCTTTCTGGTATTAGTTAGACCACCTTCTCATGGGGGATGAGTTCTAGAAAGATGGCATGTACAACTCCCTGGTTGGACCTGCTGTGGACAGTACACTCTGGAAACTGGGGGTTAGACCTGTTGTGGACAGTATGCTCTGGAAAGCTGGGGGTTAGACCTGCTGTGGACAGTATGCTCTGGAAAGCTGGGGTAACTCGCTGGATGGAAACTTTGAAGAAAACTGAAACTTTTATTTTGCTCTCCAAAATCAAGATGTGAATATATTCCTGCAGACACAACTCACAAGATCCTCACTCAGTGCCCATGCACAGGTACCCACCTGCTACATGTGTGCCTTCTTGTCTGTCCACCAAGCAGAATGTCTATCCTCAAGGACGATGGTCCTCTTACTTAAGAGAACTTATTTTTCTAGTTGGCTTTTATAACCAGTTTTTCCCCCTAGTAATGTGGGGGTTTCTTTTTCATACACAGTACTCAGTCTATCACCTCCTTCTGGTTTTATGAACATACTTGTGTAGGGATGTGATTCTCAGAGTCCTGAAGCCTCTTAGAGACCACGGGAAGAAGGGCTATATGCTTGCAACCATGTAAACCTAAAACTCAAAGTTGCTTGCAATCATGTAAACCGAAACTCAAAGTTGCTGACCTTTCCACCCAGCACAGAGATTTGGGATCTGACCCTCTAGTTAGGCACCATCACATAAACTCTTGCTTCTTATATCAGGCTTGGCTTGGACCTGGGTTTTCTATTCAGACTGTAGGGTATAAGTGTGGAGGCCCCCAGCAGGGTTATTCACTTGAAATCTTCAGATTACATGAATGAGGGGGCAAGGATGGATACTCACTTAAACTTCCAGAAAATGCTATAGTCATATGTCATTAATCTTCCAAAATAAATCATTGTCTCCCTGCCCGATTTAGGTGACCAATATCCTTAATTCTGGGGGAAAGAGTCCTGTTTGGAGCCTTCCTCTTGGTTAGGGTACATTCCCTCATCGGAAGCATGCGGGAGAAAATAGAGACCAAAAGCCTTTTATATATTCTCAGGGACAGGAACAAGGTTTGTGTGTACGTTGCTAGCACAGAGCTTTTAAAGCACAGGGGAGTGCCACCCAGTCCTGGACAGGATGGAGTGCAGAGGGCAAAGTGACTCGAGAGGAGCACCATGGCTTTCCCAACATCTCTCTGTGCTCATGGATGACGGCAACTCGCAGACATCATCAGAGAGCTTTCTTTGTGCAGTGGTTGGCAGTTGATGCAGAAGCTCACAACTGGTCAGTGTCTAGAGAAGAACCAACTGTAGAGTGCTTGGCCACATAGGAGACATGTGTACCGCTGCTCCTCCCCCAGAGGCTCCGGGACCACAGAGGAGGGAGGAGTGGAAAGACTGGGAGGACCTGAGTGACATAGTGCCTCCTGGGCACGACAGGAGCACTGCATCCATGAGCTCACAGCAGTTGCCATCTGCATAAGATCTGCATAAGATCAAGCCAATCGGCATTCTAGCATGGAGGACAAAGGGCTTCATGTGCCTCCACCTCTGATTTATGAGCTATGACCAGTTGATGGTGGTTCTTTTTTTTTTTTCAGGGATGGGTCATTTTTCTTTCAACTCTGGCAGACTGGCCATTTTATCAGTTACTTGTCTGTTCATAACTAGAAGCAGCTTAAAGAAGAAAGGGTTTGTTTGGGATTATGGTCAGTCCAGAGTGATAGGAGTCTGTCATGAATGGGAGGCATGGTAACAAGAGATGCGTATGGCAGCAGGAACAGGAAACTGAGAGCTCACATTTTTAAGAGCAAGAATAGAGAGCACAATAAAAGTAGGTGTTTTAACCCTCAAAACCCATTCTCAGGGACTTACTTCCTCCAGTGGCTGCACTGCCATTAACTCTCCAAACAGCTCCACCAACTAGAGACCAAGTGCTCAAACTGTGCAGGACAGTTCTTATTTAAACCACTACAGCCAAGCTGGAGTAGATCTCTTCTCAAACTGTGGGATGAGACCCCTTTGGGGGCAGTCAAGCAACTCTTTCACAGGTTATCAACTGCTTATCATATATTTACATTATGATTCATAACAATAGCAAAATTAAAGTTATGAAGTAGCAAGGAAAATAATTTTATGGTTGGGGTCACCACAACATAAAGAGCTGTATTAAAGGATTGCAGCATTTAGGAAGGTTGAGAACCACTAGCCTATTAAATGGCTCTATACCTAAGAATATTATATGGGAACACAAATTGGAACCAGTGGGTTCTACAGAAATAGACACAGAAGTAAGAGGGGTAAGAGATGTTGGGTGGATCTGGGAGGAATTAGGTGGTAGGTATTAGAGGTATCTGTAGTCAATATTATCAAAATGCATTGAGTGCAAAAATGAAATTCCATAAACAGCTTGATCTATCTATCTATCTATCTATCTATCTATCTATCTATCTATCTATCTATCTATCTATCTATCTACCTTACATTTATCAACACTCCAGACTTTTCAGACATATAGGCCCTTTGCCCCTAAAGAGGCTTCTGATATAAATGATTCAAATCTTGACATGGTGCCATAAAAGCTGATTTGACATGTAGTGCAATCAGGTATGTCCAACCCGTGGCTCATGGATGCGTATCCCAGGATAGCTATGCATGCATCCCAGCATACTCACAACTCACAATGTCATGCTGCAGTGTCTAAAGTTGGGACACCTTTGCTATGTCAAGACTACTGAGAGCCACAAGAAGACATTCTGGTCCTGAAATGTCCTGCCAGTGAACAGCAGGCAGGCCAGGCAGGCCGCCAAACACCTGTTATCATAATGAGTATCCATACAATGGAAAAATCCCAGCTTGGGTGGGTGTACATGGACTACTGCGCCCAGTGTATCTAGGAAGAAACCGCTTTCAACACATCTGTTTTTAATATTTCCTAAGTATATGTCATTTTGGAATTGTATACGGGAGAGAAAAGAGGAGTTGATTTTTAAGGTCTTTGCCTTGAACATAAATTTTGCTCCTTATTTCATATTTGCTGGCTTTGGTTGTTGCCATGAAGGTCCAAACCTTCACAAAGCAGAGTCAATAGACACAGTTTGTGATTCAAAGGTTCTCCAGAGAGCGGTGTTGGGAAGAACAGTAGGGATGTTGGGTGATAGGGTAGAAGTCTGCGTCCTGCAGCCTTTCATGGCTGTTGGACCTGTGTGTTGTTTGTTCTTTGCATTCATCCACCTGAAGACTATGAGACTGTGAAGCATGATTAATAAAAATTCAGAGAGAGAAATTGGAGTTCAACCTGAAGATTTGAAAAACAAAGCTGCCAGTCATGTGGCTCTTACTTCAACCTCAGTCTGAAATGGAATCCTGCCTCCAGGAATCTCAGAATGAGACTGTGACTGAGAGCTGCCACCCCCCGTTTTATATTCCTCTCTAGGACTAGGATTAAAGGCGTACACCACCCAATTTCTATGGCAACTAGTGTGGCTACTGGGATTAAAGGTGTGTGTTACCATACCCTGGGCTGTAGGGCTGACCAATGGGACTGCTTCACTCTCAGATCTTCATGCAGTCTTTAGTTATTATTAATTGCGCAGCAAGGCAGGGAGGAGATAAATCCATTTATCACAGTCTCACAGTCTCCTCTTTGGGGCCTCCCTTCCCCTACGCTTCTTCCTGCCCCAACTCCACCAGAAATCTCTATAGGGATAGCATCCCTGTCATTACAGCCCAACAATCAAACACACACTCCACACTCTCTCGGCTTTTCATGTTGATGTTCCTCTGACGCATTCAATCATCTGTGAAAAGCAACCAAATATGAGCAAAACAAATAAAAACACGGGAGTCACCTGAAAGCAGCAGTCCCCGAGCGAGGAGGAACTCTGAGCTGGATGCCACCACTTGAGGGTGCTGTGGGAGTTCAGAAATGAGTTCATTCAGGCTGAGAGCCCCGACTGCCTAAGTGCCACCCTTCCCTCAGATCACACCATGTCTGTGTCCAACTGGTCACACGGGCAACAAGACAGCCTGGTAGACTGATTCTTACCAAAAGGAAGACAATTTACAAGTGTTTGCATGCCTTGGGAAGTATTCAAATCAAGTCACCAAATAAGCCAATTCTGCTTTCTTGTTTATTGAAAGATCAGGTATCCAGAAGAGGACTGATAATGGTCTTAATGTCTCATCAAGATGCTCTGCCCTGTGAATGAATTACACAGTTGAGTTTGGAACTTTGTGGCTCAGAAGGGATCTTGGATGGTTTTAAGCTTTTTTTTTGTATCCACTGGACCATTGCTGGGTGGGATTTAGAGCTGGCTAGAGGAGATGGGGTGAGCAGTGACGTCTCTGCTGGAGATGAGGATATTCTTGGATTTAAAAAAAGCCTTCTTGGACCTGGACTGGCTTTCCTTCTTACAGATTAAAAGACAAAACAAAACAAAAAGGGGGAGGGGGAGTTGGACTTGGATATGGGGAAAGCTGATTCTGAGAAAATGGTACATGAATTCAGGACCCTGGAGAGCGACCTGGGTGGCCACAGCTACAACAAGAGTGTGCATCTTCAGAATCTGGAAAAGCTTATTGGTTCATTTTTGAAAAAGCAAACAGGTTTACAGAATTCTTTTAAAAATGTGTATCATCTCCTATGATCTGGAGGGTACCAGCAAAGCTGGACATTAAGGGGACCATCAAGAGCCTTCAGAAGGGCACAGACTTTGAAACAGGGAACAGTTGTTTAGATGAATAAAAGATTCAGCTTGGGAGTAGCTTTATCATGCCACGTTGTTCATATTCCCTCTTAGTTATTAATTTAAAAGTTCCTCTGGTGAAGGTGTTAGAACTTGGGGTTCCCACCAAGGTCTCTCTGAACGGGGCCATGCACTGGAAAGTCTCCGCCCATCACCCCTCCCCCATTTTTTTCTGTGAAAAGGCTTCCTGGAAGCCCATACCGCAAAGCTATGCGACTGGATGTCCAGGTGGTGTGCTGACAGTCTTCCCTGAAGCACAGTTCAGAACCACCTCTGATTTTTTTTAAACTTTTACTTTGTCTATTGTTGACAGCCTTATATATGTATACAATGAATTCTAGTCCCTCTTGTCCCCCCTTCCATTGAACTTCTGTTCCACAAGAAGCCCCATTGTACTTTCATGTCCTGCATGTGTGTGTGTGTATGAGAGAGAGAGAGTGAGAAAGAAAGAAAGAGAGAGAGAGACCCAGAGTTTAATTCTGACTGCTTGCATGAACATGGGTGGCTTGATATTTATTTACTGGCACATGGGCAATTTATCAGTGGCCACACCACAGAGGAAAGTGACCCCCCCTCCAACAGTCATTAGCTGCCAATAGTACCTCAGCAAGGCAAAATTTTGGGAATTTTTGATGAAATCAACCAACCTTTTGAATCCCTTACCACATCTCAAAGATTACACTGTTTGCTATTTACCTTGTGTAAATGTGTGAAACACACATTTTTGATCCTTTCCTGTGTCTTTTCATATTCTATAGTCTTATAGGAAACATTGTATCTGAGTGGAGTTCACATCAAAAGCTCTGTGATGTTCAGAGCAGGAAAAGGTTCATCATGCACACTGATCTTCCAGCATCGTTCCCTGAGGCCGTGGGATGGATGATGGGCTCTAGAACCTGTGCAGAAGGTCACTGCTGAGTGGCACTAGGACACTGGCCAGAGGTAGAAACTACTACAGCATCTGGTCCACTGGAGGGACCTGTCGACTCTGGAACCAGCGTACAGTCCAAGAGTGAGGCTTCCCCGTGAGGAAGATTCCGGTCATCTGACTCACGGTTCCTGGCCAGAAACCGCCCAACTGCTGGGACCCAGAGACTGAAGAAGGGAAATTTGCTAAATGATGTTTTTAGGCTGACACAACAAAACCCCACAACTCATGGAAACAAGTCTGGGTGGATTCCATGTGTAAGAACTGAATTTGCCATCATGTGCTTTATGAGAGATTGGCTGGCTTCTTAATACTCTTGACTCCCAAGCTGAATATCAAAGGCAAATAGTTTCCATCTTAATCAATCAAAACATGTTATGATAACATGAACTACGGAGTGGAATTCTGCCATGGGACCTTGATTCATCAAGGAAAAGTACCAGGCACACAGCTGGGGTGGTCCCTGAGCCCTCTTGTGCTTCCTAACCTGCAGGCTTGAAGATATTCTAACTCCATTGCAAGATTAATAGAGTGAGCAGAGAAAGGGCTTTCTTGTAGGATTTAAAAATATTTTGCTGGTAAGGCCATCTGTCCCTGGGAAGCTAAGTGTCTTATAGAAACCAGTATTGCACAATGCCACTTATGGGAAGAAAATCCCCCTGGTTGTTTATCTTCTCATAATAGATTAATGTTGATGCTACCGAATAGAAGCTAGAAAAATGTTTTACACATTTGGAATTATTTCATATAAGGTGTGTGCCTAGTAAGCACATTATATAGGTTCCTCTTTGTCATGATATTAGAATATTCTTTTTACAATGTCTGGAGGACTGCATGCTGCATGCTTCTCTGCACATCTTGGAGGCAGTCCTGGGCATACCTCTTTAGAAGGAGCCATTGACTATTTATGCTGTAATCTACCTGTGATGTCATTTTGATGACTAAGAGTTGCTTTTAACTCCAGCATCAGTGATTTTGCAAAAATACTCTACAAATCCCTACTTGAAGTGCTCTCTGTGATTCCCTGGGAGATACCTGTGGCTCCAGGTAAGAATTCTAGGGTGCCAGCAGGAAGTCTTAGGGGGCTTCACCATTGCTGCCACACAATGACTGGTCCAGTGAACACTTGAAAGCCTTGTGTCAGAGAAAGCAGACCCACAGGCTATGCACAAACTGAAGTCTCTTCCCGGTGTGCCTTCCATGACCCAAGCCAGCTGCTGCCTCTCTGGCTCCTGAGCAGGCTGGGGCCATCTTCCTACCATTACCACATATATTTTTTTTTTGGCCTGACTAGTCATTGACTCTGTGATTGGTGTGACTTTCCATTGAGCATGGGGATTCTCAAATGTCTGCATCAAGGCTCAAATCAAACTGCCCAGAGAAGACAAAGACCCAACAGAATGATGTTCAAGTTTTGAATATTATTCACAAATAAACTGCTTCTTGGTTTCTTTTTGCCTTGGGATACAATTGCTGCTGTGGCTGCAGATGGCTGGGCACACTTGCCGGTGATATGCCTGTCAGGATCCCAGATCCTCAGAGCTCTCAGCTATGCCATGTAGGTCGTGATATGCTTCTATTGCCATGCTGTCTTACTGTACATTACTGGTTTCCTGTGGACTTTCGAATGCTGCAGATGGACATACTATAATAATTCTGTTCAGAAATATTGTGTTCTTGTGGAAAACAACTCTTGCCAGGGGTGGCAAAATATTCAGTGTATGTGGGACATTTGTAATTTCTTCTCTTGCTCATTGAAAAGGGGTCAAGGTGATGCCTGGGGTGTCAGGTGCATCTGAGTTGGGCTCTTCCTAAAGCTCACTCATGAAAGACAGGACCCAGTGTCTGATTAATTCACAGACAGAAGAATAAAAATTTGCCAACTCACAGGCTCAAGAGGGATGCAGGCAAGACATCTAAACTCAATTCCTCTAATTTTTACTACTGGAGAATGAGATTTCTGGGCCAGAGAGATGGACCATCAGGTCAAAGTACTTTTCAAAAGGCATGGAGCACAATTAATAAAACCTCAGAGACAGAAATTGGGGTTCAACCTGAAGACCAGAAAAACAAAGCAGCCAGCCACTGGCTCTTACCTCAATCTCAGTCTGAGAATGGTGATCCTGCCTCCAGGAATCTCAGAATGAGACTGTGTCTGAGAGCTATCTCCTCCTCTCTACAGCTGAAATTAAAGGCATGCACCACTGGGATTAAAGGTGTGTGTTACCACTACCTGCTCTGTAAGGCTGACCAGTGGGGCTGTTTTACTCTCTGATCTTCAGGCAAGCTTTATTTATTAAAATACAAATTAAATGCCATTGCAAATACCAAATTCAGCCCTTAGAACCCATATATAAAAGCCCGATGTGGTGCTATATACCTATAGTCCAATATTTCTACAGCAAGTCTGGAGGCAGAGAGGAGACTCCAAGAAGTTTAAGGGCCAGTCAGCTTGTAGACTTGCAGTATGTAGAGTGCCGGAAACAAACCGAAAGATTCTAACTCAGGATGTAGAGCTCTTTCAGAGGACCCATGTCAGGCAGCTCATAACTACCTGTATATCTCTAAAACCAGGCTCAGCACCATCTACTGACCTCTGCAGGTACCCTCACTCACACACACACACACACACACACACACACACACACACACACACACACTAATAAATACTAAGCGACTGTAGAGATGGCTTAGCAATTAAGAGCACCTACTTCTCTTTCAGAGGACCAGAGTTTGGTTCCCAGCACCCACACAGAAGCTCAAAACTGGTTCCCAGCACCCACACAGAAGCTCAAAACTCTCCAAAGTAGTTCCAGGGTACCCAATGCCCTCTTGGACCTCCAAAAGCACCCAGTGTGCATGTGGTGCAATTACCTATATGCAGGCAAAACACTCATACAAATTTAAAAACTATATACAAGAAAAATAATTTTGTTTAAAAATAGATCCTACTTTAGAACAAGGTGGAAGGTGAAAACTCACCACCGAAAGCTACCCTCTTACCTCTGCATGCATGCCAGGGCACCTGTATCCTCTGACACTGATAATAAATAAAGCAAAAAAGAAATAATGATAAAAATAAAAAGTGATTAAATATACTTCAGAAACTAAGCAAGTTATCACATGCTGAGTATAGGAGCATCACCTCCCACGTTCATCAGTAGAGCTAACAGGTACCACCTATTGCAGATATAAAAGGTGCAACTGGCATCAGTGCGGCCTTGACCCATAGACACGACTTACGGACATAATCTCTATATATCCTGGCAAGATGAGATTTTAAACCTTTTAGTCTGCTGTTTCTGCTGGAAATATCTGTTTCCTGACATTTTCATGCACCCCACACAGCCTTCCTATGTGTGCCAAAGTGCACTGGTGTTTTTTGAGATGAAAGAGTGATGTGCAGTTATTGAATCAGTACACACAAATGAAATTCCCACACCAGAAGTTGGGTATCTTAATTCCCGGGCTTACTACTTCAATTATAAGGAATTTCCACAAGGGAAACACTAACAAATGATTTTTTTTGTGATATGATATGGGGCAGGAAGGAAAGTAAATTAGTCATTTAAGGAAGGCATTAATTACTTCAGGATATGTCACTGGTTCATTATCTGTAATGAATGAAAGGATTCACATAATTTTGTTTGCTTGTTTGTTTTGAGACTGGGTTCTCTATATAGTCCAGCCTGTCCTAGAACTTACTATGTAGACCAAGTTGGCCTTTAACTCTCAGAGATCCACCTGCCTCTCCCTCTTAAGTGCTGGGATTAAAGACATGAGCCACCACACCTGACTCAGATCTACATAATTTACAAGGAAAGCCAAGGTTATTACTATCATAATATTCTCACCACACATACAAAGTGACAGACTTTCTCAGTGATGCAGTTCCAATAGATCCTTCTGACCCTCCACTGTGGACTCAAAGTGACAGACTGTAGTGTGCAACTTACACATTGTACTTCTTTTTAAGTCCAAAGGCGGATTTGTTTCAGAACTGCGCCATGATTCCTTTCTCCTCTTGTCCATCCCTTGTCCATCAAACCTAATGATTGCTTGGGATTTATGTCTCCCCAAAGAAAGGATAAAGACTCTTTGAGAAACAAGGCTTCAGGACAGACAAGGCTGTCAAACCTTAGAGCATGGAAAGGCTGCTGTGTTGAGAGATGATCAGGGTAGCTTGAAGGATGCTATAGTAAGACCCCCACTTTGGAGAAAGCTGTCCCTCTCAACCCAAACTGGCAAGATGGGTCAAATAGTGTTAGGGGATAACTCTCTCCACTTTGCTCAGATGAGCCACTTTGATCTTTGACTAGGTCAAAGACCCAGGGGGAAAAGCAATAACAGCATAGCTGAAGGGAACCTTACACACCAGCAAGCGGCAGAGGTGGAATGGCTCAGGTGGCACATATACAAGGATGGGATATTGGTTCTTTGCTGGTTCCAAGAGCCAGATCACATCAGTATGGCATTACATCATGGAGATGGTTGGTGTGAGAGTGGATGGATGACTGCAGGAGTGAAAGGGAAAAGAAGGGTTTTTGTTGTTACTCTGATTAACATTATGAACAAAAGCAACTTGGGGAGGAAAGGGTTTATTTGGCTTACACATTCCTGGTCACTGTCATTCACAGAGAAAAGCCAAGGCAGGAACCTGGAGGCAGGAACTGAAGCAGAGGCCACGGAGGAGCACTTACTACTGGCTTGCTTCCATGCCTTTCTCAGCCTGTGTTTTAGGCCACGAAGGACAACCACCCAACCCACAGTGGGCTTGGCCTTCCCATATCAACCATTGGTCAGGAAAATGTCCCACAGACTCGTCTACAGGATAATCTAATGGGAGGATTTTCTCAGTCGTGGCTCTTCCAGGTGATTCTAGGCTGCTCCAAGTTGATGAAAACTAACCAACACAGGGGATAAGATGTATTACATCACCCATACTGGGCCATGAATAGTAACCACAGAGGTAGATGGGCACTGCACAGTGGAGCCACATGTGTTAAGACCCAATACAAAGTACATCTTGACTCAGATCAAAAGTTAGCTGGAAGACAGACAATTACACACATACACAAACACACATACACACAAAAACACACACTAAAAGGGAGTGAGGAGGGGAGTAGACTGTGGTGGTTTAAATGAGAAATATCCCAGTGTGTAGCACCATTAATAAAAACCCAGAGACAGAAATTGGGGCTCAACCTGAAGGTCAGAAAAGCAAAACCGCCAGTCACTGGCTTTTACCTCGACCTCAGTCCAAAATGCCGATCCTGCCTCCAGGAATCTCAGAGTGAGACTGTGCATGAGAGCTGTCTCCTCCCGTTTTCTATTCCTCCCTAGTGCTGGGATTAAAGGTGTGTACCACTGGGATTAAAGGCAGGCACTGCCCTGTTTCTAACTAGTGTGGCTACTGGGATTAAAGGTGTGTGTCACCACTGCCTGGTCTGTAAGGCTGTTCAGTGCAGCTGTTTTACTCTCTGAACCTCAGGCAAGCTTTATTTATTAAATGAAATATCAATAAAATATCACTGCACCAGTAGGCACAGGCATGTGAACATCTGGTCCCCAGTTGATGGCACTGTTTGGAGTAGTTCAGGAGATGCAGCCTTGAGGGAAGGAGACCATCACTGGCAGTGGGCTTTAAGAGTTCCTAGTCTCATCTTACTTCCAGTTCTCCCCTCCCCAACCCCCCATCTCTCTCTGCTTTGCGCTGTGGTTGAAGATGTGATCTCAGCGCCATGCCTCCCTGTCATGATGGTCTCCTATCCCCCAGGTAGTATAGGCTAAAATAAACTCTCCCGTGAGCTGCTTTGGACCATAGTGTTTTATCTTAGCATCAGAAAAGTAACTAAGGCAGAGACTCATCATAAAGTTGCTTCAGGGACCCTGGCTACAGGAAAGGGGTCCCCACTACCCGTGGTGCATAGAGGCAGGATGAAGGGTTACTGAGGGCCAGACAGACTCCACTTCCCTTCCTACATGACTTTAAACAACTTTACACCTTCTTGGATTCCAATTCCCTTGGCACATCAGAACAGCTGAACACAGAAGGCTCTTGCATTCCCCCAGCTGTGTGGAAACCACCGTCAACCACAGAATCGCCTCCTTGCTTTCAGAGCTTATGACTAGGTACACCTCGGACGTTAGGGAAAATTAAAGGGCTGTTAAATGTGGGGGTAGAAATCCATTCCTCTTGGCAACAGGTGGAAGATAAAAGCCTGCATTGTTCAGCTTCTTATAAAGTCAGAATTTGATAGAGCCACAAATCCCAGGACCAGAATCACATTCCACAGTCATCAGGAACTTTCTACCCATGTCACCAGGGCAGGTCTGTTCTGCTTGTGTCTCTACAAGCATGCTTACAAATGACCTCCTATTTACCAGTTCCATTCATATAGCAAAGGGGTTCAGAGACACATTCTATGAGGAGATGAGAAGGCTGCTCATCAGGAAGAGCAGTGCCAAGTAAGAAGAATACTGCGTGCCAAAGCCTCAGGTTCACAGTAAACCCTGTCGATTGCTCAAAGATGAAACAAACAAACAAATCTATGGCCATGAATGGATCTTTCTGTGCTAGAAACTCACCAACCAAGGAATGCAAGCTGCTGCTGGCTTAGCACGCAGCAGAATGCAAGGATTCAAACCCAGCTGCATCAAAGACCTGCGAAGATGGAACAGGCAACCATTGCAAGGCTAAGCCTTAAGAGTGTGGCAGTTAAGGCTAACAGGGCAGTCACTGTGAAAGCAGGTGGAATTTGAAAAAGAATGCTGGTTGCCCAAGAGGCCTTGGGTGGATTAGATTTGATCCTCTTCATATAGAGACAGGGACACATGGTCAGAATGCAAGATATTCTTCCCAGGGAATTCAGTGTGGAGGAACAAAATGGGGTGGGATTAGAACGATAGAGAGAGCACTCACAAAAACAAACAAACCCCCAGATATCCATGTGTTGTTAGGATAAAGGGAAGGATGATGAGCCCTTACCTATGTAGAAAGGGTCCATAGAGCAACAGTTAATATGATAGATAAGGAGATCCAGAAGCAGAATCCGAAAGTCTGTCTCCATTCCCTGAAGGTTCTTAGGAAAAATGATTCAATAAAACTACAAGATAATGAAGGGAAAGCCCCACCATAGGGAACACACAAGGCTAACTGTGATGAGCAGAATGGGAACCTAGCTTAGGAAGGCCTGGGGCTCAGGAATGCAGACGACCCAGAAGGACTTGCTCCACTGTCACACGGTAAAAGGTGACAGGAGAAGAGGAAACATTTGTAGAGAAAAGGGTGTTGTATTGATGCACTAAAAGTGGGAAGAGATGAGGAAAATACTCAACATTCTTTTCTTTCTTCAGACAAAACAAACAAACAAAAAACGAGAGGAACCAATGAACTCTCAGAATGCCATGATGAAGCTTCTTTTTAAGTGTATAAACTAAAATGTGTCAGATAACAGAGAAAGTGTATTATTTTGAAACGTGATCATAAATCTACATAATAAAAAGCAATTATTTTATTAATAATTCCTGATGTCACACAAAAATACAGCAAAGTTAATTTTTTTAAACTACTAGTTCAGTGGCTGTTTGTCTGAGATATGTTAATGTTTGACTATGGGGTTGCTGTTGACAAGGAAACAGGCTGTCATGATGGATGTCCAGTTCTGATCATTTCCACTGTAAGAGCAGGACTATTGGTAGAGATGGGCAACAATAAGGAATGCACATTTGTGTGGCAGACTGTGGGACTTGGGACTGCATTGGGTGACTGTGGGCTTGGGACTGCCCGAGATCAATCATCACAGTGGCCTGAGTATCAGTCTATACTCCAAAGCCACAAGATGCGTGTGGCTGAACACCACTAAGACATCATACCAACTGCAAGAGTAAATTCAATTTCAAGTATTCTAAAGTTACCATTGTCATTCAATGGCATCTGCAGGCCATGAGAACTGCACTGATTTACTCAGAGACATGCTGAGTCAGACATACGTTAGGACTTTCCTATTTCAAATTCTGTTTGTGGGACTTCAGGGGTGAAACACATACGCATACACACACACACACACACACACACACACACACACACACGCATGCATGCACACATTCACACACCATCTTTGAGAGGCGAAAAGGAACTGTGTCCTACAGGGGCAGGATGAGCAGGAGAGGGGTGTCAGCAACACACTGTTGTAAGGTTGCAATGGCTGAACTGTGAGCAGATGGAGTCCCCCATCAGATCAGTCATCCTCAGAGATGTTGCAGAGGCCAGGCAAGGGCTTCAGTTATTCTGTAAGTCCCCTGGCTTAGGGACATTAAGATGACCTGTGATCCTTACAACTGGCAAGATGGCACCACGGACAATGACTGCCAGAGGCAAACTGGGACTCACAAGGGGCTTTGGAGAGGGCGTTTCCCCACAGGGCATCCTGGGGCTAGGGCCCAAAGTCTGTGTGTCCTGGCAGAGACAAAACCTACCAAAGGACGCTTTGCATAAACTTACTTGTTGCCTGGTGTTAACAGGTGGTGGGAGAGACAGAAAAAGGGCGTGCAGCTTTTCCAGTGAGAAGGAGATTTAACTGCTGGTAATGCAGGCGGCATGGAAAACAAATCAGCTACGTAGACCAAGATCTATGAGAATGAAGGATCAAGCAATACTCGTTAAATTCACAGGCAAGTGTAATGTGTTCCGGAGACAGGTAGGGAAGGCTACAAAACTTACACCAAGAAAGAGGGCCAGTGCAGTGTGCAGAGAGTGAAAAGCATTGTCTTCACTGATCACGCGGAGATACAAGCTGAAAGGAACTCCTCAAAGTCTAACATGGCCAGCACAACGGGAGAAGGAGAAAAATCCAGTATGCACAAGGCACGCGATCTGCCACAGATGGCATGGAAGGCCGAAGCTTTTGAGAGAAAGAGATCTTTGTCAGCGGAGTGATCTAAGACAGTGAAGACCTACTGGTGTCCTTTAGAGACCACCATCTTCAGGGATTACCACATCTTTGCTATGGAATCTCATGGCTACTCCAACCTACATAGGAAGGAAGGGCTGAGAGGGCCATTCATCTCTCCTCTTCCCCCCCCTCAACCCTTTCCCAGGCACAAGCCGACCATTGAAAGCAGAACATAGGAAAGAATTCTAGCGCTCAAACTGCCTGTACTAATAAGCAAGACCTGGAGAACCAAGGAGATTACTAATATGCAAAAATAGTCAGAAAAAGGAATGACATAAAAATTTAGAAACCATTATTAGTTAATAATGGCTCTCAAAATTCTTTCTTACCCCCTGATGGCAGAAAAAGTGAGCTAGCAGTATGGAAAGAATTATTTGCCAATATTCTCTATTGAATTTATATTTTTCAAAAGTAATCATGCTATGTTTAATTTCCTTTAGAACTCCCTCATCATAATTAAATTTCAAAGCTTTAACGACTAATCTCTTTTGTGTTATTTTCCCAAACCACACAGGGAAACAGGAGAAGGATCCTTGCTGTGAAGCAGAGTAGGCAGGCAAGCCTCTGCCAAGCTCTCCCTGAGGGCCCTGGATTCTGATTTTATATTGATTTTCCTTCATATGGACTCTGAAGATGTAGCTCACTTGTTTACAATATATCATAATTAAAAATAATTTATAAAATGAAATGTCACTAAAATTGTTAATCAGAAGACAGAACAATGATGTTGGGAAAGCTAGAGGTTCCTTTGTGCAAAGGTCTGGGATTTGTACATATGGAGCTCAGTCCTCAGCATGCGAGAGGTGGGGGATTACTAAGGAGTGGGGCTTGGTGGGAGGTGGTCAGGTCCCTGGGATGCTTCACTAGGGAGAAGCTAATGGAGTTTGCTTGGTACCAGGGTTAATTCTTGCAGAGTGAGCCTGGCTTGGCAATCGCTGCCCAGCTTCTCATCTCTCTATGCAATCTCTCCACCTCACACAGAATTCTACCACTGAGGTCACTTCCTCTGTGAGGTCTTCACCAGAGCAACTCAATGGGTATTACGCTCCTATGCCCCTGGAACCACAAACAAAATAAATGGTTTCCCCCCCTCATAAGCTACTCAACCTGAGTATTTTATTATAGCAATGGAAAATGGACCAATATACCTTCATTATTTTTGTTCCACATTCATTCTATTGGCTCTTGATGGGTGCTGGCAAATGATTAAAATATTTAGTACTCTTGGTTCTAACCCAGCAATATTTGCCTATGATTCCCAAACAAGCAGCATCCAAAGATTACTGCTGTCACAGACGGGAAAGCATGATATCTTTTCTCCATGGCCACAATCACTTCATTTCACATAGATCCTGTTCCATTCTTGCGTTTCCTGTTCTAGTTAAATATCAAGGTCCCTTTCGGTATCTGTGTTCCCAAAGATTTCTCTGGCTCTTGCTTCTTGTCTTTGCAGATATGTTGTGATCTTGGAGCCCACCCCGCCTCAGTGATTCCCCAGATCCATAGGGGTCAGAAAAGATGATTTTCCTGGGTAATCCTTGTATTTGTGATGCTTATAGCAAAGGGATACAGGCTAAAGTCAGGAAAAAGAAACTGTATCTGAGGAAGTCTAGGTGAACCAGTGGAAGATGGCAGATGCTAGTGGAATCGCGTGACAAAATTAATCCTCTCCAAATTGTGCTACCAACCCAGGAAGCTCACCCAATACTCCCCAACCAGGGCTTCCCTGGGCTTGGTCAAATCAGCAAGTAGTACTTACATGGTTGGATTCAGTTACAACCTTCATGGTGGGTCACATCCTTAGGGTAAACCATCTCATCAACCCAGGTCAACGTGGCCCAAAGCCTGAGGCATACAAACGGAAATCAGAAGATTCTGGGGCTGAGAGCTAACTTCCCAGGAGTCTGCAAGGGGATGTTTCAGAAGATGGGGCATGTAGGGCCTAAACAGAGAATCCTGCTGCATCTGCTCTTTGGTGTCAGGATTCACTTCCTCTCCACAGTTCAAAGACTTTCAGACTCTGTGACTGCAATGAACTATGAGAAATACATTTGATGAACTGTCCAAAAGCAAGCCAGGCAACAGTAGAGCATGGATGGAGAAGGGCTCATGAGGGCCCATCCCTGCCTGAGGAGCTGTGGTGGTTAATAGCTTTTGGTGAAGGGAAAGACAATTTTCTTCAGGTATGTGGCCTCTAGTAGATTGCTCATACCAGACCCATGCACATGGAGGGGATGTGAGAAGAATGGTCTCTCTGTGTGTGTATGTGTGTGTATGTGTATGTATAATACTCAAAGAGTAAGTACATTTAAATAAAAAGAAATGTATTTTATATTGCAATGCAGTATATACCCTCTCTCTTACACACACTAACAAACACATGAACACACACACATACACACACAAACCATGACAAATCTTGAAAATACAACTACTTATTTTAAATAACAATCATGTACTGAGCACAGTTTTGATTGATTTTTATTCTCTTATTTTCTTAAGCTAAACATGACCTGAAATTAATTTCATGGCCTTCTAATGTGTCACCCTCTACATAATAAAACAAAACAAATGCACAAGGAGATTAAGGCACTAAACGTGCTAAGCAACTCAAAGCCTTTTTTCTCTGGAAAGGGCCGCCAGCCATGTTTATCACTACAGTGGGACTTGGGCTCATTTGTCATGACAGCTGATGGGAGAAAGGACACTTCATAGGCCAACAAATGCTATAAGAAGAAAGGGGTGTCCTGCTAAGTCACGAAGACACAGGCACAGGGCCCTGATTTCGGCGAAGGGCAACATTTTTCCCTAGCTTCTTCAAACTCTTCCTCGGGGTGCCTCTGCTGACCCTCTGCCACTCAGGCTTGCTCACCAGGCTCCTTCCCTTAGGAAGGTTTCCTTGCTGAACTCATTATAGATCTCAAGGCCCCCGTGAGATATATTTCCGATCCCTCCTTAGATGAGACAGTAGGAGAAAAATTGCCTAGTGTAGCCAACACAGAAGGTTAAGTCCTGACAGGCTAGCCATTATTGCCACTGGGAACTATGGTTTAAAGGCATTTGTGATGGATAATCTTTGCCAACTCCATGGGATATAGACTCTCCCAGGAGACTCCGTGTGCCTATGAGCGTGTTTCCAGAGGGGTTTAACTGAAGCGGGAAGGCCTACCCTGAATGTAGGCAGTTTCTCCTGGCTGGGACACTCAACAAGTAAAAGAAGAAAAACAAGCTGAAAACCAGCATCCATTGTTCTCTGCTTCTTGACTACAGATGCCATGTGACCTACTGCCTTCTCCCCCTACAGTCATGACATCCCTGTCATGATGTACTGTACCCCAGAACTGTGGAACAAAATAAACCCTTCCTTCCTGAAGTTGCTTTTGCCAGGTATGTTGCCACAGCAACAAGGAAAGTAACCAATACAGCATCCTACGATTCCTAGGATTCATGTTGTTAAGATGCTCCTGCTTCCATGATGGGCTGGAGACTAGTAGACTTGAATGATGGCATGGGACATGCATGGTTCCTAGGTTCTTCCAAATGACATCATCTACAAAGTGATCTTGTTGGATTATGTGACCCTGAATGACTTCAGTTCATGCCCCATAAATAAGAGTTCAAAATACCCATCTACAACATTCTGCAAGTATCATCTAAGGAACACAGATGATCAAAGATGGCCATACACAGCAAAGCCCTCATCACTGGGAGAGAGCTTACCTCTCCATTTCTAAGACAGGGGAATTACACGGGTCAGAGTCAGGTGACAGAGTGCACACCAGAATGGCATTATGGCATGAAACACAAGAAAGGAGATCCCAGAGACTCTCTCAGCCAGAGAGGCCATAGGAGATTCCCTCAGTGACTCTCTAATGATGAACATTCCCACGCACCCTCCAGACAGCAGCCTGCTCATCCAGCCCTGCAGAGGTTGCTCTGCCTTTGTTTGGAGAGCACTGATCCAGGGGCATGGGCATGAAGGAAAAAATCAAACCGATCATCTAATAAATCTGTTCTGCCTGCAACAAGCCTGGGCTTAAAGTACACACAGCAATTTATTCAATTACCATCAATCTTCTGCAACATGATTTGTGGGGGATGAGAAAAGTAATACACAGAAAAGTAGCTTTGATGCTTATGACACTCCACATAGAGACATCCACTCACCAAACTCTGAATCAAGCTGCTGACAACACACACTCTGTGTTGACTGATAGCTGTGCTGTGCGCCAGGCTTGGTCTTTTAATTCAAGCCATAAACACTCTATTCCCATGATTCCTTCTTGCCCATACTTCTTTTTTTAAAGAAAAAAAACAAAGAAATCTTTTACTGCTGAGTAAGAAATGATAATGACTGCCATTGTAACTTCCTCCTGTGGCCACTGGCGTGAGGGCACCTCCTGGAAGCTTCCAGAACATAAGAGCATCAGTGCTCACAGAACTCAACCTGGAACTCACAGCTACAGGCAAGAGGCCTCACAAGCCCCAGATTCCAATCTGGCTACGTTTACTTCTACCACAGACATATCTTTATGTCACTATTTACTCCATTTTGGAGTAATTTTTTAAAAATCTAAAATATTTTACAAGAGAGTAGTAGTCTTTTGTATGTCTCAAATTGATTTAAAAATTTTTTTTTTGAAGACAAAGCTTTTAAGTGTAGTGACTTCATGAGGCAGAAAACAAAGTCCCGTGAGCTTGAGAGATGCAAAGAGCTGTGAGGAAACATGCCCTTGTTTGTGAAAAGCAGATGCAGGAGAGGGAGAGGAGAGAAAGGGGAAGATGGGGAGGTAGTAAAGTGGGAGGGGAAGGATGGGAGGAGGAACAGGAGAAAGAAGAGGAGGAGGAGGGAGGAGCAAATACAGGGAGGAAGTAGGGGGAAGGGAAGGAGGAAGAAAGCCTCAGCACCTGCCATGGGAAGCTTTAACCCTGCTTGTTTTGATGCACACAGCTAAGCTGCTTGTTTTGATGCACACAGCTAAGCTGCAGCCAGGGCTCTGCACCAACAGCAGCAGAAGGGACAGGTGCAGAGGCCTAAGGTAAAGCCTCCCAAGGACACCTGTTGGCAGGGTCAGGATGATGCACTTCAGCCTCTCTACAGGTCAACTCCTGGACTAGCAAGGATAAGATGAGGCCTGGGGATCAACACCCAGAATTGAGGGGTCAGAGGTCAGTTCAGCTTCAGGACCTGTATCTGAAGCCTGCAGCCACTGGAGGCTCCTCTCATTGGAAGAGTAGGGGAAATGGTCAAAGTCTGACTCTTAGGCCAGATCACATCATAGTCCATGTGCAAACCAAACAGCAGGAGGCATCTCTGCCTTTGGGTCTAAGTAAGAGTAGCTATAACCTCCTGGTAGAAGTAAATATGAAACCCTCACAGAGTCAAGGAAAGGTGTGTTCTGGTCACCATCTCTTCTCACCCAATTTGTATCCCATCTCTATCAATACAAAGCGAATGAATCTTGAGACACCTGTGTAGTTTGACTTCTTCCTCTTTCCCCTGCCCACACACCCTACTTCCCCATTAAGTGTGGCATAAACCACTCTGTCTTGCTTGGGTCTTCAATATTTCATTTTCTGAGCTCATGTGACTTTTGTCTGCTTCTTCTGCTAAGGAAAGGTCTGTTGACAAATGGCACGACAGGTTGCTTTCTCTCTGTAACAAGCATGGGAGTGGAATCAGAGTCATCATGAAGCTTTCTGATCCACTTCTTTCCTCAACTTCTACACATATATGTCTTGAGAGAGCTTGGGCAACCACAGGAGGCCTGTGGAGAGGTGGGCACCAACTCCCTCCTGCTGGATCTTAGCTAGTCTTGATGACCTGGGGAGTTAAGTTCATATAGCTTGCCTGGGTCTCAGGACACCAAAATGGCTGACACACAACATCTCTGACTCATACCGGTAAGGAAATCTCTCATTCAAATCGGCCCCCGAGTAAAGAGGACGACCCTCCTGAGCAAACATCTTGTAAAGTCTCAATAAGAGGGTCAGAGGGACTCAGGGACCAGTGGAGGGCGCAGAAGAGGTGATAGCTCATTCTCATAAACCCGACTGGACTAGAAATTCCCTGAGCAGCATACTTCTGAGGGCGAGGCTGTTTCCAGACAGGTCTAACTGAGGCAGGAAGGCACAACCTGCATGTGGGTGACACCATTCCATGGCCTGAGGTACCAGAGCACCAGCATTCATGTCCCGATCCATCAGCTGTGAGAAGGCCCCCACATCTGCCACAGCTGTGCCCTGGCCCCTGCCGCAATGACTTCTTGCTAGGATGGACTGTGAGCTCCAGCTGTGGGCCAGAAGGAACACTTCCCACCACAAGCTGCTTGCCAGGTACTCAGTGGCAGCAATGTAAAGAGTAACTGATGCACGCTGCTTTCCACTTACACACGTGTGCCAAGGTACATGATGCCCCGTAGGGAATGAGCCAACTGCAGATCTAGTACATGCCCATCTTCCACACAAGAGGATGCCTGCAGCACAGCATGGCAATGGAACCCCACAGCAGGGAGATATTCCGGGGGCTCTGGACCCTCCCCAAGTGTGAAATATATGCGCACAGGATCAGTGCTCCCGAAGACGGGAGGGGAGGCTATGTTTCCTACCAGTCTCCCTGTGGTCCTGGTTCTTACAGAGAGGCCTTCTTATCTGTGACTGATGTTTCCCACACACATCAGGTGTCTTCCAGGTTGGTCATAAACTTCCTGGTGAAATGGCTCATAGCGGCTTTCATCACATTCTGCCAGAGTGGAGGGCAACTTACCACAGGCCTATGCATTTAATTCATCATGGAGTTGTGTCTTTTTCCAAGCTAAATCTTTGCCCTCCATCACTGCACAGCCCTTCTTAAGGATTTGACTCCCATCTCCTGACACTTCTCTCTGGGCATTGCTCTGTCTTCACACCATCCTTCTGTCTGTTCTTCTCCTTGCTCTGCATGCTACACAGCTGCTGTCTGGGCCCTCTGAGGTCAGGGACTCCATATCTCCCCGCCCCTTGCAGTGTTCTGAGCTTTGGCTATGCTGGGGAAAATCAGCCCGACAGGAACACTGGCTGAAATGCTCTGAATACGGCCAAGTAGAAGAGAAGATTCTGGGTCCAGCAGAGAGGACTTAGCTCTGCTGGTCTCACTGATGGGACACCAGGCTCTTCTGTTCATAAGCACCATCTTCAGGCAAAACATGAGCTTCAGGCCTTGTGACCCACAGGGCTCAGAGTCAACACCAGCCAGCATGTTTTCTACTTGTCCCTCTCCATTTCCTCCATACTTGCCACCTCTCTCACCCCATTCCATGCTAAGCATCTAAGATTCTGTAATTGGGTCTCTATGGACAATAGTGGTGAGGTTTCATTTTGAGAGAAAAATTAAATTATGTGCGCGGAATTCAAGGTGTAAACAAGTCAAAGCCAATGCTCAGCTCCACGTCTTAGATAGTAGATCTGCTCTGCATGGGGCTGAGTGTGTGAAATGTCACAAAGTCGGCTTTGAAACCCATGTTGTCAGTTGCTCTGAACCCCAAGGTGTGTCCAATGAGAGCTACTAAAATCATCTGTGTTCCCCGCACTGCTGCTGCAAGACCCACCTGGTACCAGACTCGGAGCTAAAAGAGGTTCCCATAGGAACCAGCAAGCAAGGCTGCAGGGATCCTTATCAGAGGTCCCACAAAAGCCTTTCTATGGCTTCAAGGAAGGCTGAATTTTAATGGACTATCAACCATTATTACCTTGGGTGAGGTTGCTCAACAAAGGTTTTACACAAGAAGAAAACAGAAGTGGGGGAGAGCCAATGCGATCATTATTTGCCTGCTATTACTAAATCAATAACAGCATTATCCTGAGAATTTGAGATGGCCACATTATAAAAGTGTTTATTCTTCACACAAGTCTTTAATGGCTGTGTTCACTGGAGAGAGAATTTAGAAAACAATTCAAGTACTTTGCAATAAAACATCTCTGGAGACGGAGTGATAGCTACTGAAGACAGTGACACTGCTCATCAACCATGGAGCCAGGGGCTGCAAATTAAGAACAAAAGAAGGAGCATGGTGACATATTTGACGGCGGCTGAAGGGAGTGCGAGGAGTCCAGCCTTAGACAGGATATTTGCTTTCCTTCTAGAAATGCTGCGTTATTCACAAAATTAAATTGAAAAAAGATAGCAAACTCTTAGCAAGGTAAGGAAAGATATTCGCATAAGATTCCACAGGCAAAACACACAGGGCTTGTTAAAAAAATGGTGCCTTTTTCCTCTGCAGATTATTAATATTAAGTAAATGCATCACAGATAATAAATGCTGGGATCGTGTGCATTATTCATCTGTGTATAGATGCATTTTAAGTAGGTTTTTTTTAACTTACAGTATTTGTTTTGTATTTTCCCTGATTCCTCTTTTTGAACCTGCTTTCAGGGCTGGGCATGAAGCCCTGATGACAAGGGGGAAGTGAGAACTGCGTAGTTCTGGTGAGGGGGTGAGGATGCTGAACTCTTTTCTATCCCCCAGATCACTCTTAATGAAGAACAAATGGGCTCAGGAGGCGCCCTGGGTGGGAGCTGAGTGAAGCCCCCGATCTACATTCTGCTCATGCAAATGAGCTTCCAGCCCCACGTCTAATGAGTTCAAGTTCACCTTGATTTCCTTTGAGCATAAAACAACAAATGCTACTTTTAATATCACAGTCACCCTGTGCCCTGAGCATGGGAACTGCCTGGAAGGTTGCTGTGAGTGATGTCATGGTAACCATGGTACTGAAGGCCCAGACAAGGTGGGATGTGAGCTCTGGAAGATTGTGAACTGCTGTTCCTGTCCCAGCGCTGGGACCATTGCCTGCCTAGGCTCCAGGAAGAGCTATGTCTGCCCATTCAGGAGAACAATATAGCTGTGGTTTAAGACCCATTGCAGATTGAGTGAAATTGATTGAATGAGCAAAAATGTTTTCCAGCATTTTCCCTCATTCATTTCCAGAGTCTCCCTCTCTGTGTATCACTAGTAGCCGTTCCTCACATCCCTCATTGAACGTGTTACCACTGAAAATGTAGCAGGAGCCAGGCTGTGCTCTGAGATGTTACAATGAACCAAACAGATATGCACAGCCAATGCCAGGAGGGAACAATCTCTAGATGGACACCTAGCTCAGGTGACCCACAACCAGAAGGGAGGCATCTGCCGTGGTGGGGGACTACAAACTGACGGGTCCTATGAGCATGTGTGATAAGGGAACTATGATGAAAGGGCAGCTGACGCTACAGGACAAAGCCCAGCTATGCCCTGCACCCCTAGGAGAGAAGACGAGAACAGAAGTGACAGTGAAGGCTGATGGGGACTGTTGACCACTCTTCTGGAACTTCCTTCCCTCTCATTCTACTGAGACAAGCTTTCGGAGAAAAATAGTCTCCTGGTGTTTCATTTAATGGAGTTCAAGTGTCTAAATGAAAAACAAACAAGCAAATAAAAATCTAGATCAGCATGGAAGCAAATGCTCAGACCCATCAGAGTGAGTGTACCAAGTCTCCATGATGCTGTGTGACTTGACCTAGAGTGGGATCCTACTCAGGCTCTGAGCGAGGGCACTACCCTAGGGAGGCACAGGGGTGATCTAAAGGGAGGCTTTGTGTGCAGAACACTAAGGATATAAAGCTGCCTGTGAAGGATGTGGAGCGGTCAGAATAGGCAGTCAGGAAACAGCATATCTATAGCTACAAAGGAGGTTGGCCTTGAGCCAGTATAGATTTGAGGCATTGTGTAGATGGGGGAGGGGATCTCCCTGGAGAAAGACCTGCTCCAACCTCCTATGCTTCTATACTACCTATAGCTCTCATGGCATTGAGGGAAATGACCAGTGACTTATCTGTCAGGGCCTCCTTATCTTATCCATGCTTAACAAAATGCTCCAAGGCCATTTTAGTTACTGTTGCCTTCCTGGAATTAGACTGTGACAGAACCGGAGGAATAGAGAGAGAGATACACAGGCCAGGGTGAACCCAGGGCACCTGAGGAGAGGCCTGAGTGTGGGTGGTCCTTCCCTTCCCCTGTCAGTTAGACTCAGATTAGAACAAAGCTCAGACTGCCTTCATTTTAAGTCCGAGAATCAAGCAGTTATTTGAGAGGGACTCAGAAGACAGCTTACTTTTGTTCCTCTTATAATCTGAGTGAGTTTCCTAAGTGAAGGGAGGCAAGAAGGAGCAGGAGAAATTGCATGCCAATCAAGACAGAAGACCCAGCTGGGAATACAGAGCAGTGGCTCCAAACTGAGAGGCAAAGGCAGCCCTGCCCCTAGCTGTCTCCCTGTGAGATCTGATCACACCCAGAGACCAACCCCGGTTTCCATGTAAGTGGTGAGACTTTCAAGATCCCAGGCTTTACCATCTAATTCGACTTCCTCTTTTAAGGACCCTGAAATGTATCTACTTTTCAGCCCTCTTAACAAAAAAACAGGAAGGCTTAAATTTGTTTATACCTGAAGGTTCAAAAATTTTATTTACATGTATATGCATGTCTGTGCACATATGGTCCAGAGTGCAGAAAAAGGCCATCAGAACCTCTGGAACTGAGGCGGCTGGGAGCTGGCTAATGTGAGGGTGATAACTGTCTGAATCTGGGTCTTCTCTCCACCTCTCCCACACCTGAACCTGAAGGTCTTGTAGACTAAGAATGTGGTTGGTTCCTTAATGACTTACTTAGACTTCTCCCCCAAGAAAGGATCAGGATACGGCAACATGCTGAAGTCTACCAAGACCAGAGTCATTAAAAATAAAGCGGGAGAGAGTCATGTCCCAAGCAGGCGGAACTGTGGGTGGCCATGTTTACTCTCCCACTGGCAGACCTGGGCAAGACTTGCACAATTGCCATTTTCAGAAATGTGTTAGTGGCAACAATATGGCACCTTGGTCTGGGAGGAGAAGGGAAGCACAGGAGCCATCCTGAACTTTCTGCCCAGGGGTGCTTCCCACCTGTGGCACAGATAAGTGTAGAGAGCATGCAGAAGCTGGTCCCAGGTGCGAGAAGCAGATGTCAGAGAGTGTGGGTGCAGCTGGACCAGCAGGTCCAGTGACCTCCCTTGGCCACACCTACCTTGGGTGCACACCCATCTGGACCAAACCTGAAGAAAGACTGTGAGCACTGAGCTGACAAACCAGCAAAATAACGCCCCCTCCCTTACCCCAACAGAATATAAGTCTCGCCAGGGAACTAAACATTCAATCCATGATGTGCTACACTTACCATAAGCAGAAGAAAAGAGTTCTGAAGAACAAACAGAAGATGAAGATGGACAGAATAAGGACAAGACCTTTGTAGCAGCTCTCTTCATGGTCCAAAGACTTAAAGGAAAAGGTGTATGCAATAACTCCCATTTTAAATTGGGTTATTTATCCTATTTTGAGTGAATTCTACTATGTTTCTTCTCTCTCTCTCTCTCTCTCTCTCTCTCTCTCTCTCTCTCTCTGTCTCTCTGACTCACTCTCACTCTTTCTCTCTCTTTCTCTGGTTTTTGAAACAGGATTTTTTTCTGTTTAGATTTGGAGCCTATCCTGGAACTTGCTCTGTAAATCATCAGGCTGGCCTTGAACTCTACCTCCCCAGTGCTGGGATTAAAGGCATGTATCACCACCGCCCAGCTACTATGTTTCTTATATGCTAAATATAAGTGCCTGACCAGAGGCAGGATTCACCAGAATCTCCCCACATTTCATATTGTTTTCACCTCACTGATGGTGTGCTTTAACGTATAAAAGCTTTTACTATTCATGAAGTTTACATGACTATTTTTGATTTGTTATTTGTGCTTTTGGTATAGTGTGTGTGTGTGTGTGTGTGTGTGTGTGTGTGTGTGTGTGTATGAAAATACATAATCCATCCAAAGTCATCTTAATTATATTATATTTGAGTTATAACATTTCCAGTTGGTTCTGTTTCACCTATTTTCATCTAGAGCTTTTATTCTTTTAGCTCTCACAAGTAGGTGTTTGCTCAATCATTACTTTTAGAAAAACACTTCCTGTTAAAAGTCCAAAAAAAAGGTGGGTGGTGGTAGCACATGACTTTAATCCCAGCACTCGGGAGACAGAGGCAGGAGAATCTCTGTGAGTTAAAGGCCAGCCTGGTCTACAGAGTGAGTTCCAGCACTGCCAGGACTACACAGAGAAACCCTGTCTCGAAAAAAAACAAACAAAAAGTCAGTAAAAGAAGCTCTCGCACAGCAGAAAGGAGGTAAACAGAGATGCTGGCTCTTGTTGGGGAGCCCATGAGTGAAGCCTCTCTAGTACACTATCTTCTGCAACCCCAAGAAAGTGACCTCATGGCTCTGTGTCTTGCTAGGTGTGAGGACCTACTCTGTCCTGCTATTGTAACTTGGGTGCTGTGAGGAAAGATCCAGTGGTACCCACTTCATGTCACTGTTCCTGTGTCACATATGGGCCTGTGATGCTAGAATATGTTTCTCTGAGCCCCAGTTAATAATCCCCAGAATGCATCTGATGAACTATTTAGATCCACCTTAAGAAACAGAACTTTGTCCAAATGCTTTATTATTTTTTGTCTTTTTATTTGACGGTTTCATGCCAACACTAACCAGTGCTTTAGGCTTATTTTCTTAATCTAGTTATTTACTTTCGTGTGTGTGCATATAAGCACATGTGTGCAGGTGTCCAAGGAGGCCTGAAGAGAGCATTAGACCCTCTGAAGCTGGAGTTTCAGGTGGTCCTGAGTAGCCCAACATGGGTGCTGGAAAGGCGGCAAGTGCTCTTAACTGCTGAGCTGTTTCTCCAGACCCTGCTTTAAGTAAGAGAGCATTTTATGTAAAGAGAAATGCCCCAGTAGACACAAACACAAAATAGGGGTCCCTTGCCCTTGGATACCATATTCTTAGTAACAAAGCAAGTCAATTTTAATCATTTTTGAGCTTGTAAAGTTTACAAACTGAGATTTATTTTTTTAGGCCTCACGACCCACTTTAAAAAGAAGTTTTCCCCCCTCTCTCTATTGATGCTTAGATTTCAGCTGCCTACTGTGCTGCAGAATGATGCAAAGCCAGAGCTCAGAGTGTTAACCCAACACACTACAAATCAAACAGCGGGGACCCAATGAAAACCATCAAAGAGGCCAGCTTTCATTAGGGTTGGGGCGTGGGCTCTGAACGTGCATTTCTCATGCCTAGAAAGTAGGACAGGCATCTATCCCACCATATCTGGTGAGGCAGCTACAAGGTCTCAGGAGGAGAGTCAGAGACCAGTGTGGTTTGGTTGGAGCTTTCATGCTTGGGAAAGAAGCAGGAGGAATGTTTGCGGTTCTAGAAAACCAATTAGATTAGCCAAAGGAACACTGTAAGGCTCACCCTGCACCACCCTGCACCACCCATCACCCTCCACAGCACACTGTGACCTGGGTACCATGAAACACAAAGCACTCTGCATGACACATTGGTACGGTACCTCGTACCGCACAGTAACCTCATGGCGTGATGGAATCCGGGTGCCATCAAAGACAGCGCCCTCCATGGCACATTGGGACCTAGGTACCCTGCACCCAAAGCACACTCTGTGGCACACCAGGTGCCACCCACCCTGCAGACATGCTGGGCTACATGCTGTCACCTCCACTGACTTCATTTTGAGCTTCTGCGGTCCACACCTTCGGTCATCAGCAGTTTCGACTGGGAAGGGAGCCAGCAGGTCCAGAATTTGAAATGCCAAATAAACAAAACCAAGTGCCATTCTTCAAAGCTTGTTTTGCCAGGCACCAAATGGAGCCAGGCACAAGCCTGGCACAGCCAAGCCTCTTCTTAGCAGGATTCCAACCCAATTGCTCAGTTGGATTTTACAAGAATTTCTAAACTCTGGATGATTTCAATGACCTCAGTCTAAATCTCTCCAAGGTAAGAGTCTGTGCCAGTCATCACCAATAAAAATAAAAGCCCGTTTTTAAAAAATGAATTACAGAATCATTCTGAGCTCAGTGTTTCACTTCTATCTAAATCAATACAATGGGAAGGGAGTCCCTGAAAGCAGGACCTAGCCCCATGGTTTATCTTATGCTTTAAAACAACACAAAGCATTGATATGCGCTGGGCTCATTAATTCACGAGGAGTCACTTGAAGCAGCAGGCCACAGATATAGTGATAAATCTATGATTCTGGTTTAATTGATGGATTTGGCTCCAACTGCCATTATTTCAGATGGTACCTGAGTGGTAGTCTGGGCAGGGGTTTTTCTGGACTGTGTTTGATTTTGCAATGTGCCAGCGCCCTCTGGGCTTCAGCTGCATCTGTCCATTGACTGCTGGCCCGGTACTGCAGATGAAAGTTGTGTGCCTGTGTTTGCTGGGGCAGACTCACTGCATCCTGTGTCAGGAGGAGCAGGTGAAGCGCAGCTGGAGGAGAACCGCAGTTAATTTGTATTCCTGATTTAGAAGCTTCTGACTGAAGGCAAAACCCTGGCTTGTGCAAGCTAAGTTGCTCTGGCCTCTCATAGGCCAAGCCAGTCTGAGGGCAGGAAAAGTCAGGTACTAAACAAACCTGAGAAGGAAACCAGGAGATTCCTTTCCCAGCAGACCCACTGTCCCCCCAAGGCCCCACCCAGCATGCACACTACTGAACACTTCCTCCTAAATCAGCCAGGTGGCTTCAGACAAGCATGCCTCGCTAAGATGTCAGCTTCCTTAGGTAAGTTATGGAAATCGGACAGAATACACAACTATAAAGGTCTCCTGTTCTAAAGCGTCTGGTATGTGGCTTGTATACATCTGGTTTTTCCATGCTTGGGTTTTTATTACATCCAAGAATCTTTCCATGGTGGAGGCCACATCAGGGTGTGGCTGCTTTATGATGAACGGGGCCCAAACAAAAGGCATAGGGTCCCCTTCCTGCTGGGAGAAGAGTGGAAATTAACGAGCTGGCTGTAAGTGTTGCATGGACCAGCTGGAACACCAGGGAGGGACTTCACAGTCTGAGTTTGTGGTCAAGAATCCTCATTTTCCATCTCTTCAGTAGGAGGCTGGCCAGGCAGCCCTCAGAATGGCTTCCTGTGGTGCTGGAGAGGAGATTCAAGGATGCCCACAGGGGCTTAGGCACCTACTTCATCTTCCAGGTGTCTTTGAAGGTTACCAGGCCAAGGTCAGGACTGGCTAAACCCTGTTGTCTTCCAAGGCGGCTCAGCTCACAGTTGGCAACCTCAGCTGCTGGTGCAATTGGAGCTGCAGAGAAGCCTCGCACCATATGCTGTTGACAGGTGGTGGCTTCTTGGGCATGCTAGGGGCTCTCAACTCCCAGAGGGACTGGCCTCTGCTGAGCTCAACTTGAACAAACCTTATCAGTAGGGAGAGAAAGGTAACAGCCAAAGAAATACGGCCAGCCATGGGGAGCTCTTCCGAGGCTGCTAGCTGTGCTGTGGCAAAGCACATAGGTATAGAGTTACTCGAAAATATGTAAGGAGAGGTTCATTCTGCTAGGAGGCAGGGCGATGGAGTTAAGTGAAGAAGGCCCTCAAGAGAGGAATGGGCTGGTGTAAGTAAGCAGAGCAACGATTTCTCTGTGCTATCAGGCAGTCCTTCCAGTAACTTCCACCGCGTATCGACCCCTTCCAGTCAAGAAAGACCTATTGGATTCCTTCTGTTCCTTCTTGCTGAGACCAGATCCCTGACAAGGAGCAACTTCAAGAAGGAAGGGTTCATTTTAGCTGGCAGTTCGAGGTTATGCCCTGGACCTCAGCACACGGTGCTGGCAGTGTAAGGCACCTGCTCACTTTGCATCCCCAGTGGAGCAGAGAGAGATGGATGCCGGTGCTCAACGCACTTTCCCCTTTTGATTCCGCCCAGGACCCCAGCCTAGGGAACGGTGTTGCCCACACATAGGCATTCCCCTCTCCATCACCTCAATCTAGAAAGTCCCTCAAGCACAGGCCCAGAAGCCTGTCCTCTAAGTGATTCTAGGTTTTATCGAATTGATAAGGTGGGCTTACCCCACACAGCTGCCTGAGGTGTGTGTGGTAACAGGACACGAACAAAGGAGCAAGAACCTGCTGGTCCTGGGAACAGACAGCAGCACGGCATCGAAAAGACTGGTTCCTGCTTTCTTCCACACCAGGTTTTCAAGTGGTAGCTGGCTGAGGATGGGCTGGGGCCATGTCCCTGGACTTGAAGGGTGTTAGATAGCTCAAGTCCCTGTGAAAGGGAGTGACCTTCAGAAATCACTTAAATTCTCTAAGTCTGACTTTCCATTCTTGAAAAATGAGATAAAATGGCCTCACTGCATCACCCATCTCAGGGGGAAAATGCCAGAGACAACACAAAGGTCTTTTCTATCCAGATCTCAGGGCCTTGAAGTCCTTAGCAATGAAGAAACACTGACATGATCTCAGAAATCTGGGTGATGTTCTTCTGAACATACGGGGAGAAGGCATGACCCAACACATTGCACCAGGGTGCACGAGTCACATGACATGTTATACCTGAGTTCTCCCCAAGGGCATGAGGGCTAGGGGGAATGACTGTCCATGTCCAGCCTGGTCATAGTATGTCTACACTCTCTCATGAAGTAGAGGGTCCGAGCTGTGAGGCAAGACTAGGAGCATGAAAAAGATCGTTAAAATCCAGCTGGGGTCAGTGCTAAGGGAGTCACTGGCTAGTGTTCCACTGTGCTGGAAGGAAAACCTATAGTAACTTCAGCTATGGATACAAAGCAGTACTGGCCAAGAAAGGAAGCCACAACCACCATGAAAGACAATCTAGTGACAGACATGACAAGTCTTAACTCCAAGTATGTGTCTCATCTATAAAACAGGAACAATACATTCCTATTCTCTCATAGGTACTTTTATTTATTTGCTTATACTTAGTACCTCTCTCTCTTTCTCTGTCTCTCTCTCTTTCTTTCTTTTTTCCTTTGTGTGAGTCTGTCCTGCTTATCTGTTCTGCGGAAGAGTAGGTTGTTATCTCCATACGTCTTCTCTCACATAGAGTGAATGCTCCCACCTCGTGAAGACTCCATGGACAATGATGTGACCCTCTGAGACCTCAGAACTATGATGATCACTTTCAGGTGAATAATGATGAAAGTGAGTACCAATTACCCTTAAGAGCTGTCAGTTTATGGACTGGGGCAAAAGGCAGATGATACGCCGCCGTCGAGGCAGAAGCAATGCATTGCAAATGCTGTTCCATTAAAGTAGGACTGGCAACTGTGAAAATGTCTGTACCACCAACAGTTTCCCCCAGGGGTTTTGAAGTGGTGTCCCCTGCGGCCTTAAGGTTGTAGCGTGGGGCAGGAGCTGTGCACACTAGTGGCCAGCACCTACGGCTGTCCAGTCAGGATGAAGGGACGGGCAGTGAAGGATGTCTGGGAAGCGATTTGCCCTGAAAGTGGTAACAGGGTTCTACAGAAGAACTGCAACTTGCTGCTGTGGCTGATGACAATTAATGTGGTGCTAGAGGTGACTTAGATGACGCGGAAACTGAAGAGGAAGCTCCAGTGAGGAAATCTGTATGGGATAATCAAGCCAAAATGCACAAAAATCAAACCAGATTGGAGACAGCTTAAAACCATCAACACCAAGGTCAAAAGGTCAAAAACCTAAAGAAGAAGAAGAAGGCAAAGAGAAAGCCCTAAAATACCTGAAGAAAGAGCCCAAAATGCAAGTGAAAGGTGGAATACAAGTGAGTGGAGAAAGGGGGATTCTTTCTCCAGAGTGTCACAAAAAATCGCTTCCAATGACTGACCCAGATGCTACTCAAGATCTCTGGCAATGGGAGACGTCTCTTTGAGAAAATGCTTCCAACAGTTTGAAATATTCCATCTTACTTTATTTATTATAACAGTTGATATCTGACTGTCCTCTCTATAATGCAAAGTGAGATCTTTCCCTACTGTGTGCGATAAATATTGTCCAGTTTCCATTGCCAACAATTAGTTGGCACAGTAGTTTTTAATGATGGAATTTCACCCTATTGGTTCTAAGTATGTAAGGGATGGTACAACAAGACATAGTGAGAGTGGTGGTCAAACATGGAAATGGTAGGCAGATTAAAAAGAGACATGGGAAATAAACTCATTATTTAAATAAAGCACAAAAAGTTTATTTCATGTACACCAATACAACTTATTAAGTTGTTATTAAATAATAATAAAATGTTATTAAATAACATGTTAAAAATAACGGCTTCATTTAGATAGAAAAATCTCTCCTCTGGAAAGAAAATATTTTTAAATCATCTTTCCAAATGGGTCAGTGTGACAAATGTCTTTAGTGACTAGACATATTTAATTCCCATTGCACAGTAGACATGTCTAGTTCCCACCATGCAGTAGACATATTTAATTCCTATTGTGCAGTAGACATGTCTAGTTCCCACTGTGCAGTAGACATGCCTAGTTTCCATTGTGCGGTAGACATGACTAGTTCCCATTGCACAGATGGTGGATGGAACTAAAAAGAAAGCCCAGCTATAAAAGTCATGAGTGAACTATTTCAAGCTCTAAGTCAGCTGTGGTGGAACGTGCCTTTAAACCCAGCACTGAGGTAAATCGCAGAGTTCAAGGTTAGGCCTGTCTATAGAACTAGTTCCAAGACAGCCGGTGCTGAAATAGAAACTCTGTCTCAAAAAGAAAAAAAAAAAAAAAAGAAGAAAAGGAAAAGAAGAAGGAAAAAGAAACATTTTAAGCTCTGAAGGTAAATAACTACAAACCAGGAATGCTAGACCAATCAACTTATCTGTCAAGATGTATGAAGAAATAAGATTTTTTAAAGATGAAACAAATTGAGGCAGCTCATAGGTTTTTGTGACAGGACAAGATCCAAGATGAGAGAAGCAATTGGGAGCATCCTCCTGGTTGCTCCTCTGAGGACATTTAGCAGGAGGGAACCTGAGTCCCCTGAGAGGCTCTGGGCCATTCCTTGGGTTACAGGACCCAATGCACACTTTGATGGTTGGTTTAGAAGTACAATGAGCTTTGAAACTCATTCTCCAAAGAGTGAGACAGAAGCAAGGTGAGAATCCTTCACAAGGGGCCCAAGCTCATCAATCCCAGAGGAAAGACTAGAGTAGAAAATGTCAAATG
This sequence comes from Ondatra zibethicus, assembly GCA_004026605.1. NCBI lineage: Eukaryota > Metazoa > Chordata > Mammalia > Rodentia > Cricetidae > Ondatra > Ondatra zibethicus. The sequence continues at coordinate 157,879 of PVIU01000682.1, forward strand.
TTGTTCCTTCTGGAGCCATTTACTTCTCAGAGCAGCAAGGGGTGTCTTGTACAATCTGGAGGTATTTATACAGAGTGATACCCAGGCCTGGACAGACTGTGACCATGCACCTCGGAATCCATGGAACAAGCAGGTTCTTGATGGCCTCTTCTTAACCCTCCAGGATCTTAGAAAGAATGAGTTTCTCATTGGGCTGATGCAGTGAAACTGAAGCCCAGGTCCCCATTAAATGAAGTGACTACACACTGAACAAGGCCAAGCTGCCCCCAACTCTGTTTCCTGAACCAAATAGCACTAAAGCCAACCAGGGTACTTGTGTGTGTGTGTGGGATGACCCCCTAACAGAGCTAGTTATATCCAGGATGGTCATTAACAACAGTTAGATTTGACCAGCTAGAGAAAAAATGGGCAAGATTCCATCTATATGTAACATTCACAGACACATTTGTCCTTACTCCATAAGCAATGTGATAATAACATTGTGCATGTGATTCTTGTATTGCATAGAAATTATGAGCAAACTAGAGATGGCTTAAAATATACACAACAATCATTTAAATGGAATTTATATTGTATTTGATATTTTCAGTAATAAGGAGATAATAGCAAATGTGTGAGGTCACAAGTAAGGAACATGCAAAACCAAGGCCATGTTCCAGAAGGGACAGAGTACCTAGGTGATGATGACATCATCTGGGAGCCTGGGAACCAATCACACATAGACATAGGGATGACTGTCACTCTAGTCCTCATGGCAGTCCATGGTGTAAGAGTCCTCTGTCCCAGATCCCTAGTGGGAAACTAGGGGGCTGAGAGGTTTAACAACATAGACTGTCGGTACAGGGCTGGGATTGCCTCTGCCATGAGCATCAGGAGCTTTCCCTGGAGCCTGGCGGCTGGTTATGCAAGTGTTCGCTTTGTTAGGGAAGGGACTGTTGCTGACCCTCTTTGTGATTTCAAAGGTATCTCGATATAGCACATGAGCTCACTGTGGACACTCAGAACAGGAACATTCCAGAGACAGCAAGGCCAGACTGAGAGCTCCTTCTGCAGCCGGCCATTTAACTTCTCTTTCTTGCTGCAGTGAGGTCCATCAGCTCCAGCGGGCCGGGCCCACCCAGCTGGATGAGCCTGCTATCCGATCCTACTTATTCTCCTCAACTTCTCCCATCACAGGGCCAAGGATAGTGTCAAGGGTCCATCCAAGTGACTCTTTATCACTGCACCTCCTTCGGCTGTCAGGACCTTGAGCAATGACTACTAGGCAGGCTTCTCATTGCCAGCTGCTTCCTAAGGTCTGGCTGACTCTAGTCTGCAGCTGCTGGCTGTCTATCCAAGAGAAGCCCAACCCCTGAACCCTAGGAACCACCCTGTCTACCAGCCCCAACTCAGACAAGGCAGGTGGGGGTTCAGTAGTTCATGAGCTTGTAATGTGCTGGGCAAATGAGCAGCAGGAAGTAATAGTAAGGAGTGTCTGCCTGGCTTCGACCACAGTCTTCCTCCGCATCACTGAAGGCTCCCCCACCATTTCTCAAAGCACACAAGAAGAAGGTAAAGTGGGTTCCACCTCGCTCCCTCTGCTTACAGTGATGCCCAGCTTCCTCCCCGCTGTGCTCCCTTCAGTTCCCCCCTGAAGTCCCTTCTTACCCTTTCTAGTCTCCCATCCCCCAAACCTAATTTTAAAAAAAAGATTTATTTAAAGTTGTGTGTGTGTGTGCATACGTGTGCGTATGTGTGTATGTGCGTGTGTGCATGCGTGCGCGTGTGTTTGTGTGTGTGTTCAGGTGCCCACAGTCACAGAGGCCAGAGATGGTGGCAACCTGGATTCACAGGTATTTGTGAGCCACCCAACATGTGTGCTGGGAACCAAACTCCAGCCATCTACAAGAGAAGCAAGGCTTCTTACCTGCTGAGTCATCTCTCCAGCAGATGTGATTACTGGCTTCCTCTCTGGCCTTTCTCCCTTAAGAAGCTCTTTCTACCCTCTTGACAGTCAGAGGCTGGTCTGATCTCAAGGATTAAACCCCAAATACTTTGTTGAGTTCTACTCTGAGCTAGAAAATAAAAAACAAAAACAAAAAACAAAACAACAACAACAACAAAATAGCTCCAGGAAAACCCCGTGAGTGGATACAAGCAGTTCACTGTATCAGAGCCCTTGCACAGAGCCTGAGGAAACCCCCTGAGTAGATCCAGGCAGACCCCTGCAGCCCTTGCTTTGAGTCTGCCAATCTCTCAACCAGCCCAGAAGTTATTCCAGATAATCCCATAAGGAGCAGAACTGTATCACAGACTAAATTAATTAGGAATTTCAATATTAAAATATCAAACATGAGACCTAAACAATATAGGCCTTCCCTGCCTGTCCCAGCTTTGTCAGGCATCAAAGACTTGGAAAGGAATTTGCATTGTGTTTGATACTGCTTTCCATAGAACATGAAACCAAATTATTGTTTTAGGTCTACACTCATTCTTGAAATCATGAATACATGAGAAAGCAGAAGACAACTGCATCTCATGACAAAATGAACCACTGTTTACCTCTTTAAAACTATTAGCAACTATCACTGACACATGAATACTGAGCTCGCATGAGAGAAACACACCCCATAAACCCATCAATTCCTTGCACACAGCACATTATTCGCCCAGGTCAGAACTTGAAGAAGGTCTCCATGCCGACTATGGTTACATGTTGCTGAGAGCTGTGGGCGGAGGTCTTTATAACCTTACAGAGACAAGGAGATGAGCTTTCAGCTGGGGATCGGGACTTCAAGCTGTGTGTGCAGATGTTCCTCTAAAGAACAACTCAGAGTGTGGAGAAGTATAATTTATCATCATTTCCTATGTATCCAAGGTTCAAAGTGCTGGGGAGATGGCACAGGCTGTGACGTTCTTCCCACACAAGCATAAGGAGCCCAAATAATTTGATCCCTAGCAGCCATGAAAATGTTGGGTGTGGTGGTATGTGCATCTGTAACCCCCTGATGGGGGATGGAGACAGGAGGCTCCCTGAGGCTCACTGGTCAGACAGCCTAGTAGAAACAGTGAGTTCTAGGTTCTGTGAGAGACCCTTTCTCAAAAAATTAGGTAGAATATAAAAGACAACAGATATTAACCTTTGGCCTCCACATACAAACATGGACACACACACACACACACACACACACTCAGCCACAAGCATGGGCACAGAAAGCTCTCACTGACAAAAACACGATGTTCTGCCCTCAAGCCATACCCTGGTTCTTGTCAGTTCCCAGAGCTCTTTGCCCTCCATTCCAGGTATTAACTAACAAAAACACCACAGGTCTCCACTACCCTGTCTGCTTATTTACGAGATTCTTCACACAACTGTTGAGCAGAGGCAACAGGCTAGCAACCATAATTCCCTGTCCGGTATCGCCATGATCCCTGCAAGGTATGCTAAAGGGGAATGAAATTACCCTGATGATAAAAATAACCCCAAGAACAAAAGCTCACAACCAATGCAACAGTCAGAATCTGAACAAGCTTGAGAAAGCCCCCACAAATGGCACTGAGCAGAGATCACGACAAAAGTCCAGATACAGGTGGCTTGGTTGGTCTAGCTTATTCAGGGTCCAGGACTGACAGAAGTATCAGTGAGACTGTTTAACTGTCAAAGCAACGTCATTGGCACCAGTGTCTCACATCTCTACCTCTGTGTTCCTTTTAGTACCCATAGTCTACGTGGTGCTCGAGTTTCTTCACAGAAGGGATGGACAATCTTTCCCCATTTATCAGCCACCTTACTTGCTTGTATCAGTATGAGGGGAAGGGACCACATGCCTGTTCTGTGTCCCGGTCTTGAGACCTTTATATGCATCCATTTGCTGCTTGCACTTCCGCATTGACCTTGCAAAGACCACAGCTCCCAGGTTCAAGAGGAAGGGGAGGAGTGATGTAGAGCTGCGGAGTGGATCAACTGAGACACCCTGGCATATTCTGCATAGACCAGGCCACTAGCAAGCTGTCCAATAAGTTGACCCATGAGGAAGCATGACCAAGGACAGGCCGGCTTAGTTGCAGGACTGTCACAGCTAACTTTTATGGTGTCAAAAAATGAGCACCGGGTCTGTGCAGGACAGCTTAACCGCCCAGCCGGCAGCCTACAAAGAACCCCAGCATGCTGTCAGAAGCTTATCAGAAGTGCTCAGCTTTTATCAAGTATTAATTGATTTTGAGCATGGTTAAACTGATGTAATACCGTTTTCTCTGTTAAAAATTCATCTTTGTTCAAAACTTTCATACCCAAGGGTTTAATTTCTTTCTTCAAATCCTGTTATCTGGGATGTGCACACTTAGCAAAGATCTGTGTGCTCTCAGCAGTCCTCTGGACGCTCTTCTAGAACCTGAGCTGCTGGCTTGGGAGTTCTGGGGTCCCACTGATCACGACTGAGCAGGCGTGTACCAAGTATCAAAGCACCTTCCCCTCTACCCGCCATGTGTGTGACCTTCAAAGGTCTCAAGAGTTAAACAGTAATTGTCCTAGGTTTTGAGAAGGGTCCACACTGATTGTTTATTCTCTTTCCCCTCTCCTTTCTTCCCTAGAGGTCTTTCTTCACCTTGGAACTCAAGTCCCTGCCCTGTGTCACACCAGGAAGGCTTCCTTGACCTTTGGAGATGAGGAAGACTGTTATAGATGTCTGCAGTGGAGGAGCATTGTGCTCTCTCTCTCCCAGGCAAAACCTGCCACCCTCGCATTCTCCTCCTTGGAAACATGGTGTATTAATGCATTTTCATTGCTTTAGGAAAACGCTCAAGGCTGGTTACTCTATAAAAATGTCTATTTAGCTCTCAGTTTGGGTGGATGAACTCCTAATTAAGGCAGCCCTAATGGTCCAGCATGTAGTGAGAACTGTCGTGCAGCACATGAGGATGGACAGCATCATAGTGGCAATACACACACACACACACATACACACACACACACACACACACACACACACATACACACACACACACACACACACACACACACACACACGGGTAGGGGGAAGTCACATGGAAAGATAAGAAACCAGGCTTTCTTTAATATGTGTGTGTGTATAATTTGATTTTGCAGGATCTAACTGGATCCCACAAGAATAAATTTAATCTTTTCCAATATCTTCAATAATCCAACTTCCTGCCATGAGGTCCCACTTTTAAAGGGTCTCCTTGCCTCCTAGCCATGCTCAGGACTGAGTCTCCAGCACAGAAGCCCAGGAGGGGCACAGTACCTGCAACATTGTGGTTTCCAATTATGCAGTCAGACATTCCCTGCTGTGCTCAGGCACCATCATCACCAAGAAGACAATGTGAGCCACATGTAGCCTCAGTCCTCCCTCACCTCCTCCTCACACACGCAGAACAGACATCATTCAGATTCTGCTCTGATACCAACCAGTAAGATGGCTTTCATCCCAAGAGCTTGCTCTCTCAACTAGAACCTTTCATAAGTCCACTCTGATTTGAGCTTGCTACAAAATCCTGCATCAAACTACTAGAGGTTCCACAAAGCATGGCTGGAAAGGTAGTCTGCCATAGAACACTTGGCTGCTCTGCCTGAGGCCCTGGGTTCAAGTACCAGTGTTGGGGTATAAGGTGGGGAAGAAGTTCTACAGTGCTTTTGAGATACCTAATTATCGCAGGCATGGAGGCAAAGACTTGACATCCAATGCTGAATGAGGCCTAGCCAACTCCTGTAAGGATTCCTATATCCCATAGAGTGGTTAATTGTGAGGCACAGAGAGGAGCAGTACAGACCTTGCTGGTCTATATGAGTGAAACTGGGGGTTCTGGCATCTGGAGAGATGGATTGTGGTGAAGAGCCGCTACTGCTCTTGCAGAGGACCCAAGTTCAGTTCCCAGCGCCTGCACTGAACTCTTCACAGCTGCCTACAATTCTACCTGCAAGGGATGCAGATGTCTTTGTTTGGCCTCTGTGGATATCTACACATATGGCAGGCACACACACACACACACACACACACACACACACACACACACACACGCACAAATAAATACATTACTGAAAATAAAGAGTAAAAAGTGAGGCCTTGTCTTGCTTGTAGCAAAGCACTCATTTATCACAGAGGAAGCTACTTACCACCCTTTGGAGTGACCCTGTGGTTAATAATCCAAACCTACTGCCTACTGCATTTTTAAAGATGAACTGTTTTCTGAATTCAGCAGTTTACAGAAAGTTACAAAATCAGCAATGTTGCAGCCACACACCTGTGACCAGCATGTAACAGGGGTATTTGAAGGTTTCCCAGTAGAGCTGCAGAATTCAGGAGGGTTTAATATCTGTTGCTGACATGTGCAAGCGTTTGAGTGGCTAAGTGGTCCAGGATACTTCCTGGAGAGTAGGAGAGGCCCAGCACCCATGCGGCGGCAAGGGAGGGGAGTTGTGAGTCGCCTTCGATGTCCAGTGCAGGACTTTGCTTGCTGGTCTGTGCTACAATTCAGGTGAGGGCTAGCCCTTGGGAAATTCTTATTTTCATTTGTTCACTTAGAGGAGAAAGAAAGCAGGGAAAGAGGAAAGGGGGGAGAGATAGAAGGAGAGAGAGAAGAGGGGAAAGGGAGGAGAGAGAGGAAAAAAGGGGGGAGTTGACAGGAGAGAGAAGACAGAGCAGGGGAAGAGGAGGCAAGAGGAGGGTGGAGGAAGAGATACTCAGAAGCTGAGAAGGCCAACTGTGTTTTTAAACTGTGTTTTTGCACATGGGCCTTCCTACAACACTTTAAAGAAAGATCTCTATCATTCAGCATTAGAGTTCATCCCTCATCAGGGGCTTACAGCAACACATAGTATGGCTGAGATATGTGACTTTGATTAGGGCATGGGGAGTCGTATCTAATTCACACCTTCCTCAGAAGAAGGGTGGGGAAGACATCCTCTAAGAAAGCTAAGAAGTGAGTCTTCCTGTGCTCTCAAAGTCCTCCCCGAAGGGTCTTCCAGATGAAAAGAGAATGTCATAGACCTTCCATGTCAGCTTAGCTCTCATGGTGCATCACTGCTAGCTAGTCTGCAAAGATGTGGAAATGGTGAGGAAGGCAGAGGGGAAGTAGAGTGAAGGTTCTCAGGCATCCTGGGAGGCTCCTTGGATCCACTGTCTCCCCTTGAAGGTCCTGTCCTTCTGTTTGGCTGTCTAGGTCTAGATCTGACATCATGAGTTCAGCATCCAGCCACCCAGCCTGGCCTACCACTGCCTTATCTGAAGCAAACCAATCAAGAGTTCAGGCATGGACGGGGGAGGAGTAGCCTCTAGATTCCCATTGAGATGGTAGGTGGGAACTTCTGCACAAGAGATGCCATCACAAATATGACTTATTTCTCTTATTTTTCCAAACCCTTCTTTTAAAGATGAACATGGAAACCATATACTTCCTTAAAGTCAGCAGCCAGGCCCTGCTCAAGTCAGGACTGAAGCCTGCATTCTCAGTCTTGCGGAAGAGTGGGAGTGGGGAACAGTGTCTGAAGGGCTGACTTCTCACCTATTGAGAGCAGATGAGGATCTACGCATGGGCTTCTTGCTGGGATGTCTCCACATCAGGGAGAGCATGGGCAGCTAGGTGCCCCATCAACAACCTCTGCTTCCCTGACTCTCAGCTGCGACAGCAGGGAGCAGGTGGGTCTAAGTGCAGTCATCTCCTATCAGCTCTGTCTACTCTCTGGCTTCTGCTCCAAGTTTCTGGCTTTGGGGGAACTGGTCCCACAGCTCTTTTATTTGAAGTAAAGATCAACTTATTGTGTGTCTATGAAACATTGTGTAGGCTCTTTGGTAACTCCCTCACTGGTTCTGACAATTATCAACTCTATTTGTGCTCAAAGAAAATCTCAGACCTAGAACCAACCCATTTCCCCCACCCACCTCCAAAGCAAAGGCTAAAGGCAGAGTGTACTTACTATAGGCACTACTAAGCCAAGTTCCTTACTCTTGTTTTTCTGATGATTTTCTATCCACGTTCTGGTTTGGAGGCATTTGGGCTGTTCAAAATTCCAGAGTTTTATATTAGATGCTATATAACAACAACAACAAAAAAACAAAAAACAAACCCCTGAGCCTTCATGGACAAGCTGGGCCCTATAGGTCTGGCAGGGAAAGGCATGCTGGGTAGAGAGACAGTGGAGGTAATATTTTATAGAGGAACCATTGTTTTCGCAGGTCCACGTTCCTTTGCCAACTTCAAGTATAGGCAGATGACCCCTGGGGATCAATTCTGAGTCTGAAACTTAACACAAATTTGTAAGTCTGCCCAGGCCAGTTCCATCCTTTCCCTCACAGCTGCAGTATTGGTACCATTAGAGATAGTCAGGGCACACCAAGAAAACATGCAGCTCAGTCCCTGGGCTAGAGGACTCACATGATGGCTACTGCTTCTCATGGGAAAGGGTTGAGATGCTCAAACCAAGCTGGAGGGTATGTGGATACATTGGCCTGGCAAGCTCCCATAGGAAGAAACTGCTGTCAATCACTTTCAGTAAATTAGGAGTTCCATGAGGAACCCTCAGCTTCTACCCTACTGGCTCGCTACAGTTTCTAATTTAATGTGCAAAACATAAGTGCTTTTATTATTTATTATTTATACTTTCACATATTATATATGTATAACACACACACCATACATATGACGCTCTGATCACATTCTTCCGACCCTTTTTTCTTTTTCATCAACCTTCCACTCCCCCACCAAACTCCTCCTTCTTTCCAACAAGATTTTCTCCTACTTTCACGCCCATTTAATTCTTCTGTGACCTCCTGGACTCAATCAGGGTTGCTGGCATGAACACAGATGGGGTTTATTTACTTGAGAGAGTAGCTTAACAGCTGCCATACCACTGAGGAATATGACTTCCCCTCCCCACCCCAACCATAGTTGAATTCAACCAATCCAGAATTCTGTTAGGGAGTCTGTTTATTTGAAAACCACTAAATACTTGACTGAGGAGCACTGGGATGCAACAGAAAGTGTGGATCACATCTTTGCATCTTATGGTGCTCAGAGGAAGATAAAAGATGGGCAGTTCTAGAAGCATCAACTATAATCCAAGATTTAGTAAGAGGAGATGGAGCATCAGGAACTCTGACTCATTGGGAGGGCAGTCTTTAAACCTGTAAATGAGGCCCAAGGGGAGAAGCTACTGCTATTACTTTGCTAAAAGGACATAGTATTAAGCTGACTCCTAAAGATTTGTTGTTATGCCCATAGATTGCTGCATCTCTCAGTCTTTATCAGAGAAGCTTCTATTTGCAGTCAACAGAGTACCACAGGTATTTCCAGATGCTGAGTGGACACATACTCAGGAAACGCCGTGAATACTGAAGCCACTGTTCCTAAGTGGCCCCTCTGACCAACTGTGCCTCTTAGCTGCGAGATGCTTCTAGGCAAACACCTGCAGCACTGCCTCCAGCAGCAGCTGGCTCATCTGTCACTTCATGCCAATAGCCAGGCTTGATGGCCCAGATGGCAAGTACTGCAGTGGTGTGGCTATGGACTCCATGGTGGGGCCCATTCGGCATCACACCATCCCTGGGAGTTTTAGGAGAAGCTCCGACACTGAGAGCAGGAAGCAGGGAGACCTGTTGGCAGAGCAGCAGTCTGGGGTACCTTACTTTTCTGAGATCAAACTGTAAGCGGGGTTTAGCCACAACCAGAGTGACGTCAAACTCTGGGAGGATTTCAAGGAAACACTGAGGCATGGGTGACTGACAAATGCAGGATTGGTTTAATCAAGTTGTTGGAACTGAAGAATGCAACATTGGCTCTGATGAGCAGGTTAAAAACGCAAGAGTGGAAGTGTGAACCTTGAGTAAACCTCCTATTCTTAACAGTCCCACGGCTTCAGAACGGCCACAGAAGAAAGTTCTCATTGAACAGAACTTCAGAGATGGATGGAGCTGGCAGGTGGGCAAGAGTGATGTTTTATTTGGGAGTTAATTAAAAATAAAGTGAGTTTACTTTAAAAAACAAAATAACTCCAGAACGCTGGCTGCTGTGCAGGAACCGACCTCTCTGGTCCCCTCTGTGTTTCTCCTTAGACATTTCTGGTTATTTCTCCATACACACAAATGTAGTGTGTCCTCTCTTTCTCTTTTCCCCTCAAATTTGTGTGACGTGTGTCTCTCTCCCACGGAACTTGGACCAGCAAGAGCATAGCAGCGCCAGTCACTCTGCTTGACTGACAGGAACAAAAGGGCACTGGCTCACCCAGGACTCCTGCATTCTGGCACACAACCAGCGCAGCGTTCCCCACGCTGAGATGTCCTCGCATGCAGCCCTTTCCCTGACGCAGAGAGGCCTACTGTCATCTCACCCGCTAGTGAGCATTCCCCGCCATTCCCTGTCCCTCCCTTTGTTGCTCCCCATGGCCCCCTGACAAGCGTTTCTTTGTTTGTATCTCCTTATTAACATGTAAGTGGCATGCCGGAACCCAAGCAGCACAGATGGGATGGGTGCCTAGCAACTATGCTGCTGGGCCCGTGACAAATGTACCTGTCTTATCTGATGGTCAGCTGCCTGGGTTTTGCCAGTGCCCAAGATAAAGGGAAAGCCACAAAGGAGTGTGATCAGCTTCTCTGAATGTAAAGAAGGTGTCTCTGTGTGTGTGTCTGTGTGTGTGTGTGTGTGTGTGTGTGTGTGTGAGAGAGAGAGAGAGAGAGAGAGAGAGAGAGTGTGTGTGTGTGTGTGTGTGTGTGTGTGAGAGAGAGAGAGTGTGTGTGTGTGTGTGTATGTGTGTGTATGTGTGTGTGAGAGAGAGAGAGAAAGAAAGAGAGAGTGTGTGTGTCTGTGTGTGTGTGTGTGTGTGTGTGTGTGTGTGTGAGAGAGAGAGAGAGAGAGAGAGAGAGAGAGAGAGAGAGATAGTGTACATGTGTGAATCTTCATACTTAGAATAAAAAGACCTGTATTCTGGTGAAAGAAGCTGGGAACAAGGATAAAAGCCTGAAGCCATTGCCAGGGAATGTGAAGCTTGGAGTAGGTGCATAGCAAATAGTTACTGATAGATTTTCATTTTTAATTATGTGTCTATATGTGCAAGTGTATTAGGGGAGTGTGTGTGTGTGAGTGTAGTGACTGCAGAGGCCAGAAGAGAGTGTCAGTCCCTTAGAACTGGAGTTATGTGAGCCAGCTGACATGGATGCTGGGAACCGAAGTTGGATCCTTTTGAGGGGAGGCAGTACATGCTTTTAAGCATTGAGTCATCTCTTCAGTCCCAAATGAGTATTGATGAAACTAACTTTTAAACCATGTATTTTTTCATCTTTTTCATCAGTTAAGACTTTGCTTAAAGTACAGGGGTGTGGGAAATGGATATTTAAAATGTAAATAGAGTAGCCATCGGAGAGCACAGGAACGCACTGGGGACATACTGGACTTGGGTGGAGAGTGAGGCCAGGAGCCAGATTGACACCAGTCTGAGCTGCAGTCCATGCAGGAGATTGACCTCTGCGCCATTCAGGACAAGCCAACATTCTTGGGGCGGAACCCAGTTTGCGGAGTCACGTGGGTGTCACTGCATAAGTGCATCATCCTGACACCCTGAGGCACCTCTCAGTGTGACTGAATGGACCACCTGGCGTGGTGACACATGACAACACAGAGGGAACATGGATTTCTATCCCAGGGGGACGGAATTCTGCCTTCCAAAGAGCTTACCTTTCTCCCCTCTTTCACTGTCCCTGCCATGGTACAGGACACCTTTACTCCCTACAACAACCAAGCATAGGCACAATCGGTCCCTTTATTTTTAGGATAACTACTTTTTTGAGCTGTAACTCAAACTTCATATTTGATATCAGCCATTCTGAATTCCTACTTTGTGTTATTATTCTTGGCATATGGTTACCTTGTTTGGAAACTGTTTGCAGAAATTATCTGTTGGGGGCTATTTTGAAATGTGACAATGCCTGTCTTGAAAGGACATGACCTTGGAGGACTGTCACAGTAAGCAGGTCCAGGGGGACATACAGACCTTGTGCGCTGTTCTCATTGTTCTTTCCTACAGGCCATCTCCCTTTCCCATTACCTGTAAGACACTGACACAATGAAGTCTGCTTCTTCTCAGGGGTCCAATGGCTGTGCTTGGGGGATTCAGGGGTGGGGCATGGCTACCTGACTTGTGAAGCTACAGAAAGTGTTCCTGAGAGATTCTGTGATTGAATCCTGAAAGATAGGTAGGAGCATCCACATAGTCTTCACCCCCACTCTTCCAAGAAGAAAGGAATTGGTTAGCTAGTAATTACATTAAAGAAGCAACAATGTCGGGGGTGGGGGTATAGCTTACACAAGGCCTTAGCATCAATCCCCAGACCTATATCAAACCAGGTGTGGTGGAGCATGTCTGGAATCTCAGAACTCAGAATATAGGGGCAGGAGGATTCAAGGTACTTGGCTACATAGTGAGTTCAAGGGTGCCCTGGGTTGCATGAGACAGTCTCAATAATAATAATAATAATTAGGGACGATGAGATGGTTCAGCAATTAAGAGCACTTGCTGTTCTCACAGAGGACACGGGTTTGGCTCACAACTGCCTGTAACTCCAGTTCCAAGGAATCTGATGCCCTTCTCTGGCCTCCATGTGGTGCACATACAATGAGGCACACACACACACACACACACACACACACACACACACACACACACAAAAATAAATAAATAAATAAATAAATAAAACAGTATTTCTAAAAAGAAAGATTTCTTAAAATGACTCAGAATACTTTTTCCTATCACCCTAAGAAAAGCATTTCTCCCTAATGAAGTAACAATGGACGCTTACTTCTTTCCACAGGAGTGAGCTTCTCTTTCTTTGTAATTCCTAGGCATAGTTGGCATGTCTTTTCAGCCTTGGCCTGATAGCTGTGCTTTAGAACATGGTCCCAGGCTCATGCATGGCAGCGGACTACAGGGCCCAGGGGGTGTCAGGAGATGCAGTCCATGTGGGTTAACTGCAGCATGTGATACGATCCCTTCCCTGGTGTAATGCTGCCTGGCAGATGGAACACAGGGCTCTTCCAGCCTCCCTCACCTGTTGGGTGAAAGGTGAGTGGGTCAGCACCCTGGAGAAGGAAATAGTCATGCTTGCTGAGACTACACTTGTCTTTACCTCTTGGAAGAAATGACGGGTGGCCAGGATCTAGAGAGGAGATAGGTAAGAGTGATTACCATGCCTTACCTGGTGCTTTCATGTGGCTAGGAATGACCTGAGTCATGTTATATCACTGTATGTACGCATATGTATACACACCGTATATATGTGTTGGTGGTATAGCCTCAATAAAGCTGTACGGAGCTCTCTATTGGAGGTTGTCAAATAAACACCCGTCTCCCACTGCATCAGCGTTCCTCACTGTTTTCTTTAATGAATACATGAAAGAAGTCACCTTTTAGTTTTACTCGCAGGAAATGGCCAGTGGACGTATTTACCAGGTATTGCCATGAATAGCTTCTGACTATCCATTCTCACCGAGGCTACAGGGAAGCTTCATGGACAGCCAGTGGATCACTTTCAGCACCCACACGGATTTCAGCCCCAAGCTGTTTCACTAAACCCCTGACTGGTTTTTCGATTCCTCCCTTCCCTTCAGGGTGATACCTTCTACTGTGCATAAATGTAATGAAGAATGAGTTCTGAGGCTTCAGACTAAACCAGACGATAGAAAGTGAGTGAAATAAACAGAGCTCTCAAACAACAGATCATAGGTTGCCTGAGGGGTGCTCAGGGCAAATCAGAAGTCCCGGGATTTTCTCAGGTTAAAGGGAACCTGTCTAGGAGATTATCTTGTAACCAGAACAGTTGCAATCATTGACGGACACTATGGGCAGTAAATAGATTCCATAGTGGTCATCAATGCTACTTTTGACTTATTTGAATAAAGAAAAAATTCACTTTTCAATCAATCAGAATTCTCATCAAACTAGAATTTTAGGAGAAATGTGTTAATGGAAAGAAACAGAATACCAGGGGAAAAGTGCGTTTCAGTCTCTGATCAGGGCAAGCCCTCATGGCTAGTTTTTTAGAATCTTCACAGACACACCATGTCACTAGCCTTCTATCTCCCTCCCCCACCCAGGGTATTGCTCAGATGGGTGCTCTCTCCAGATATCTCTTGTGGGACACAAAAGTTACCCCAAATGTGTAAAGCATGGAGCTAAAATTATTATAACATGTATATAAAATGATGGTCACAGAAATTATTTGAAACTGTCCTGAGTAACTTTGGACCCAACTACCTACCACACACCCTGCTAGTCTTTGGCCTCCACAGCTGCAGCTTCACTGGAGGTAGTTGATGTTGGCCCCAAGGCGCTGACATCACATGATATAGCTTCAGAGGGGAACCAACTTCTTAAAAATACACATGGCACCTAGCCCCTCGTAAATTTTCTCCTTTCAGTATTTGGGGGATGAAAGCACCAAGTTGCAGTGCCACACGACCGTGGAGTCAATGGCCCAGTCAGTTTTTGAGCTCACATCATGCACTCATTTTTTAAAAATACTACGTTGGGATTTTATCTTACTCAAGTGATAATGGCTGCCATGAAGGAAACAGCAACCCCACTGGTGAGGGTGCAAGGGGCCCTTCTCCATGACTGACAGAAGTGCTAATTGGAGCAACTGTCACAGAAACCAGTATGCAGATACCTCAAAAGATTTACAACTACTCTTGTATCCAGATGTGACCCCTTGGGTATACACATACCCAAAGGGATGAGAGGCGGCTTACTATGGGGATTCCTGCGTGCCTGAGTTTATGGAGACCCTATCTCCAAGAGCAAAGGCACGAAATGAGCCACGTGCCCATCAGCAGATGGTGGACTAAAGAACTGAGGTATGTATAAATTGGAGTAGTACTCAATCAGAAAAAATAATGTTGCTTACAAGAAAATAGGTGGAACCAGAGGCCATCATGCTAAACAAATTAATCAATACCCAATTAACATGTATTTTCTCAAATCTTTGAATTTCATAAAATAGGGGGTGGCATAATGGGAGCAGAGGGGACCAAAAGAGGACTTGTGGTTGAGAGGACAGGGCAGGGTAGGGAATATGAGAAGTGAATATCGTCTCACATTCACAGATGGAAGTCATAGAGCCAAAGTTCTGCAAAATTAGATATGCTGATAGAGGCATACAGGACAGGCCACCGGAAGAATGGAGGCTTTAGTAAACAGCAGGAGTTGACAAACTAGCGCCCCAGAGGGTCCCACAGTGTGGGACACTGATGGCATCTCGTGTGTGAGACTTCTTGCTCCAATTCCCACGGCAGAAGCAGTTGAGCAGTGGAGGACGGGAAGCGCAGCAGAGGTGGTCTCTCAATGGGTAGGTTTGTGAACTGAAAGAGCTAAGGAAGGCAGAAGGGCAAGTGAGCCTGGGAGTGGATCACAGAGGGACAGGGGGCTAGGAGGAAGCAGCTGAAGCCAGAGAGCAAGGAGGGAGGGAGACAGAAAGAAAGAAGAGACACACTAAGTATTGTAGAGGTCAGGAGGCTAAAAGTCAAGCACCGAAGGGACTGCAGAACTGGCTTGGTCTGTAAAATCAAGCACAGAGGACCTGAGTTTTATCCCCAGAACCCACAGCAGAGAGCTTGTGCATGGAATCCCAGCACTAAAGAGGGAGAGACAGGCAAATCCCTGCAGTGTGCTGGCAAGCCGAGAGATGGTATCTCAGAAACATGGCAAATAACTCCTGGGGAAAGAGAGCCAAGATTGTTTGTCTGGCTTCTACATGCATATGCATACACACAAACATACAAACACACACATACACACATACAAGCACATAAGCATATATACATACACATAATAACACTCAATCACACCTGCAAGTATATGCACACCTACATAAGCACACACACACATACACACACACACACACACACACACACACACACACACACGCACACACACACACACACACACACACACACAGATTTTGGAACCTCAGTTCCAGAGTCAGCTTGTTGCTTCCAGAGT
This sequence comes from Ondatra zibethicus, assembly GCA_004026605.1. Classification (NCBI taxonomy): domain Eukaryota; kingdom Metazoa; phylum Chordata; class Mammalia; order Rodentia; family Cricetidae; genus Ondatra; species Ondatra zibethicus. Next base: position 173,855 of record PVIU01000682.1, read on the forward strand.
GAGTTCTCATGACCCCTTTGGTCTTGGACTTAGAAACACCGAGGAAAGCCAGATGATCACAGAGGTTCACACCAGGAAAAAGGGGCTCTCAAAGACCCTGTTGCTGAAAACTCCAGTTCCCTTTAAAAGACAAAACCAAAACAGTGCACTTTTAGGTCCCAAGCCTATTATAGCTTATTGGAATTAGTAAAAGCTTACAGAGGCATTTTTCACACCTTTGACTCGACGCTTATTGTCTTCTAAGAATGAAAAGCATTTAATTCAAGAAACTAAAAGTGAGAAATGAAGAGGCTGCATAAAAACAGCATAACACCAAAAGATCACTCCAAAATAAATATAGCTATTTTAAAGTTGTTGAACCCCTAAGGGGAGAGGCAGACAAGAGTCATGTAACATTCTGCAAGAACCTGTGAGCTGCCTTTGCCCAGGCTAGGGTGGGCTCCTGCTTCTGCCCAACACCCGCCCATCCTGTTGCTGACCACAGCTGGCAGCTCCCGGAACACCTTCTCCACCATTTCCTCTCCTCCTTTTTCCTGGTTCATGTATTTAGTCTTGAGACAAGGGCTCCATTTCTCAACTCAGGTTCCTCTCAGTCTCCCAATCCTCCTGCCTCAGCCCCTCCCCCACTGAGTTCTGGTATTAAAGCCATGCACCACTGTGCCTAGCAGGCACCAGGTTTTTCTTCTGTGCATTTGTCTGCAAACACCTTACCCTTCTTTCTCCATCTTTCTGAGGAGTCGTATATTCTCCCACCAAAGACTGGGGGAGGGCCACTGCACATTCCCTGTGGTTTCGAATCCCCTCATGTTGTGTCTGGAAACATCAACAATTCAATAGTGCCGAGGAGAGATAAAATGTGCATGCAATTTCATCAAATAGGGCTGTTATGGCTTGAATGTGAAATGTTCCTTCCCCACAGGTCCTTGTGTTTGAACAGTTGGCTCCGCAATGGTCGTGCTTTTGGAAGACTGTGGGAGATTTGGGATGTGGGTCCTAGCTGTCAGATGTGGGGTTCCCACCACTACCCACAAGAGCTGGCCCACCTCCAGTCTTTTCCATGAAACACTGAGCCAGCATAAAGCCTTCTTCCCTCAAGTGTTTGGTTCCAGAGACAAGCAAGGCAACTCGCACAGGAAGAGAAGTCCTTAAACAAGACGCAACCACTGTCATTCCAAAGCTCAATGAACTTGGTGTCTTCCCTCCACCCTTTCCTTCAGTGTGCTTTAAGCTTATTGGCTAGATCTGGGGCTCCCTGCTGCACCATGGCGGGCAGTGCCTGGGAAAGTGCCTGGGTGAGAGGCTTCTGGCCCTGCTGACCACCTTGCTCCAAGTAAGAGGGATGTTGGCCTCTGAGCACTTGGCTGGGTGAGAGGCAGGCTCAGTGCAGCCATCCTTGGAAGTCTCCTGCTTGCGCTAAACGGTAAGATCTGGGATAAAGGAGAAACTTCCTTCCTTTCCAGCACACACTCCCACACCAGTGCCTAAGTGACTGCTGCACCTTGAGAAAGAAAAAAAAAATCAAAGGATTTCTCTCTTTTATATTTAAATCGTTCTCTCTGTCCTGAAAGGGTGGATCCTTTTGGGTGGCCATGGCAGATATCCTGGGGTTACCCCAGTATTTAGGGGCAGCAGCATGCTGAGAACTAAGCAGACGACAGAAATGAGGCTAAGAGGGGCAGATGAAAGCAGGAAGGGCTTGCTGGTGCGGGGCTGCCCCAGGGTGAGCCACCGAGGACTTCACACTGTCGTATCTGTCTATAGCTACTCTCCTGGCTGATGAGGTGGCCCTGGCTTCCAGCCACTCTGCATCCCTACAGACACCCATGTCTGTCTTTCTACCAGTGTGCCACACCATCTGTACCCAATGCTATCCCACCATGTTTTCCTTAGCACACCCAGGGGGTCCCTCCTGAGGCTCACCCCAGCTGGGAGCTGCTCGCCACCTTGGCAAAATCAAACACAACATTGCACGCTGGTTCTAAGAGGCAACAGAGCCCAGGATAACCCCAAATACCACATGTCTACCCATCCTCTCCCCAACTCCCACTCAGCTATGCACTTCTATAACACACACCTGGTTCTCCTCGGGCTTACCCCACAAGGCACCCTTTTGCACACTTGCTCTAACATGCATGCACACCTCCATCCAAGCACACACTCCACTCAGACATTTGTCCTCACACCAGAGCACTGCACTCCTTGCTCCCAAGTCCAGAGGCTACTTGTCCCTCACACACATGTGCTTTTCCCCCTACCAGACCCTCTCTGAAAGGGTGAAGGAAAGGCACACCCAGACATGTACGTCAGAGCCCTACCCACAGAAATACTGACTTCCTTTCCTACACCAAGCCATCCCTGCTTAATGAAGGGAGCAATCCATCTCCCTCCACTGGCCCCCTGTGCTCATTGCCCGTCTCCATGCATCAGGCTCCTACACCTTTTGCTGACTCCTTGTTTTCATGTCTTGATAAAGCAATGCAATCTCCATAGTCATTTGGCTTCCCAGGAACAGCATTTGCAGAATTCATTTATTCCCCAGACTCACTGCTAGGGTCTTAGTAATTCTTCCACCCCAGTTCCCCATCCACCATGGCAAGCTCACACTCCTCCGGGCTGCCCACCCTGTCAGTGAGCTTAGAGCTAGCTCTGGTCCTCCCATTTTGTGCTGCTGAGAGTACACCATGACCCTCCTTGCCAGGTGGTCTGAGAGAGACCCGCTTCTCCACCCGCTCGTCCCTCCTTCCTCAGTTCCCTGAGTCAGGTTCACCCTTGAAAGAGAAGGTGGGTGAGGTCAGAACTTGGAAGAGAAAAAAAAAGTACAACTATCAATAATTTTCATTCCTCAAGAACAAACACGGCATGGTCTCTGCTCTTTCTCCTCTGCACACTCACACACAGGCAGACATATAGGCCGCCTTACCAGTATGACAGGGTGACCCCAGGACACAGTCGTATCCACCTTCTGATGGGACGCTACCAGGAGAGACATCGTCACCATTCCTGTCAACACCTTGGGAGCATACGGACCCCAGATGCCGCCGACTCGTCCACTCGAGCATCGTCAGCCTTCCTGGCCAGGGAGTAGAGCTAGGGCCGCCAGCTTCTTGTCATGCAGCCTGTGATATACCGCCCTTCCATATTCTCCCTCCATGCTCCACCAAAGGGAACCAGGAAGGGGGGCGCCGCTAACCTAGGATGGCATTCACTAAGGAAATCCCATCTGCGCCGGGGAGTCTCCAGGGGATGCAAATAATTAGAAAGTTGCTGTGAGCAGCTCCAGATGGATTTGGGGACTAGCTTCCAAGGTTCAGGTCCCCATGGCGTTCCGTCTTCCCTTCCCTCCATCCCCCCCATCCAAGCTCCTCTCTGACCAGTTCTATCCTGGCCTGGGACATAGCATCCCTCTGTTTCAGACTGCTTCTTCAGTCTTCGCCAATTATTCTGCTCCCAGTCAAAGTCCCAGGTCGCGACGGAGGATGCCCTTTTATTTATGCTACACTCACACACCTGCATGGTGAACTCTATATTTAAATCAGACAGCAAATCAATGGCGCCAAGGGGGAGCAGATGGAGGAAGGCCTCTGCATTTTGCCAGCGTGGTGCTGAGGGCTCTTGTTGATGACCGGCCTGGCTGAGGTGAGCACATACCAGTCTACCCAGGGTGTGTGGGACCAAGCAATAAAGTCCCAAGGAAGTATATATTGGGGCCAGTGTTTAGGGTAAGAGAGCAAATTGTAATAGTTCTTTCCTTTCCCTGTATATTATAAATGATGTGGAAATCACCAAGAACTTACTTTTTTGCAGACAGCACCGGGAATCTGTCCCCAGTTCCCCAGAGGAAGTCAGCTTTCAAGGACAGATCTATACCAAGGCTGTGGCCCTGGAATGACTTTGGGATGATTTGTATAAACTGTAAGAGTCAAAGCTATGCTTTAAGTTTTAATTATTATGCCTAAGAGATCCATGAAACCAAAAATGCTTCAAACCTGTAAGCCCCTTGCCCAAGGACAGATATTTCCTGAAATGTTGGAGGCTATTGTTCAAGCTCATATAAGATAACAAGTCACGTGTTTTCACTTCCCCAAGCAAGCACAGTTGACCCAGCTGTACCACATGTGCACACAGGTAGGCAAGAAGCACTTAGTCCGGAAGTATGTCAGGATGTGTACTTGTCCCTGATTGGGCAAGGACGGAAGTTCAAAGGCTTGTCAGTTTGCCTTTATAAGTACCTAGCCAATGTAGTTCTTGGCCATTTTCTGGGAACCCAGAAATGGACCTGGTCAGAGTCCCTCAATCTGACCAGTATTTACTTAAAGCTTGCTTCAAATTTGGCTCAAAATCGTGGTATTGTTTTATTCTCCTGGTGGGATGAACATAAACCAGCTCAAGTCACCAAAGGAGTCTGGGAAAGAGTGATTTGGTGGAAGGAGGAGCCATGTGAGCTGTCCTCACGGCACCTGCGCTCCCTATAGTGCCATGCAGAAATGGAGCGCTGTGGGAGACAAGGACTTCCACGCGAGCTCCTTCTCACCTACACAGCTCTGCTGATCAGGCTAGAGCCAGCTGGGCCGATGGCACAAACATTCAGAAACTTTCACAGACAGTAGGAAACACCTCGGTGGATACAAGGCCGCCTCCATTTTCTAAGTAATTTGTGCCAGCTTGAGAATTACCACGCCAAACCTGACCAGAGTTGAAACCTTTCTGTGAGCTATTTTTAATAATAAAAAAAAAGCTGCACTGAAATGAACTGATTCAACTTGGATCATCCGGGCTCCTGTGAGTGGGCCCACCTCTGTGCATGGTGGCTCGCACAAATGCCTCCCGCCACAAGAACCTCAGCCCACCCAACCAGTTTTTCTCAGCAGACCACAGTATGTCTTGTTGACTAGAACTTCAATGACTAAGGAGAAGGTGGAATGTTGCAGTCTTGAGCCTACATACAATTCATAGAGGGCTATCTTTAGTCCCTTAATCACGGCTGTTGTTCACCTCTGTAACCACCTGCTACCTTTGTGACTGACAGGTAAAAACTGTTGTAGAATATGTTTTTATGGTGTGTCACTTTTGTTTATGCGCTGGAACGTCTGTTCAATGATGCAAAGATGGGTTTGATGAAATAAAATTCACCTGCAAGTCAGGAGGCTGCATCAGCCACTAGCTGCCTGGAAGTGGCAGGGAGGAGCCAGGTGGAGAAGGGTTTTTAAGGAGGGGCAGGGAGAAAAGGAGGAGCTTCTGGAGAGCCACAGAAGGAGGGGAGTGAGCAACTTGCTATCCAGCCTCTCTGAGGAACAGAATTCCACCTTAACCTTTGAATCTTGAGTTCTTTAGAGGGACAGAGATTTAGTTAAATTTGCTTCGCGAGCTTTGAAGAGTTGGTGTCTGAGGGAACAGAATTCCCTCCGGCTGATAGCGGTGGAGTTGTTGATTCTGGCAGCCTTGGATTAAAAAGCAGAAGCAATCTTAAAAAAGAGGACAACAAAAAGCCTCTTAGAACTATTAACAGACCCCTAACTTCTACCAACCAAAGGGTGTTCCCAGATAGTATGTGAGGCTCATGGCAGAGATTTCCCCACTTTTCGGTTACCCAGTGTTATCAATGCATACTGCTGAAAAGTGTCTCTACTTAGGACTCTCTTTGTTCTGTCACTATAAAAACTTCATCAAACTGTTACCATGTTGGAACATGGAATTTGGGAAAAGATGAATCTGGGTCCCGATATTTGACTCCAGAATAAATTCTCTCATCTCTGTTTCTGCACCAATCCCCGTTTCTCCTGCTTCCTTCAAGGCATCTTGCATTTCTCTGATGGCTGAGAGAGAGCTGGGTGGTTGAGGAGAGGCATGTAGACTTTGAGCATGGGGTGCTCATCTTCACCCGACGTGATGTGATGTCAGTCATGCATCAGCAGCAGACTCATGGCTGCCTACACCATTCTCTCCATCTCATCTCTAATAGGGTGACCAGCTGCAAGCAGGCGTTCACCTCCACAGACTGTCGGAAAGGATGAACACACTCTCTGTCGCAAAGAAAGAGGCACTAGCCTCTTCAGACCTGGCTATTGAGTGAGCTATCAAAGTGTCCTTCCCTCCTGGCTACCAGAGAACAGATCAGGGGTCTCCCTGCCTCACTTCAGGTCACAGCTTTGCTCTACCTGGAGGAAACAGTATCCCAGAAGCTAGACATGAGATGGAAGCTCTTTGCTCTAAAAAGCTTACATTATGAGAGCATGATTAAACAATGAACAAAAGTGACCATGAAAGACAAAAACGACTGGTTCACTGCGATGACACCAGGGCTTCAAATGCCACCTCTGGGCCCTTTCCTGAATTAGTAGACAAATATGCAATCAGAGGACACCATAGTTTTCCATCACATTCATTTGACTGCAACAAAAACAGGGCAAGTCTCACAGAGCTCTACCCAAAGTCATGAACTGTGCCCAAAGAGTTTGCACAGCAACTGAGGATGCTGGGATTCACACCAAGCTTGGGCAAGTCCTTCCCCTGCCTGCAGAGTTTGGAGAATTTCTGGTAGGAGCATCTGGATTTGCCAGTCTGTGGCAGGCTTTGGAGAACTTGTTTAGGAACATGCAGGCACACATCCATACACATGGAAATTAATAAATCTTAAAAAAGGAAGACATATTTCATAAATTTTGTGGGGCAAGCCTTCGGCAAGATTATTGGAAACAGTGCCTGGAGACTTAAAGCCTTGAGAGAGGTTTTAGATTCTCAATTAGAAATATTTTACTAAAAGGTTATCTTTCAGGGAATGGGGGTCATTTTGGGCTGAGCTTCTGAGCAGCGTTTTGTTGTTATGGGTCCACAGGGAATTAAAGCAGTAGCAACAGAAAAAGGCAATGCGATACATTTTCTAAAAAATACTACAATGGCTGCTCTTTTTCTTTACTTGGCAAAATAGCATGGATCTAAAATGTCCCTGGAAGACCTCTGTCCGTATGAAAGTTTTCTTATGCTTTGGCCCAATATCAATATGGTAGAACGTGAAATATAGGTCGTGATCATGACTTTTGTTAATCTTCATTAATCTGGAAACATGGTGGGGACAGTACAGCATAGAACAGGCGTGGAGGCTGTGCAGCCAAAGCATCTCCAATCAAGCAAGGGCTGTAGCTGTCCCTGACCAAGGTCGTTCTTTATGAGTGAAGGAGAAAAGAAATCCAAGGAGGCACACATCTATAAAGAGAATAGCTCTCTGTGCTTCTGTGTGTGTGACTGTGTGTGTATGTGTGACTGTGTGTGTATGTGGCTGTGTGTGTGAGAGAGAGACTATGTGTTTATATGACTGTGTGTGTGATTGTGTGTGTATGTGTGCATATGTAACTGTGTGTGTGATTGTGCATGTGTAGGCACTGCAGGTGTGTGCTGTGTATGTGTGTGTGTATGCTGCAGATATGTGCTTGTGTACATGCCTGTGAGGAAGCTAGAGGTCAAACCCAGGTGTCATTCCGCAGAAATTCTCCATCTTGTTTGATGAAGCAAGGTCTCTCACTAGAACCTAGGTTTCCTGGATTAGGCGGGGCTAACTGGCCGACAAATCCCAGTGGTTCTCTTGTCTCCACCCTGCCAGCACTGGGCTTGTGAACACAAGCCACCATGCCTGGTGACTTGCAAAGCTCTGGGGATGGAACTCAGGCCCTCACACATCTGTGGCAAGCACTTTACCAATGGAGCCATTGGCAGCCCCGGTTCGACATGTGCTTAATTAGAAGGGAGACTGGTACCTTTTTTATTGTACATTTTTTTTCTAGCTTAATCATTCTCATTTTTATTTGAGAAACAAAATTTCTAAATTCCTTCAAAAACCCAGGTTCAAACTAGCTAATTTCTAAACGTGTCAGTATACCTAAACCACTTTAGGCTTATAATTTTAATAAGGTATCTTATTTAAAATACATAGTATGCTTAGTAGATGTGTGATCCTCTCTTTCATGAATCTCTAAATGCTTTTGCACAGTTTATTATTTGAACATCACCAAACCTTGGAAGACAAAAATCAGTGGGCATCTCACACACTTATGAAATAATAAGGAGGTTCAGAGATACTAAATGCTCTGCTCAAATTCATACAACAAGCCCATTGCCAATAACAAGTTCACTACCAAGAGGCTTAATGGGCAGGTCTAAACACCTGCCCACAATTCCAAACACAATCAGCATGTATTTACTGCTGCTTCCCAGTGGCTATTGTCCTGCAGATTGAGGTCAAACCCCACTGCTTCTCAGAGCCTGGGAACAATTCCAGGCTGTCCGAGGATATCAGAGCCTATGCATTCCTATGCTAACCTGTCAAAATTAGTTTGTTTGTGCTGCAATTTTAGCAGTCTTCTCAGAACCACTTCAGGCTGGACAGGCCAGAACCACTTTGCAGAAACCGACCAAGCCATGCTAAGGACGGGTGCAAGTCGGGTGCAGTAGCTCTCCCAACATGTTGATGTGCTTATTCTGGTCTTTCACTGAGGTAGTCTGAGCACACACATGACCAGCACCCACATGGCAGGTAACAACTCTCTGTGATTCCAGTTCCAGAGGATCAGACACTCACTTCTGACTTCTGCAAGCACCAAGTACATACGTGGTGCACCAAAATACACGAAGGCAAAATGCTTGTATACATAAAATAATTGATTTTCTTTATAAGAAAAACGCTTTACTTATTTCTAAAACTGTGGGCTTCATTTAGGGCAGGAAGAAGAAGGAATCTTGGCAGTTTCGCATCCCAGGAACTCCCACATGTACTAAAATTCACCTAGAGAAAGCTCATAAAACTTGACTCAATGATTTAAAGGTGAACATATTTCTCTGAAATTAGGTGCTGGGTTTGGGTTCCATCATGGCCAGGTGAGCTCATGGTTGTTCTGACAGCCCTGACCAGTGCACTGGGACAGGAAAAGGAAATGGATATTCCACAGGTTAGAGGGAGTGAAACTGGCTTCACTTGCAAAAGGCATGATCATCTCTGCAGAAAAGCTATGGAAACCAATGAGTCTGGTCATCAAAGCTGTGGGATAAGAGATCAATAGACAGAGGTGAATAATTATACACTAGCAGTGAACGATTAGAAGCATAGTTTTGAAGTGCTATTGAAAATATTAACTAAGTAAGGTCCTTTTAAAATGTGAGGTATTTATAGTTACAGAAAAAAAAGGAGCAACTTAGGAATAGTCAAGTAAAGATGCCTACCTGAACACTGACTCAACATTGCCAACATATCCACCCTGAAAAAGTGATCTACAGAGTCAACACGAGCCCGATTGACATTGCGTTCTCTAGAAACTGACAAACTCATTCTAAAGTTTACACTGAACTATGTAGAGACTATATCAGACAAACTATTATTTTTTTAAATTTGCAATTATTTTATTTTATGTGTATGGGTGTTTTACCTGTGTGCATATATGTACACCAACTGTGTATCTGATGCTTCAGGAAGGCAGAAGAGAGCATCCTGATCCCCTGAGAGTGCAGTTATAGACGGCTGTGAGTCAAGTGTGGGTGCTGGAAACTGAACCCGGGTTCTCTTCGACAGCAAGTGCTCTTAGCCACTGAGCCATCTCTGCAGCTCAGACAATATGATTTCAAAGTGGTGCCCTGAGACCCAAACTTCAAAGCTTTAAGCATCCTTAAAGGAGACATGTGCTGGGGACTATAAAGAAAGTCAGAGGTGAATAGAGTTAGAGATCGACCTGCCAATCAAGGTGGTTTGATAAAGCAGCAGTAGGGAGGGCCCAGCAGGAGCTGACCACCCTGTCAGTGTGCTGAGCTTCACCACCAAGCACCAGTTTTGAACTTAGCATATCAACTTCTAACAGATTTAAAGTGGGTTGTGGGACTAAATCTAAAAATCACAGCCATGAAACTTCTAGAAATAAGTGGAGATGAAGCCGTGGTGACTTTGGGGGGAAATCATTAAACCAGACATGCAGAAGTAGAACTCATAGAAGAAAAGAACACATAAACTTTTTCATTAAAGGACAAGATTCAGGATGCTAAGAAAACAGAAATCATTCAATGAATTACATAAATTTACAATTTGTGATTCAGTAACCTGAAGACAATGGCCAGATAATAAACTGTAAAAGGTTTTGATCAAAACTAGGTTCCAGATAGGAAAAGAACACACAGAAGGATCTTTGACTCCACAAATCCCAACTGGCCTGCTCTCCCCAAAATCCAATCAGTTCACCTTTAATCAGCAATTTTCCTCCTACTTGTTCTTCTATAAGAAATGAAAACTTACCGTCACAGAATCACCTTCATAAGAATGACAAGAGCTTTATTGGAAATATTCCAAAACAGCCATTGACCCAAACACCCAACAATTGTCAAATAGAAAATGCAGCTATGCTATGTGCCCACCGTGGAATCGGCCCGAGAAAAAAACAAACAAGGAAGTACAAGTCAGACTTCTAAAAGACACAGAGGCAGCAATGAAGCTTTGAAAGTGTGACACCAAGAGGCTAGACACAACAAGGGCTTGTGCTGGACGGTTCCACAAAGGACCCACCAGTGGTACCCAAGGATTGCGCTAGCCCCAGGAACAGAGTGTGAACTTGAGCTGTCCAAGGGCTGAGATCTCAGGCATCAAATTGTTAAAACCCCATAAGCACGGTGGTGCTGCATGGCTTTGTGTTTCTGAAGTTCCTTGGGCTACACTGTTAAACTGGAGAATTTTAATGAATGCAAATTATGCCTCGATGAAGATGACACAAAATGGATGAAGGAGAAGGAGGGAGTGAGAGGAGAGAGAGATTGGCGAGTATCTCAGGGGAACTGTTAGTCACCAAAGTAGCCCGATTAGGGTGTCTTCCTGTCAGAGTTTGGGGAAGTAAAGTGTACTTTAATAGTTCGATTTCCAGAACATGATGCATCTGCTAAAAGCAAAGTTCCAGTAACATTAATATAGCTTAAGAGCAAAGGAATTAACACAAAGAAGGTGGGTTGAGAGCCTTAGCTTATTATTCTCAAGGAAAGGGTGAAGGGAAGGTGAAACCAAGGCACCTCTGGAGGAAGGACCCCCAAAGCTGTACTTCTTTCATAGCATTGAGAACATTGACAGAAATCATCACAACCTACTGATTCCAACTCTGGAAATCAACTGACACCTTGTAACAATTTGGATTTTACTATAGAAAAGTGACCCTGACCCTGGCCAGGACAGAGGGGGTCTTTATGCCACTGTGTCTCCCCAGCCCCCAGAACTTCTCCTCCATCAGGGCAGCAAGGCAAAGGTGGCTGCCTGAGGACCCAGCAATTCCATTCCTAAGTGTCTAATGCCGAGAAATAAATGCACGTCTGCACAAGGCTTACACACAAATCTGCATAGCACCACTAATCAGAGTGACCCCAAAGTGTAGAGTCTAAATGTTGGCTGAGTTTTCTGTCCAGCCCAGTCCTGTAGCCATTAAGTCCCAAAGAATCACACAGAGGTCTACATTAGTTATAGCCAATTGACCCATTAACACTGGCTTCTTATTTACTAATTCTTATAACTTACATTAGCCCATAATTCTTGTCTGAGTTAGCCATGTGACTCAGTACCTTTTATGGCGAGGCAGTCACATCTTGCTTCCTCTGTGGCTGGGTCACTACTGCAGAATGTGCTTTCCTCTTTTCAGAATACCCATTGCCCTGCCTTTACTTCCTGCCTGGCTACTAGCCAGTCAGCATTTATTTAAAATATAAGTGACAGGGTACAGAGCATTGTCCCACAGCATCTGAATGTCCCCAGCTGATGAATGGATAAGGTAAATGTGGCAGGACCACAGGTAGAGATGTCAGTCACAAATAGCAAGGGAGCAGCATCCCATGAGAAAGATGGCAGTGCCCAAAGACCTAACTATATGAATATGTTTTTATCAAGTGTATAGAGCAGGCAAATTCATAAAAACTGAATGACCTCCTGTGTGTGTGTACGTGTGTATACATACATATATCCCTAATATATAGGAAATACAGAATTTATTAGACTTGCTCACGGACTGTGGTTCAGCTACTGCACCAATGACTGTCTAACAATGGAAGGTCCAGGAATCCAGTAGGTTTTTAATTCATGAGACTGGATGTCTCAGCTGGTCTTCAGTATATGCTGGAATCCCAAAGGAATAGGCTCTAATGCCAGTGAAGGAATGAACTTGCCAGTGAAAATGAGAGAAAAGCTGGCAAAGAGAGCAAGCTTCCTTCTTCATTTCCTTTATATAGGCTGCAAGCAAGAGGTATGGTCAAGATTAAAAGTGGATCTTCCCACCACAAAAGAGCTGGACTAAAGGTGCATTTCCCACTTCAAAGATCCAGATTAGAAGTGGGTCTTCCTACTTCAAATGATTTAGTTAAAAAAAAAAAAAGTCCCTCATAGGTGTATCCAGCCATTTGGGATTTAGTCAATTCCAGAAGTAGTCAAGCTGACAACCAAGAGTAGCCATCACACCAGGCCATGCAAGGTTTCTTACCAAAACTGATTACAACATGCTAAGCTTAAATTTGTTGAATTTATTTTTTACATGTATTTATATTTTGTGTATATGTAGGTGTGGTGGTGGTGTGTATATGTTTTGTGTTTTGTGTTAATATGCTATGGCATGAATGTGGAAGTCAGTGGACAGCTTGTGCGAGTTAGTTCTCACTTTCCAACATGTGGGTTCTAGGACCAAACTTTGGATGTCAAGCTTGGCAACAAGCACCTTGACTCTTGGAGCCATTTAAACAACCCATAATAGTCTCAGTTTAGGTCATAATGTAGGTCCCGTGGATCTGTGAATATACTAGAATGCCAGAATTGCATACTTTAAAAAATGTCAATTTGTGAATTACATATTAATAGGAATTTGTAGTAAGAGGTGCACGGGCTGTGCTCCCAGCGCCTGGTTCCCGGCACAGCGCCCCTTGTTCTGTCCTGCCTGGCTCCTGGTGCGTACCTGAAATAATTACATGGAAACTGTATTCATTTAAATACTGCCTGGCCCATTAGCTCTAGCGTCTTATTGGCTAACTCTCACATATTTGTTTAACCCATTTCTAATAATCTGTGTGTCACCACGAGTCGTGGCTTACCGGGAAAGATTCAGCGTGTCTGACCTGGGAGCTTCATGGCAGGCAGCTCTCTCTCACTCTGTCCCCTTCCCAGTATTCTGTTCTCTTTTCCCTGTCTAAGTCCTGCCCTATCAAAAGGCCAAGGCACTTTCTTTATTAACCAATAAGAGCAACCCAAATACAGAAGGACCCTCCTACACCAAGAATTATTATAGAAAATATGTTCTATTCCTTATTAGTTACTTTTCTAGTCTCTGTGATCAAATACCTGTCAAGAAGCAGCTTAAGAAAGGAAGGTTCATTTGGCTCACAGTTCGGAGGAATACAGTCCATGATGGTGAGGAAAGCATGGTGGAGGAGCACGAGCCAGCTGGTCACACTGCACCTGCTGTCAGCAAGCTGAGTGAAGTGAATGCTGCCACTTGGCTTCTTTGTGGGATGCTGCTGCTTACAATCAGGGTGGATGGCCACTGTTTGGGAAACCTTTCTGGAAACACCCTTCTAGACACACACCAGGGGTATGTTTCCATGATTCTAAATCGTATCCAGTTGATAATCAACCATGACAATTTGTGAATATAACAATATATGCTTTCTATAGTAGATAATCAAACAGCGCAACAAACCTGTCAGAATGAGAAACAAAGGCAGGGACAAGGGAACCTGGGAACAGGAGCAGGTGAAACCCCACACCAGCATCACAAAGTTAAAGCTCTGTGCATGGTGCTTAAAAAGTTTTCCATTAGAAGCCTTGATCTCCAGTGAGTGAGCACCTGGGGTCCTCTGCCCTTCCACTCCCAATGCAGGGCCACTTTGGAGGATTGGTGATGCCACTATCTAGCATGTTTGGAGCTTTGGGCTGCAGGGCCTTGGCACTGATCCAGTTCTGTAGGTGAGCAGAGCTGTGGGATGCAGACTGGCTGCACAGTCAGGTGAACTCGACGTGCTAATACCTTGCAAGATTTATGGGTGTCCTTGGTAACAGCAACACTAACAAGCATACCTTGTCTCCTCTTTGCAGCTCAAGAGAAAACTAGATGTAGTCTCCATCATTCGGGCCAACCATTACAGGTTCAGTCATAGCTGTTCTGGCTAAAGCCCACCATTGACTAAATCAACCAGACAATCCTGCTTCTCAGCTATACCCACCCTAGGCTTGTGCTCCTTTACAGTTTGTAGAGTGAGGGTTGACACTCTCTCACAGCACACCCTACTCGGGTCCACTGAGCATTAACCCCTGTGGTTCACATCAGAAATTCAAAGGGAAACAGCACTCCCCGCGCCCCCCCCCATCTGCATCCTATGAGTCAGGAAAACATTGTCAATGATCAGCTGATAGCTGAGCCACCAAAATTAAGGGACAGTAAGACCCATGATCCCAGTCATCAATGCAAAAATCATGGTGACATTTTGTGTGGTTTCTGCTGTGATTTCTGCTATGTGGGCTGGTGGCTGCTCAAGCTGAAGCCATCCTCTTATTAGATACTCTGGCCTCTTTTGGACAAGGTTTCTGGGACTACCTGGGGAAATATTCTTAAATACTATGGATGTGTCAGCATGGGACTGACTTCTGCATGTGGACGACAGTTGTGTAGCTTGGTCTTTTGTGGGGCTCCTAGCAGTGGGACAAGGATCTGTCCCTGATGCATGGGTTGCTCTTTGTAACCTACTCCCTATGGTGGGATGCCTTGTCCAGCCTTGATTGGAGGGGGAGGAACTTAGTCTTGCCTCAGCTTGATATGCCATGCTTTATTGACTCTCATGGGAGGCTTTACCCCTTCTGAATGGAGACAGAGGAGCAGTGGATGGGGGAGGGGAAGAGGGAAGTGAGGGTAGAACAGGAGTGAAGGAAGGAGGGAAAACTGTGGCTGGAATGTGAAAGAGAGAAAGAAAGAAAGAAAACAGAAAGAAAGAATGAATGAAATATAAATTGCTGTTTTAATTTTGGGGGGAGGGTCTTAGATATTACTCTTATAATATCAACCCTGGCAAAGAACTACATAACACCAGAAAGACAACCAACTTAGGATACATCATGCAGATAGAACAAACCTGTCTAGATGCTACATGATCTCCCTCCCACTGAAGGCTGGAACTCCTGAGGTCCTGCATGAAACCACAGATGCCCTACTTTAATATAAATGACCCCATTAATTTTCTCCGTTTCCTTTAAGGGCTACTGTGGTTTTTTGTTTTTTTATAACACCTTAGTCCTTGCAAAAGCAACATAGAAAAAGAAAGGAAACACAGACTCTGGAACAAGAGGGCATAACAATGTTCATTCAAGGAAGGGTTCAGGTCAGCGTAAGGGGGGGCATAGATAGAGGACAAAGTGAAGGGAGGGATGTAACAAGGCTAGGATTCTCTCGAGCTATAGAAAGACATGCTGGACCCAGAGGGGCAACACTGACAGAATTCATTCAGAACACTGAACCTTGCTATAAATACTAATCACACACACATGCACGCACACTCACATGCATACATGCATACACATATACACACATGCACACACATACACATGCAAGCACACACACACATTCATCTATGCACACCTGCTTGCATGTGAGCCACAGGTAATGGAATTGAAGATGGCTTAACAGAAGCCAGAATATGTTGCTTTCAATTCAGTCCTCGACAACATAAATCCTTCCCCCAGCCCCAAAGAGCATGCTTTCACGGTTGTTCTTTGATTCCTCTCTCATTCATCCTCCACAGTGAGGCTGTCACTAAGCCAGGGGCTTCCCCTTTATATAGTCTTTCAGAAGTCACCTCTTCTTTAAAGCTCTCACCAGCCCCTAGGGTCTTAACACACATCTGTCTGGGATGATTTTTTCTCCATAGGGAATTCGGCCATCAACTAGTTTGTATATATGATCAGAAAGGTTAAGTTCGAGCTAGTGAAATCCAGAAGCAGGTTACGCTTTTGAGTAAAACCAAGCACGTCCCCAGGCTAATCCAGCAACGGGGGGTTTCTATCAGAATCCACAGTAACACAACGCTGCAGAAACGGGACATAGGAGGCGTGTGTGTGATTTCCACACACTGGTGAAACCAAGCTGCCCACACTCCAGCCTGTGTTACCGAAGGAGGCGTGGCTTCATTCCTAACAGTCATGTGAAAATTGCCAATGGAATGACCAAAGGGTAGATGACAAAAAGCTGAGAAATAACCAAAAATAAAATCCTCACTGCAGTGAGAATTCTAGATGCTGAGACACCATGCTGTCATTAAGACTTCAAAGTGGGGCTGATGGGGTGATTCAGTTGGCAAATCACTGGTTTTGAGCGATAACAACCTGAGTTCAATCCTCAGAACCCACATTAAAAAGCCAGGTGTGGCAGCATGCTTGGAATACTAGCCTTGAGGTGGCAGAGATAGGTAGGTCTTTGTGGTCTCACTGGCTAGTTAGGCTAGCCTGCTTGTCTGATTCCAGGTTTGTGAATTACTGTGTATCAAAACCCCCAGTGGGCAAAGTTGTCATCTGGTCTCCAAACACACACATGGACCTACACACACGCATCTGCACACACATGAATACGTTCATACCCCCAAAATTTGCAAGCTGAAAATCCATTCTAGAATATGAATTAGTGTGAGTATTAGCAAGCATGTGGCCCAGATTACTTTAGAACATAAATATGATGAGATGAGCTATATGGGAGTTATGGTTTGAGACTGAGGGAATCTTGGCTGAAAGATAAGTCATTTTGCCATGCAAGAAAATTAATAGAGCAAAAATTATTAATAGCCTTGTCATGACTCATGGAAATCCTACCTCTTTGAGTAGAGCTGAATATGGGGGAAATCACCTGGGTAGAGTATAGCCTGTGAGGTCAAGGGCTAGTCTCACACGGCCCGCCGCTGATCTTAACAACCTCCCAGATGTAAGGCCCTCTAAAGAGGAACACTTCACTGGTTTATGGAGCTTGGGACCCATCTGTCCTCTTTTTTGGAAGATCAGTGAAGATACTGAGACTCCCAAGTGGATGTCCCTGATCTCAAACTTCACAGGTGGTGGAAGCTGTTCAGTATGAAATGTTCCCTCATGAGCTCTCGTGTGTGTGTGCAAACGTGGTCCCCAGCTGCTGTTGTTGCCTGGGGAGGTTGTGGAGCCTTTGAGCTGGACTTCCATTGGCAGCAGTGACCACTGGAGGTGGACCTTGAAGGTGTAAGCATCTGTTTCTTGTCTGCAGCTCTGGGCTTCCTGGTCAGTCCGCATGTAAGAGGCAGCATCTGCATGCTCCTGTCACTGTGGTCAGAGACAGAGTAGTTGCCTCTTCTTCCACACCACAAAGGATTGAGACCAGGAGTCAAAAGTCCACCATTAGGTTGTATGGTGGTGAGTTTTAACTGCCAGCTTTACAAATCTAGAATCAACCTGAAGGAAGTCTCTGTAGAGACTAACCAGATCTGGCTGGCCTGTAGGCTTGTCTGTCGGGGACTATCCTGACAAATGGGAAGATAAAGCCCTTGCGGAGACACCATTCCCTAAGCATAGTCTCATGTGTAGAGTTGGCTGCATTGCTCCGCAAAGTCTGCTGGACATGAAGAAGCACATGGCTCCACTTCCTAACAAGCAGCTACGGACACAAATACCATCTCCAGCTAAAGCAAGATGAACTGAAGGCCAGGGAAGGAACCTGGGCCTTCTGGCTGTCTTCTGACTTTCAGTCACATTAAATCCCCATGGTCCTTGATCTTGCAAGGTGCTCCAAATGCAGAGGGACAGCAAGCTCCTTCCTGGGTAGGTCACTCTCCTCCCACTCCAAGAACATACTGCCTTCCTCTTTTCAGCATCTCCATTTTTGTCTTCTCTCTTCTGTAAGCATTGCCCTTCTTTGGCTCTCATTTCACATGTTTCCATAGGCAGGGTCCTTAAAAGAAGGGAAGTACTTGTGGACCTTTAATAAGCATTATGAATGGTGGTGCAAACCCTTTCAGAGATGGGAGCAAAGGAGCCGTTTATTCTGCCTGGAGGAGAGTCAAACTTCAACTGGGCCTTGAAAGATGCTTGTGAATATGGAATACAGAAACGAAGGAAGATTCTGCTAAGAGGATACTATGAACAAAACAAGAACTCTCTTGACTATTTCATGTAGTTTGGCATTACTAAAATGCAAAGTAGTTTCAGGTTAGAGAAGCAGTGTTTTAGGAGTGTTCTTAGATTTCTAGATTGTTCCATTTGGAAAGATAATGGTACCATTACTAAGACAGATAATACAGGGAGTACCGAGTACATCCTGGCATGTTGAGAGTGAGGTCTCCATGGGGTGCCAGTTAGAAAAGTTAGCTAAGAAGTTAAAAAATAAATAAAAGGCAAACTCATATAAGGAATAGGGATCAGACATTCAGTACACAGGAGGCAACAGAGGAGACAAAAGGAGCAGGCTAAATCACTCAGTGACCCTGTGATATCACTTATGTGACTAGCAGCAGTGAGGACCAGAAGGCTAGAAATACTGGTGAACATGCAAAGTTGTGGTAGCCAAGAACTGAAAAAATCAGAAATCTCTTAAACCTTTATAAAAAAGCCAGAGTCTATTGTCAAGGAAACTGTAGGAGAACCAGACTTGAATGAAAGAAAGAAAGAAAGAAAGAAAGAAAGAAAGAAAGAAAGAAAGAAAGAAAGAAAGAAAGAAAGGAAGGAAGAAAGAAAGAAAGAAAGAAAGGGAGAAGGGAGAGAGGGAGAAGGGAGGGAGGGATGAGGGAAGAAGGAAGGAAGAAGGGAGAGAGGGAGGGGGAGGGAGGAAGAAAGGAAGAAAGGAAGGAAGGAAGAAAGAAAGAAAGAAGGAAGGAAAAAAGGAAGAAAGAAAGAAAGAGCTAGTCATTAGCAACAAATTCTATATACAATATCAAATGGGCCTGAGATTAGATAGAGTTATCTCAGAGGGCTAAACTTCAAACTGTTGTACCAGGAAAGATCTTTGTCATCAACACGTCTACTGCCTCTGCTGTCTCCTTTCTCTCTGGGACTGGGCACATACTCAAGCTCAAGTAGAGTAAGTTTTCTGAGGGACCTTATATTCTACCTTTACACAGACTCCTGGATTCTAGGGACAGAATCTCCTGGATGCATGGTATTGTAGGAGACCCTTGGCTTTCCAGACACACAGCCATTCTTTGGAAGATTTCTGGTCACACAGGAAACTCATCAGTCATCAGAGTTGACACACATAACTTCACCTGTACAGGACTCAGAATGTTGGAGCCTACTCTATTAGAAGGAAGCCTTCTCCACTAACCTGTGTGTGGTGAGTACCTGTGTGTCTGTGTGTGGTCATGTGTGAGTGTGGATGCCCGTGTGCACATGCACGTGGAGACCTGAGGTCAGCTTCAGGTATCATTCCTCAGGACACCCCTCTACCTTAGGATTTTTGGGGTCTTTGTTGACCTGGAACTGACCTATTTGGCTGGCCCATGAGCCTTTGCTTCCCCAACCCTGAGCTACAAGGCCATACCGTCAAGTTCAGCTTTTAAAGACAAAAACAAACAAACAACAGTGAAAAGATGTGTTCTGGGATGGAATTTGGGTCTTCACACTTGCAAGGCAAGTAATTTACCTCCTAAAGCGATGTCCTCAGCCCTTTGATCGACCTTGAACGCCCTTGTGCCTCACCTACTCTGCTGATCCCCAAACTCAACACCAGGGCAAATGAGGAGGGAAGGAACATGTGGTCCATAGCCATGTGAGCTCACGGCTCCCTGATTCCCTGCACAGACCAGCCCCGTGAGGTGAGCCTCACTCTGGACTCTTGAGGACAAAGAGCCCCACATAAAGCAACTCTTCTCATTGTTCCCAGCCGTGCAGGGCATCTGCTTCTCTTTCTCGCCTTCCTGGATAATCTCCTTTTATCCTGCGATGCCTTAAAAATAGCTCAGAGCAATTTTCAAAGCCTAATAGTCATTAAAAAGAGGTGTTAGGAATGATCACATCCGCGCAGGCTCAAAGCACAGCACGATTTCCAGCTGTCTCATTAGCATACCAACCAGTCATCCAAGGAGTGGAGATTTCCCAGCCTCACCCTTCGGGAAGGCTTCAGGACCTCTCACCCTTCAGACAGATATCTGTGAATGCTTGGAGTTCTCCTAGTGGGAAACCAAAGGGCATGCGCCTGTCCCCTCATGGCCTGAATGGACAGGCACATGTCCCTATGGTCTCTGAGGCCCCTAAAGAGAACACAAAACCACACACTATTCCTGAAGAATAAACCAAACTCTCAGGCTGCTGAGCTGGCTGTGGTCCAACAAGACGATGATTAAGCACAGTGAAGTAAACATTCCATCCATTCTCTGGGATAAATTGAAGTTCAATATTGTCCTTGATCTTCCACAGCTTTCCCCTGCAAGAACTTTCCTTACTTCAGTGGGGTGCAACACATAGCATATGACTAATATGCGTTCAACATACTAAAACCTTGCTTCAAATGGTGGAATGCATGCCTAAGGAGGTTAGCCTCATTGCTAACCGTATTTGCGACGCCATACATCTAGTGACTAGAGTTTGACCATACATCCCATTTACTAGAATTTACTCCAAACGGCTTTTAAGACTTTTCAGAAGTCAAAAACCTATCTTCAATGCACTGACCTCTGCCCCGATTTACAAAGTGGTTTGAGAGATTGCCTTGGAATTCCAAAGAATACATAAAAAATGGCTCAGAGGACAGCTGTGTGACAGCGTGTGCTAAGGGGGACAGCACTCGTAAGCATCATGACTCATAGCACCTTTGAGAGGGGAGCATCTGTTTGGTCACTCAGGGCATTCTTACCTCATCTGTACCTTGAAGAAAATGACACAGGTCAAGCTTCGCTAACCTGGAAAATTCACAGCGCTCCCAAGTCTGAAGGCCTTTGACTAGAGTCTACATACAGAAGCCTGTGTCATTCAACTTGGTTTCATGCACACACAGCTACTGCCTGAAACTATCACTGGTGTTTCTGTGGAATGCATCTCTGACACACAAGGAATGTTGTATTAGGCACTGCAAACCAAACCCAGGTCTTCTCAATATGTACTCCAAAATCTGAACCATAACATGCTTAACTGTGAATGCACTCATAGAACATGCTGGAATGGGCACTAGGCACGACTGTGTCTTCCTGGATTCTACCGCAACACACCACCTTGTTTAAAAAATACGTTCTAGCAGAAAAGGCAAGGTAACAGTTTGTATTACCACCTAAGATCGGGGGGGGGTACTATAAAGCAATGGGGCCACCACTTTACACTCCCATTTGTCACTTTTGATTTCAATTTCTGTTTTGTAACTTGTATGCAGCCATCCATTTCTTAGTATTTCTGCTAGAGGAAGGTCAGCATTGACGCGCAGGGAGGGCTCCGTCCAGGTGCTGATTGTGGCACTGTTGGTAGAAGAAGAACTTGAAA
Source organism: Ondatra zibethicus (assembly GCA_004026605.1). Taxonomy (NCBI): domain Eukaryota; kingdom Metazoa; phylum Chordata; class Mammalia; order Rodentia; family Cricetidae; genus Ondatra; species Ondatra zibethicus. The sequence continues at coordinate 195,297 of PVIU01000682.1, forward strand.
GCCGCTTGCGCACTGCATAGAGACTGCGGTCGGTGCACGCGATAGAAGTCTGGGTGGTAATGTGTGAGGGCGAGGTGGGTATCTGCTCACAGTGCAATGAGTGCATGGCGGTGTGAAATGTATGCTCAGAAAAAAATAGTATCGTGTGTCATCTATTGCTCTCTCCTTTGTATCAATCCTTTGAGAATTGCATATACTATATTTTGATTATGTTCACCCAGCTCCTCTCAGGTACACTCCTATTCCCCATTTAAACAACTTTTATCCTCTTTTATTCCTTAAACCTATTAAATACATTTTGGGCTGTCCATAAGCTCTGGGGTGTGTGGCCTTCCATTGGAATGTGGTTCATCTAGCAGAGTATTCAATTTCTCTGAGAAAAACTGACTATCTCATTTCCAGGCGTTATCGATAATTCCCAATCCATATATATTCCTAGGTATAAAAATACATGTATCTTTATGTGCATATATGAAAACACATTTATTTATATATGTATATACAAACACACATATACACATATACATACTACTCTTTGTATATATTTATAATATTTTATATTTATATATATCTGTATAAATAATTATCAATTATATGTAATTTTATATATTATATTTATACATTATGCTATTTAATTACTATATATGTTCATAATATATAAATATAAATATTTAAATTTATAATATATAAATATTTGTGTATAAATAGCATGATATAAGTATAAATATTATACTATATATGTACTATATATATACTATATATATGTAGAGAGAGAGACTATTAGTCTGTCTGTCAAAGTCATGACAGAATTAGCTAAGATAACAAGGGAAATCTATGAGGGGCTTAGATATAATTTCACAAATACACAAACACAAATATCTTGGTCTTGCATTTTTAAATGGTTACTCTAATTACAAGTTACTCATAGAAGCCAGAAGTGAATGAGTAATTGCATTCCACACCTTCACATATAGCATAGCCACCTCACAGTGCACACACAGTTTTGGTAACCTTTGAGGGAGTCCAGGCTTTCCTGGTGACATTGAGCCCTTGGAAGCCTCCAGCCAGTCCCTAGGGTGCATTGGATATCAATGGTGCCGAGACTGCTCACAGCAGTTTTAGCCCTTAGACATACATGCTGAGGGAGAGGGTGCAGAACAGGTAGCTGCTTAAAAACTGAAGTGAAGAAACATCTCATTGCATGCAATCATGTCCAGGGTGTGAGTTATAGTGGAAGTGGGCAGAAATCTCACAGGTCTCTGAGCATCGAGACTGGGACCCGAGTGAACTCTCATAGTTTTTTATAATATGACTCAATTAGGAGGGAAAAAAAAGATGCCTTGCACCCGAGGCATCTGAAGTGATTGATATAGTTACTGTCACCATAAATCACACCCTTCTCTTTAGGATGGTGTACAGATGGTCCCATCTTGAGTCCCTTCAAAATGCAGTGACTCTGAGGGGTAGGGGTGGAGTCCATGCTCATCCAGCACCGGTGACGCAATCCATTGAGAACCAGGACACTTCAGGTTCGCCTAGGGCCTATGAAAAATGAGCAGGGCTTGAAGCAAAGGAAAGAGTGCTGCAGGAGAACGCTGTGAGCCTAAGTCAGAATCCCAGGTCTGCTGTCCAGTGACACCTGAGACGGAATGCTAAACCATGACTTCTTGTGACTGCCGTTCTCTTGCTTTCATTGAGCATCAGTATAGAAGCAGCTTGCCAAGAGAATGGGGCAGGGACAGTGTCTCTGCCTACTTCCATAATTCTTGTGTGGTAGTTGATATTGAGAACAGGATCTAGAATGATCTGGAAGATAAACTTTTGGGCTCATCTGTATGGGAGTTTCTGGATTCAGTTAACTGTGGTGGGAAAGCCTACCTTAAATGTTAAAAACATCATCCCAAGGGCTGGTGTCCAGGCTGAGAAAGCAAGCTGAGTTCTTTCTGCTACCTGACTGTGGATGCTATGTGGCCAGCCACCTCACGCTTCTGCCACTATGCCTGCTCTGCCATGAAGCTACCTCATTAAACCAAAAATAAGCCCTTCCCGAGTGGCTTTTATCCGGTGTTTTCCTCTGCAAGGAGAAAATAAACAATAAAATACACAGTTAACCTTTGCCATGTCACGCATTTCATTAGCGTGCTTCTGCTTTTCTGGCTGCAGGTGAGCTCCCACTGTCCCCATGGGCCTTCTGGCCTGGAAGGTCAGTGCTGTGTTTGGAAGGTGTATGATAGCAGAATGGCATCTGAGTGCCTGCCTGTCCTGTGCTTTCTGAACGTCTTCGTGCCTGTGTTACAGGTGCCAAACTGATGTCCTCCAAGGTAGGGCCCTTTCGACACATCCCAGAATGGCCATGGCGCCGCAGTGAGTGGAGCCAGGTGAGACGATCTGAGTTGAAGAATCTGCTGTCCTCCATCCCAGAGACAGGGCAGGATGAGAGGAGGAAGCAAAGCTTGGCAACAGGGCTGTCAGAGTTCCAAGGATGTCAGCCCCGCCCCGTGATCCTAGCGTTCAAAAGAAATCGCTAGGGTCCAGGGGAGATGGCTGTGTCAGTGAAGAGCCTGGCACATATTTGGATTTGAGGTCTTCAGGACCCATATAAGAATCTGGGCATGGAGGCAATGTGCCCGTAGTCCCAGCTCTGGGGATGGAGTTAAAAAGATAAACAGGAGAGTTCCTGGAGTTTGCTGGCCAGTCAGTCTAACCAACTGATGAGATCCTGGTTCCGTGAGAGTCTCTGCCTCAAAAAGTAAGGTGGATAACAGCTGGGGACACCAGATATTCACCTCTGACCCTATAAGCACATGAGCCCACACACATATGCAATTCCTCACATGAATATGTACACACACACATACAAACAAACACACACACACCCCCCACACACACATACCCATCAGAGACTGGGGAGATGGCTTAGTTGATAAAGCCATCTAACACGAGAATCTAAGTTTGCCCCACAAACCCACACTTCCTGTGTTCAATCCCTTCACCCACTTGTGACTCTTGTATGACCTTTCCTCTTGCTTAGCAGCCCTGCCTCATGTTCCACACTCTGAATAACAGCAGTGACACAGCACTGTAGGAATGTTTATCCAGGAAACTAGAGAAGGGACATAGATGTAAAGTCTCCCAGTGGGGAATGAGCATGTCTCCACCATGATGACGTGGTGGTGGTGACTTTTGTCAGTAAAACTGTATTTCCCTGTCAAGTCATTTATTCAAAGTCCTCTGTATTATGACAACCCCTGTCACAAAGCTGCAGAGACCAGAGAATTGCCCAGAAGCTTGCAATTCATACACATACACACACACACACATAGCACAATTATAAAAAATATTGCCAATCCTTAAATTTTTAATTTCACATAAATCCACATTTACAGATTAACTCACAAAATTAGGGGTTTTGTCATTGTGCACTCGTTCCGCACTGGTAGGACAGGATGGAGAGATGGCTCAGACACTAAGAGCACTTGCTGCTCTTTCCACAACCTGGGCTCTGTTTCAAGAATTCATGTGGCAGCTGACAACCTGTAGTTCCACTTCGAGGTGCTCTGATGCCTTCTGACACCCACAGGCACTACACACACACTTAGACAAAACACTCATACACATAAAATAATACATCTAGACGTTGCTTATTACAATGATTGTCTCGAGTCCTCTATTAGGACTGGGGTTTCCGGGTCACCGTGGCCCCACACTGCACATCAGAGCTGGATACTGACCATCAGACTTGATTCTTTACCCTAACCTGCTACTTGCTCACCTTTGCAGACACTAAGATTTTCAGCCTGTGTTTGTGTATTAGGAACATCCAGAGAAATGGAACCAGAAATAGGAAGAAATGGGCTCAAAGGAGTTGGTCATATGGCTACAGAGGCTTGACTAGTCCAAAATTGAATGGGAGCAGTCAGCTGGCTGGAAATTCTACAGAGTCATTCAGTTTAAGTCCAAAGGTCACCTGTTATAAGTCTGCAGAGTTAGGTCATAGTTCAAGGCCACAGGCACCCAATGGAGAATTCCCTATTATTGGGGAGGTCAGAATTTTGTTCTACTGAAGCTTTCTACTGACTGGATGAGGAACATAGACTCTATAGACAGCAATCTGATTTTCCCAGTGTCCACTATTTTAAATAGTAATGTCCTCCACACACATCACAAGAGATGGCATGTAATAAAACTTGAACCAGATTTCAGGACATCATGGCCTAGCCAAGTTGATACGTGAGATTACCAGTCACAGACTGGCCCTCTTGCCTGATATACCGCCTTCTCCAAGAGCTAAGCTTAGCATCCTCATATCGAAAAGATGGGGAAACATGGGCTGACTGGATTAGAAATTTCAACTTTTGTCAGATATTTACTTTGCTTTTTTCCTAAGAAAAATTCTTTAGGGCAGACATCTTTGGCTACGGTTCACTTTTAACAAGGACACCTTTAATCCAGAGAAAGATCATAACTCTGAAGACTCAGTTGTATAGACACTGTAGCAGGAGGACCTTTCCTGATGGTAGCTTTACATGTCAACTTGACTAGCTGATGGCAGCCAGTTATTTGGTTAAAGATGGGTCTTAGGTGTTTCTGTGAAGGGCTCTTACAGAAAGCATTTGCATCCATAGTTAGTTAGCTTGAAGTAAGGGAGAGGAGCTCCAGGAGCCGGGGTGGCCTTTGCCTGGTGCATTGAATATCAGAGCAAATCTCAAGGATTCTTAGAAGGACTCCTGCCCTGAGAGATTACATGAAAATCATGCCTGTTTCTAGTGTGCCAGTGTATGGTTCTTAACCTACTGGCCCTACAGTCCTGTGATCCATTTCCTGGTGTGTGCGTGTGGTGGTGGTGTGTGTGGTGTGCATGTGTGTGTATGTGTGTTTAATGTGTGTGGTGGAGGAGGGGCAAGTTTTCTTTCTCTCGAGATCTCTGAATGACACCAAAGTGTCTCCAAGGGAACATCAGATCTGAGCAGTTAACCCGGGAATCGGTATCTGAATGCCTTGTCTGAATGCTTTTGCCTGACGGTGGAGGAAACTGGGGCTCTGGGACAGGTCAATGGTTAGAGCACCTGCCTAGCATGCGTAAGGACCTGGATTTAAGACCCAGCCTCCATCCCCAACACACACATTCATATTCTCTCTCTATCCCTCTCTCTCTTTCTCCAGATTACTAAGGAGGAAATCAGGATACTGAACGCTCAGAAGACTCGCCCCAGACCGTGCAGTAGGTCACCAGAGGAGGCGGGTGTCCATTCGTCTTCAAGCCTCGTTTCTTGTCCATCACTTCTTGCCTGAGGCATAGCAATTTGTGAATGAGTTTGAGGAGACTACTCATTAAGGGCCAAGTGGGAAGCAGACTAGACATTTTGTACTTAGAAAAACAAGGCACTGGAAGATATGTGTCATTGTCCTAATTCCATCTCTTGCTATATTTGCAATCTCGGGCAAATTTCCCAAACTCTTTGGCTTCCGTTCCCTTATCACAAAGGGCAGTGATGGTGTCAACTCTTATTTAATTCTTGTGGTTTCGGTGATAAAGTAAAAATCAGATCTTAGGGTATCCTTCACATTTAAAGAATGATTAAAAAAATATTTTAGGAAATTAGAAAGGCCATCCTCTGCCCCACCACACAGACAGACCACACACACACACACACACACACACACACACTTTTCATTAAACATTTTATTTGATTTCCATGTCCGTGACAGAATTCAAAGCACAATTCGTATCTCAGCAAGTCTCACCCAAAGATAGAGTGATAGAACAAGGCCCTCAAAACCTTCAGCAGGGGCTTGGCTTTTCTGGGCCTTATTTCAAACACCCGCAGATCGGGACTGTGATGCATGGTGGTGGGTGTCCAGAAGCGAGTGAGAAGCAGAAAGCTGTGTCCAGTGGATATAGGACTATCTGAGCGCCGACCATGGGCTGAGTCATCACTCTCCACACAAACAGTAACAAGAATCAGGCGTGATGGTTTAGAGGAGCATGCTCCACCACCACCCACAAGGACAGGCTTTCCAGGCGACAGAGTTGCTCCCCTGCAGTGAGTTTTCCTGGGGGACAACAGACGGGGGAAATATTTGCTGTGCAGTATCGGAAGGTTTAGGAAGTTACCCACCAAAGCTGAGGTGAACGGATAGTCAGTGACCCAAATGTGCATTCCTTGGTGGTTAGGCTCACTAGTATCGCATATGTTCAACAAGATGGTGCCACCCTTTAGAGAAGGTTTAGACAGAGGGCGGTGCTGACGCCTGGGTTGGTCCATACAAGGAGGGGCCAGCTTATCACAGAATGTACTCAAGCTCCTCTCCTCCTACCTGAGTCAGCTCAAAGCCTCCCCACCCATCAGCATCTCCATCATAAACAGGCTCAGTGGTAGAATACGTGATGCACATGCTTTAGGCCCTAGGGTCTTATCCCAGTGCACTGCAAACTCAACCTTTTACACCCCTTCCCATTTCTCCTTCCTTGCTGTGTCAATACTGCCAGTGACAGCTATCTCTTGGAAGTGTGTTTTTCACTCACCCCAGAGCTCCCTCTTCTTTATTCTGAGCCCACTGCCCACACAGTGGCCCTGGCCGGGCTCACCAGTCATATGGCTAGATGGGGAATTTCCAGCATTGTCCTTGGGTACTGTTCATTTTTCTCTTCTAATTGAGCATGGCTCTTGGTACACACGTCTCACCATGTCCCACCTCACTGTCTTTGCCCCCTGCTTTCCCACAGACCTGTCTACCCCCTTACTTCCCAAGTGTGGGCGGGGCCCTGTGCTCCATCCCCTGTACACTCCCCCGGAACAGCATCCACAACTCTGGCTTCCATCACCACACTTGCAGCATGACCCCAACTTGATCAGCAGGTTCACCCATGTCCTGCCTGGGTTCTGCCACCAACATGTCCCCTTTAGCCCCACATGTCCACATCTGGCTCCCTGCTATTCCCACTCAGCTATCGCAGGGAAGAAGTTCAACACCCACACGAGTGTCAAGTTAGAACTGAGGCTCCTCTCCCTAGAGGCTTCTCTGAGAGTGATTAGTGAGCCCATCACCCAGTCTTCTTGCCTTATCTTCCCCAGCTTTGTCTGCACCCTCCTCTGTGGGCGATGGGTATGACTTCATAGTCATTCTCTTCCCTAGCCTCGGTTCCCGTGTCTACTTCCTACCCACGTAGACAATGCTAGCAAGCAACTGTGCTCACCGCGAGGCTGTATTACATTGTGGATCCATTGCCCTCAAAACCCTCTGTGGAATGTATGTAACAAGATGGTCACCTCGCCATCAGGCTGCAGTTCTAACCTAGCTGCCCAATACATCATGGACCAACCAAGTATGACTCAACCCTTGCTTGAGCCTTGAGACCCCTGGCCACACTGACACGTCCCTGGAACCCCTTTATACTCACCTGACAAACTGCTGTTCAACCTCCATCCTCAGAGCTGAATTCTAATTTCTTCAACAGTCACCTCAGGTAATCTTCTCCCCTTTGCCCCCAGTATGCTTAGATTCTTCACGATATACACATGTGCTACTCTGAGCCTGGCACTGGAGCTGGCTGTTCCTCCTTCTCCTCCATGCCCACCCCTGGGCTATAAGTTCTCCTCTCTCCTCAGTACCATATTTACTTGCTGCTGGCCCAAGGGAAACCAGTCGCAAGGGCTTGTTGTTGGGTGACCCCTGCTCAGCCCCTTTGCACTGATGGATATCCCTAGGAGAGCGGCTGCCTGTCCAAGGCTCTGATAGCTCCTTTCCTGTAGCCCCTCTGCTTTCAGACTGTATCAGTGTTCTAGTTGCTTTGGGCCAGGAGGCATTTTCTGCCTGTTCACAGATGCCTCTTTGCCTCTCGCTGCATTAACAGCAAAACAAGTGCATCCCTAAGAGGGGAAATTAGGTTTATAAGTAAGAGACATATGCATAGTTTGGGGCATTACATCCAGAGCTAAAATGTCAAAAAACTTCAACATTTACGTGCCGAAAACTCAGCTTGCTCTTAAGGGGAAAAGGAAGAGAGGTGGGATGGAGTGTGTGACAGGAAGACAGAAGGGGGCCTGTGGGACTTTTGGGGGTGGAAGAAGAGAAACAGCAGAGGGGACAGTGAGCAAAGGGAGGGCAGTAGAGAAGGGCATGTGCTGTAGGACAATGGTCAAGCTTGTACCCCGTAAAGATTTGTCTCTTGTACTTGCTTAATAAAATGCTGATTAGCCAGTAGCCAAGCAGGAAGTATAGGTGGGGTGACCAGGCAGGAAATAGAGGCAAGGCAAAGAGAACAGGAGAATTCTGGGAAGAGGAAAGCTCACTCTGCAGTGTCACCCAGACAGAGAGGAAGTAAGATGAGAATGCTTCGCTGATGAAAGGTACCAAGCCACGTGACTAACACAGACAAGATGTAAGAATTAATTAATAAGAAGCCTGAGCTAATAGTCCAACCAGTTTATAATTAATGTAAGCCTCTATGTATTTCTTTGGGATGAATAGCTGTGGGATCAGGCAGGACAGAAACCTCGTTCAACAGGTGTGAGTTAGAATAAAGTGTTATGACACATATATATGACTTTGCATGAAAACTCACAAACTAAGCTAAAAACTACAGAATCAGTTTACTTGCTCTGCAAGAGAAAGTCATGAGTATACCCTAAACAGGTATTGAAAGCAATGCAGGATCCTTGACTGCAAGTCCCCCAGACAGGGTCACAAAGACATCTGAAACTGGATGCCAATGTCACCGCAGAGCCTGGTGCAGGGGACAGAGGTCTGGGCCTCACTGAGACACCAAGTGCCTCCATTTATTTCCTTTAGCTCCTCTCCTTCATCCTGCCCATTCTATCAGCAAGACCTGCTTGTCAGAACTTGACTTCCTACTGGGTTCTCCCATCATATATGACAATATATCATACGAAGCTAGCGCTTTTATTCCTTTGGTAATCTCTCTTTTGATAGTCTAAATTGCAGGACTCCATGAAGAAAGCCAAGGGAGGAAAAAATTTTAATTTTTCCTCCAGATGTTGAGTGTGAAAAAGGGGAGAGGCTGGATCAATCCTCCATCACAGCCTGGGAAGTCAACCTTGGCCTCTCCCGATTTTAGGCTTGCAGCCTTCAGGACTATGAAATAGATGCTCTTGTCATTTAAGCTGTCAGTCTGTGCTATGTGGTGATTGCCAGCCAGGACACCAAAACCCACAACCTGGGTGCAGAAGCCCAGTGTATTCAAAGGCCAGCTTGCACTTCCTGCATAGGTTACCATGACTTCCTGTGTATTCCTTTGACTAAAAGGAAGCTATGCTTCCAAGATAGGGTATCTGTGTACACTCTGAGACCCTGTTCATCCAAGGAACATCATGCTGTCAAGAAGGAATCTGGCTCATCTTCTGGAGTCTGCATTCCTGGGATGAGAACTGTCCTTCTGCCACTGTCTAGAAACGAGCAGCTTGTACTAGGAGGCACCCATAACTACACTGTCCTCCCTCTATGAGTCCAAACTGCTTCCATCACTGCCTAAATCTGTCAGTTGCTCTTGCTTTCAGTTTTCATGTATGTGTGAGTGTGGTTTGCATAAGTGTGGGAGCATGCATACACATGGATGTTTGCATGTGGAGTCTAGGGGTTGATGTTGGGAACCATAGTTGACCACTCTTCTGCCTTAGTCCTTAAGGAAGTCTCAATCGAACCCAGAGCTTGCTGATATGGCTGATCTCACTAGTCAGTTGATCTTACTATCTTCCATGGCTGGAATTACAGATGGGTCACCATGCCTACCAAGTGTTTACTTGGGTTCTGGGGATACCTGTTCCAGTCCTCATACTTCCTTTAACCAGCGAGCCTTCTCCCGAGCCCTTCAATTCTTTTTTGATGATGATAAATCTTATCTATCCTTGACTTAGCACACCTTCCAGAAAGCTTTTCTCATCCAGAAGACAATGCCCATCACCTATTACCTCTCCAAACATCACACCCTCAACCCTGAACTGCCATTGCATAATCCATGTCAAGGGGTTCCCTTATTTATTGACCATTTCCCACCCAGGAGGCTATAGCATCATGGAAAATAGAACCTACTCTTAGACATCTTCCAGATTTTTCTCTGTGGAAATTTTATTGATGAAAGTTAATATTGTCCTACTGTAATACAAAGAAAGGTTTGGGGAAAAGCCAATCTTTGGTCAGTATGGCATGCAGAGTGGGGACACACATGACAGCATGAGCCATAATGCCACTGGAAACCGCTCCTCTAAGTTTATGGACACCCCTTTACCTCTTGGTCTGTCTCTTCCACACAAATTGAGAAAGGTACCCTGGAGGAAACATAGCATCTGACAGTTTTTATTGGCACCAACAAGACCTCAGCCAGACCTCCAAGGAGAATGCAATCAGTGAGAAAGATCTGTGTCCATATCTAACAGCTGCCTGTCACCAGCCTTAGGCACCCAGGCAAGGCGACCTCCTGTTGTTCCATTTCCCTAATTTCCTGAGTTCATTAGTGTCCATCTCTCAGAAGATATCTGTCCGCCATTCCATCTGTACCTCCACTTCAACCCAAGCACTAGCATCCTGTCACTGGGACAGTTCAACAGACTCTATTTGGACCCTGCTTCAGGCTCTATTCATGGTATCTGCAAAAACTGACAGTGCACCCCCTGGGGCTATGACTAAGTCCTTGGGTGGAGGGGATGTGGAGAAGTGGGCCTGTGCTTTCAGCATCACGGCAGGAGGGGGACGTGAGGGGCTCTCTGTAAAGAACAGAGCAAACTGCCCAGGGCTCCAAGGGGGAATGCAACCAGTGCCACAAAACTAACAAGGTGGCTGGCCCTAGGCTGTGGTCAGGGAGCTCCATGGTGTTCCCAGACAGCAACAGAGAGCACAAGATGAAAGTAAGAAACAACCAGGTCTGTAGCCTCAAATTGGATGATCATTCAAGAAGGAGCAGCCACTCCATTCCATAATGGCCTTCAAGATCCCGGGTGACCCGAGCGCTAGCCTCCTCTGTGTCTTCCTCAGGCCTCCTAGACCTGTGGTGGTGAGACTGGCTGACCCTCTCCGGCCCTTACAGCCCTCTCAGCACAGCGCTTCTTTCATTCTCTGCCTCTCCTCCCTCCTTAGGTCGGCTGCTTGTTCTCCCTCAGAACTCAGCTTTACTGCCACAGGAGCAGAACTGAACCCATGTTAGTTTCTTCATTCCTCTATATCCAAGCAAGCCACTGATGTGCCCTTCCGCCAGCGGCTAGGAAGCACACACACACACACACACACACACACACACACACACACACACACACACACTTAAAAGCACTCACACATACAGAGTGAGCCACAGAAAAACACACAGAGTAACACATGCTGGTTGACATCCCAGGCCAGGAGTCTGGGAAATGCCACAATATAGCTAGCTCATCGCAGCGAGGCTTCATCCTCATCCCCCTTCAGTGGGTGACTTGGGGCTGGCTTCCCTTGTAGGCACATGGCTCTTCTGTTGTGTCATTTGGCCCACTCTCCGTGTACACAGCAGATGCTCATTTGCCTAAGTGGGGAACCATGGAGCTGCTGCAGAGAGGGGAGGAGAGAGGAAGGAGACAGACTGCAGGCTGGAGGGGAAGGGCCCATTTTTGGCTGGGTGCTGATTCCCTATTTTTTTGTGACTAAATGCAGTGTGGCATTACTCAGATGAGGACACAGTGGCTGTAAATATTAAGCACAAACTCTCTATTACATGTTTAATAAACACTCCTAGCTTATGGGGAAGCAAAATTGCTTTTTATAAACATTGAAGCTGGCGGGCACATTTTTCTGGAAATAATTTATGAAAAACTCTGGCTTGTTCATTCGCACCATAGTGGGATCTGAATGGAGCCAGTGTTCAGCTTCCTGGGGATGTCTGTGGCCCATCCTCACAGAGAACAGGGAGGAAAACAAGGCACTATCTGAGGTCAGAGTATGCTTAAGGAAATCGTGATGAGGTTGCCCAGTCCTGTCCTTGCGTGTGGGAGGGAACAAGGCAGAGTGAAGGATGAGGATGTGAAGTGTGTGGGAGGGCTTCAGGGGCCTCAACATAGTCCTTGAATACCTCATGTGTTGTCTGGACCTTGTGACTGTCCACTCCTTCAGAGAATACACGCACGCACGCACGCACGCACGCACGCACGCGCGCACACACACACACACGCTGACAGATGCTCAGCTTTAGAATGTGAGGCTGAAGGGAACAACCCTCGGCACCCACACCTCCTTCTAGCTATCAGGAGGTCTCATGCATTGTCCATTCAGGTCTCTGGATCTCCAGGCATGACATTCAGGGATTGCCTAGTCAATAGAGTAATTACATTTGAGTCCCCACTAAGCCCCTCATCAACAAAACTCCACTTGATATACGTCGCCAGTGAGAAGCAGGCTCTTACATAATCTGAAGTGTACAAGTTGAGAGAAGGGTAAATGTGAAGGAAATGGAGATAAAATTCAAAGAAAAATAAAGCCAGGCTCTCAGCCATGTCCACAGTTTAGCATGAGCCCAGCACTGCCTTTGAGTTAGCCTCCTCAACCATTTGCAAAGGTCAGTGCCAAACGGAGCAGCAGAGTTTCTGACTTTCCCAAGCAATTACTAAGCAGGAGCTGAGGCCTGCAGCTAGAGTGAAGGGATTGGCAAGGGATGCAGCCAGTAGATCCGGAAGGCAGGTCTCCAGGCCTGAGCACTGGCAGACTTGGGGGCACCCAAGGATACTGTCCCTCAGGTACCTGTGGCAAGAAGTGTTTATGACTCTCCCTGTCATAAGCAGCCAAAGCCTGGCCGGGGTGTCTGTGAATTGTGGGGGTTCGTTTTCTAACATATCTTTAGGACATGCCTTCAGAGGCCTCAGTTTTTATTCCTGTCCTCTTTGCTCTTAACCATCACTCTCTACTCTCTACTCTTCTCTATTCCCACAAGGTCCAGAGATCATGAAGGATCCAATAGCAACTATGACTTCTGGGGAAATCTCTCTCTCTCTCTCTCTCTCTCTCTCTCTCTCTCTCTCTCTCTCTGTGTGTGTGTGTGTGTGTGTGTGTGAGAGAGAGAGAGAGAGAGAGAGAGTCTCTCTGTGTGTGTCTATGAGTGCATGTGTATGAACAAGTACAATCATCTGCTAGCTTGCCCCACTTCCCCTTTGCCTCTATCACACATAAAACACAAGGTTCCAAGAACTGGTTCAAATTGATCTTGACTGGGGGTTAAAAGATCATCCCAGACAATGTGCTCCTTTGGGGTCTAATAGTCTATTCAGCAGGGATCTTCTGTTCCCTATGGAATCTAGGCCTTAGGCTACAGGGCAAACTCTCCACTATCCTAGTTCAGAATGAAGACTACAGTACCCTTGGCTTGGTCACCTGGTACCCATGGTGGCAGGTAGAGATATGGCACCCTAGTTCCAGCAATAGCCATTGCAGAAAAATGACATCCTTTAGCTCATCAGAGAGAGCCATGGTGTGCTCTACACCCATGGTGCATCCACTCATGCAGCCTTCAGGAAATCTTGTCACTGTGGATGCTTCTCCAAACATCACAGAACCCCTACTGCAGGGAGACCATCTTGCTGGAAACATGCACGGCATGACATCCACAGTTATTATTCTACCACGCTTACTTCCCTTGTCTACGATTAGAAAGTTCTTAAGGCAATTAGGTTAGTCCTGGAAAGCAGAACACACTCTCAACACCCCCATGGCTCTCCCAGATGCAGAACCCCTGGCCAACAGCCTCTGCATATATTCTGGTTTTCTCAAATACCTGAGCACCCTGAGGGAAATATTTACTTGCAGCAATCTGTGCTGTGGAAAGAGGCCATGTGTCTCATGTTGAAGCTACATGGACTTCAGGAGAACAAACAGATCTTCTGAGAACTATATTTTGAGGAGATCATGGATGCTACCCCAAGTGGAAAGCTAGGTTGGTAACCTGCTTCTTATGACACAGGCTGCCTTCTTCAGGGCCTAAGGATAGACTCCTTACCTAAATACCCACCTGTGCCCTTTACTTGGATGGTTAACATTGCTTTTCAATTTGGCAGGTTTTAGAACCACTAAAGAGACGAGCCCGGGGGGCATGTCTGTGAGGTTTCTTGGTTGTGTTAATTGAAGTGGAATGATCTACCCTGAATGTGAATGGTAACATTCCATGAGCTATGGTCTTGTGTTATATTAAAATAAACAAGGAGTCTGAGCATGAGCCCAGTATTCATGACTATCTGCTTCCTGACTGTGGATTCAGGAATCATGAGACCAGCCACATCCTACCCCTGCTCCCACACCTTGCCTGCTATGATGGACTGTACCACCCTGAACTGTGAGATTCATCAAACTCTTCTTCCAGTAAGGTTGGCAGTTTGTCACAGCGATGAGAAAAGTAACCAGTAAATGGTGTTTCAACACATCAGTCATCAGAGACCTGCAGGAGGCTCTAGGGAAAATGGGACATGACAGATGCTGATGAAGTAGCCAGACTGTGGGCAAACCTGTGTGTCAGTAGCACACAGTGAGCACCAGGTACATTATCTCACCCCTTTGAGACCTTATTTCCCAGCAATGAAATGAAGACTGACCTAGCATAGTCTCCTAAAAATGGTGGTTTTACTACAAAAATTTTACAACTATATCTTGGTCTATGGCTGGGCCCCCGTTCCTGACAAGAGCTGGTCTAATTTGCCAAACTTTTGAATTCTTGTCCCTGTAGTTTGCGGCAACCCTACTAAAGCCTAAACAAGGAGTTCTGATAGAGAAACTCCTGTATCCTTCATCCACTGGTGTGGAAGGGGGCGGGGCTAAGTTTCAGCAGTACTCAAATGGAGCTACTGAGTGGTTTTCTGCATTATGACACAGAATCCACAGGGAGTTTGGTCCTAGTCCACAGGACCAAAAGAAGAAGGCAGTATAGAGGCCATACACCATAGTTAGTGTTATTTGTGGTAAGGGTCCATTCTACTTACTGGCTCTTCTTTCTGCTCCCTGATGAGGCTCCCTGGCACTCAATGGCCAGTAGCATCTTTCTCCTGTGGTTGTACAGTCCCACAAGATCAGGGGTTCTGCCAGTCCTCTTAAGGCCACCACTCACCACAGCTCCTCTTTCTGAGAGAACACGTGAGCACATTGCTTTCATGGTAAAGAGCATTCCATGGTGTGACAGACGCTGATTCTCTTTCACGCTGGAGAGTGGAGTCCCCTCGGGATAACAAGCAAGCCTAGCTCGTCTTTTTGTCTCTGTAACTCCAGCATAGGATTGATAGCTTCACATAAATATCAAGCACAGGAAGGAAGCCTTAAAGAGAAGTCCATTTGCGGAGAAGTCTCCAGACTAGGCATGAGTTGGATCTCTGCCATACTTGTTACAGTGACCTTCCCTGACCTCTGCAGCTGTCACAGGGATAGTTTGAGACTAATCTCGGTGACTGTCTAATACCTCTCTCCATTTTGACACTGTGAACTCCGAGGAACCCTGGGCCTCGGGTTTCATGCACAGCTGTGGCCTGGGACAGGCTCTTTATAAACATTGGTTGAATAAAGCAAGAGAAGACTGCTTGGCAGTCAGAAGGGAAATTACACCTGCAGTAATGCAATGCCTGCACTTCATGGTCTCTGGGTCACCACGAGCTGGTGATTATGAGTATCTATGTATAGTCACGATTAATAACTGTGGCTCTGATGGGGCTAAGGATGATGGCCATGTACTTTCTTCCAGGCCCTGCAGTGTAATAATGGCATTGTCACAAAAGGTGTCACTCCACTTTTACTGAATATTTTTATTTTGATTATGGAGAACTAAAGCAATAACCCAGAAAACTGAATTCTACTTCTTGGGGTAGGGGGATGTCATAGTGGAAAATCATACCAACAATGTTCCACTCTAATTAGGATTTTCATTGGCAGATGTGGGAAAAGTGCTTCTGTGTCTACAACCTATGAATTTTGTTGTTGTTGTTGTTTTCTGAGACAGGGTTTCTCTGTATAGCTTTGGAGCCTGTCCTGGAACTTGCTCTGTAGATCAGGCTGGCCTTGAACCCACAGAGATCCTCCTGCCTCTTCCTGCTAGGATTAAAGGCCTGTGCCACCACCACCCAGCCAACCTAGGAATTTTTTGATGAAGGGATTTGGCTATATAAATTGAGTGTGTCTAGCCACTGCAGACAGCACTGATGTGATCCAATTAAGCTTCCTGCATGCCCTGCCATATGGTGACTCAGATTACCCCCTTGGAGCTCACTGCCCTTAAGAATAGGTATTTTGCCAGGCAATGGTGGCACATGCCTTTAATCCCAGCGCTCGGGATGCAGAGGCAGGTGGATCTCTCTGAGTTTGAGGCTAGTCTGGTATACAGAGTGTATTTCAGGACAGTCTCCAAAGCTACACAGAGAAACCCTTTCTTGAAAAAACAAACAATCAAGAAACCCAAAACAAAACAAACAAAAAACTAACCAACCAACCAAACAACAACAACCACAAAAAAACCCAGGTATTTCAATAATCTTTGCAGTTCTCTTCTTCTTCTTCAATGGACAGGACTGGAAGAATGGGTCCCAGTGGTGATAGGGGAGGGAGTGAGAAGGTGGCAGGAGAGAAATTAAGCTGAGTGGAGACATAGAAGTCTCATGGGATTGGACGTCGATAGCTTCAGCCAGCCAAGTGTGGGCAGGCATGCCATGAGTCCATTAGCAGTTTTGAATCATGCGGCTTTTTCTCAATTCCTCCATTAGACATTTTTCTAGCATCTGGTTGCTTACAGACAGAATCCTCATGGTTTTCTGAAAGACGAACGGCCGTTGTCTTTGCTCTCTTTGAGACTTTGAGGTTTGGTCTCTACCCTAGAGAGGTGCATTTATTCTACTAAGTTCTGAATGCCAGTGCTGGACTTCAATGTGGTAAACCCCACTGACTCTTTTAGCACCAATTAACTATCTAAGTGGTGGGGCTTCAGTGCAAAGTGGGGTATTCCTAATCATTGGGGTCTGATCACTTACCCACTTACCTGTGGCAAATGCTTGAACAGAATGAAGACGAGAGAAAGGGAGAAAAAAAATACCAGAGGCTGTGCAATAGAGATGACATATCCTTAGAGTCTGCCACTCCCTCCAGCAAGGAAGGACACAAGACCTGACAAATAATTCTTTCAGAGAGAAATGGATTCCCCTAAGCCAGAGAGAAACACAGAAAAGCCCCCACCCCCATCCTTGTGTCTGAGCTCTCCTCACTAACACAACATGAGACTACCTACTGGGTCTCCCCCAATGATGCTGACTTCATGTCACCTTTCTCTTAGCAGAATGAGACTTTTAGACAAAACATTCACTAGGCTACAGCAGAGGCAGTGATTCCAGCCCCACCTGATGCAGGGCACTGGGAGGGACAGTTCCAGAAGCTCTCCTAGGCTAGCTCCTGGCAGGGCTGCCCTGGTGAACTCTCCCACCAGCATAGAATGCAAGAGTGTTGAAAACAATTGCAAAGGGGAAGAAAACACAAAATAAATCAAAGAATCCCAGACAAACTGACTAGTGCCACTTTTGCTCTAATCATAATTAAGAAAAAATGGGGCTGCTTTTAAGTCATAAACTTAATATTAAACCACAATTTCTGGCTTCAGTCTTTCACGGCACATTTCCTCACTATCTGAAGCAGTTGCTGACAGTCTCCCAGGGCTCTTCGGGCTCTCCCCTAGTACCCTAAGGTGACCTCAGAGGAGTCAGATGCCTATCCTCTACTGACCGCCAAAGGCTGGACCCCAACCAGACCTTCTCTGACCTTGTACCAGCTACTAACCATGGTCAATTTCAACTCAATGAATAACCTAATTTCAGCTCAACCCTCAAGGCCATGATGCTGGTCTGTGGCAGCTGGGCTACTGTAGGGCCTCTAGAGCACAGTGACACAAGCCAGGTGTTGTGACTAGATACTCATCAGCTCAGCTAAGCACACATCACCATAAGTCACTGCTCTCAGAAACCAGAGTCCGTAATGCAGCCCCAGGTTGTCTGTCATCTAGCTCTACAGAGAGAGGGTTCCTGCCTCCCACCAATAGAGGGAGGCCTGAGGATGGGTAGTTTGTTGCTGCCTGGGTCCCCATCCTAGAGATTTACTCAACCCTTCTCTGAAAGCTTGTCACTACTTGCTAGACAATATCTTTTGTCTAGTGCTGCATATTGGGGATGCAAAGGGGAGAGGTGTTGGGGAAAGTACAGGCCACCAAGAATATGTTGACCAAGGGTAAGAATGGGGTGGAAGGAGAAACAATTCAGCATAACCTTGAAAGATTCATATTCTGTTTCCTCTTGGCCTGTTAACGTGCCCCAGAGCAGCTGGCACACAGCCAGGTACTTGGTGAATCATCAGAAGAAATTAATTTATTAAAGATGGCAGAAGCATTCAGTGTCGATAAAGATACCAAATGCCCTGTCTGTTTTTTTCCCTTTGGTTATAGGGAACTTAATTGCGCTTTCAACATGGACAAGGGTTTACCTAAATGAAACAGGAGAGCCGGAGGAGTGCCCAATGGTGGTCCTCTGTCCCCGCCAACCAGAACCAGCGTGTTGCAGATGGCTGGCAAAAGTAGTAGCCATGTTCATGGGCTCTTCAGACACTGCAGAGGGATTTTGGAAATACATACATACACACATACATACATGTATGTATTTCTTGCTCACAGGAAAGTGAGGACAGTCACAGAGAAACAAAGAAAGTGTGTTGGCTCAGAAAGGTGGCGCTGGCACCTTGTACATGGTTGACCAGGCCGTGCTGGTTTTATGTTCTCTTGCTTCCTTGATTTGAACAGCCCCATCCTCCTGGTGTGGTTCAAGGTCAGTCTGAGTAGCAATACTTCTTTCCTCCATCCTGATACCCAGGCTTGTCACATGGGAGAGGGCAGATGACAAAATAGTCTCTTGTCCTGCTGTTGGGATTTCTTCTCGTTCTGTTGGAAAAGCCAGGCTTATCCATCAGAAGGCCCTTCCCTGCCATGGATGCTGATCCATCAAAGGCGAGCAGCACAGTAACAGGCTAAAACGGCTCTATTCTCGCCTTTTACAGCTCCCGTCTTTGCCATTTCTAAATGATCGACGGCCTGATGAGCTAACAAACGAGGGGGAGCGGTTTCCTGATGGGTTGTTTAGGCTGCCACTTCTCAACAATGCCATAAATTAACAGGCATGCAGAGAAGATGTCTGCAGGTCGGGATGATCAGCTGATGGGGCTATGCAAATGAAGTCACAAACAGCTGCAAACCACTGGATTAGCACTCTGGTTCTCCACATCCATTATAGATGCCTCTAAGAGCCTGCTCATCCCAAGAGGAGTCAAAACCAGCATATTAGAATTCAGTTGTTATCTAAGGAAA
This sequence comes from Ondatra zibethicus, assembly GCA_004026605.1. Lineage (NCBI taxonomy): Eukaryota > Metazoa > Chordata > Mammalia > Rodentia > Cricetidae > Ondatra > Ondatra zibethicus. The sequence continues at coordinate 214,627 of PVIU01000682.1, forward strand.
AAAAATTTATAATTTATAAAAAGAACCTGTGGACTCAAGGCGGGACAGAAACAAATCTATGAAAAAAGATGTGAGTCTGACAGCCTGGAAGATTCTGGAGAGAGGCTGACGGAATATTAAATTTAAAGAGTTCCTTTTTTTTTCAATGATCACAAAATATTTCAGTTTTTTTGTTTTACAATTAATACTTTTCTTCCTTGGTGTTTTACCCGAATAAAGTAGAGTTAAATTTATTAGCAACAAACCTGAAATGATGGCAAAATTGTCTTCTGAACCAACAAAGTAAGACTGCCAGACTCCTGTGAGGAGGAGGGCGGTCTTTTCTGTGAAAGCGAGTGCACCGTGCATCCTTCTGAATGGGGAGCGCTGCTGTGGGCTTGTAGGTCCACCAGACTTGCCAGTAATTAGCCGGGGTTTTTAATGAACAGAGAAACAGTGTGAACACAGCAGTTACTCCAGTGTTACCAACACCTCACTGCAAAGGCCACCCAGGACACCTACCTCCCAGGGATCAGAATTCCCTGTGCAGGAGTCACCTTGGGGTGGCATATGGCCAATCCAGAGAGCACAGCCGCTGTTCAAAATATTTTTGGAATTTCTTTGGGAGAATTGTTCTCGGAACTATAAAAGGAAATTAGTCTCATTGTTCTGAAATGAGCCATGTGGGCAAAGCATAGTCGGCATTGTTCACGTAGGGAGTCAAGCTTAACGTTTCCCAAGTCGGCAGTGCATCAGTTGATACAACCAGCAGGCCATCATTTTCTGCATGATCGCAGCAGTCTGGAACACATGTCCCTGAACTGTGTCCCAGGTCCAAAAGGCACTCCCCAAAGGGCGAAGTCTGTTCCTCTAAGCTGCCCACCCCAGGACTGTGACCTAGGCATGTCAGGTTTCCTGAGATCTAGCAAGGAGGCTCCGAATGCCATAGTCATGTGGTGAGTGCTGTCTACTTGACTGGAATTAGAATCCCCAGTGAAACAGAGCCTAGACTGCTTTAACTGATGTGGGAAGACACAACCAGCTATGAGTGGGACCATTCCACGGGCTGGGGCTCTGAAGTAAAGGAAAGCAAGCTGAGCACGAGCAATGGCCTCTCTCTGCTTCCCCGCTTCGTAACTGTGTACCTAAGTAAAGCCTTCCTTCCTTAAGTTGCTCTCTCATCCTCCTCTTCTTCCTCTCTCTCTCTCTCTCTCTCTCTCTCTCTCTCTCTCTCTCTCCCCTCCTCAAAACCTTATATCCTGTTTGCATACCTACAGACCACCTCCCCATACGGTCACACTTTAGATATCCCCCGTTGAGTAGGTACCATCCCACCATCTCTCACCTGTTATCCCCAGCCTAGCTCACCAGCCCTTATCTGCCATCTATTCCTAGCCTAGCAGCCCCATCCTGCCAATTCTGAGTAACTCTACCTCACTCCTTTGCCCCCAAGCTATCCAAAGCAGACAGTTCCCCAAAGAAGGAGCCCAACAGCATGGTGAAGTCACTAGCTTCCAACCAACACTTCTCACGCTCCCTCGACTCGGGGTACTGCCCTTTCTGCACCTGCCCTGGTTCCTCCTGTGAGGATGCCAGCGCACTGGGATATCCTACCTCTCATCACACCATTTCAATTAGGTGTGCTACACCGAAATAGGAAAGGCCTGGGCGAAAGCATCCTCTGAAACTACAGTAAGGCTGAGGCTTACAGCATGCCTACATGGGAGAGCTCCTCTGAGCACACACAGCCCTGGGAAGCGACTTTAGCACCCACAAAAAGCAGCCTAAGGTCTGCTGTGGATTGAATGCTTGCATCTCCCTGCAAGACATTTGTATGTTGGGGTCCTAACTCCTACTGTGATGATTCTAAGAGGTGGGGCTGTGGGGTGATTATATAACAAAAAAGGAGATCTCACAAACACATGAGAGCTTATGAAAGGGGCCCAGGGGAGCTTGTGTCTTTGTCTACTAGATGAAGATGGAGTGGCAGGTACCATCTATGAACCAGGCACTCCCAGCACCCACCTACACACACACACAGACACACACACACACACACACACACACACACACACTACACACCACCCATGTGCTAGCACACATACATACTCTATTGTTTCTAAAACACTCTGAAAGCATGCAGAAAACTACACCCCACCTTGGGTGGCAGAGACAGAGGACCACAGCTTAGTGGATCCACCCCCTCTTTCATTCCTCCCCCACTCTTATATGTCAAGTCTCTTGCACAGAGCTTGGGGTGCCAGTATTGCTTAGCCCCCATTTTTCTTTGCTGGCGTGCCTCAGACACGTGAGGCAATCCCTACTCTGCAGTGATTTATGCCTGTACCGGAACCCTCTAGTGATCAGTGACAGGTGACATGGATTTACGTAAGGGCTGGGGTACTGTGAATCAGGCCTGTGAGTATCAGAAACCTTAGATGGGCGGCTGGCTGGTCCTCTGGGGGTGTGCTATAAATCTCTGTTGAATGAATAGATTGCTGAGTGACACAGACAGTGTAAGCCACTCGGCACAGGGGAAAGATCCTGTCCCTAGGGGGTAGTGGCTGCAGCTCTGTACTGCTGTTGGTAGAGCACTGTGTCATAAAGGTCTCATTGTGTCACAATTGGAAACCTACCCGGCACCTGCCTCATGTAAATTCACTCCCCTTTATGGCGATGCATCTGAATTTGTTGGGCCAGAGGCTCAGAGAAAGGAGGGGACCTCCTGAGGCACACAGCCAGAATCAAGTCCTTGTCCTCCACCCCAAATCTGAACCTAGGACTTCTTCATTCAGCAGACCCAAAACCAGGGTCCTAGTGGATCAGAGGCCCCTCAAAACTCCCTATTCACTCTCTCCTCCCCATCTTCAGCATCATTCCACAGCTCCACTGCCCACTCTTGGGATCAGTTGGTGGGCATCTGGCCTAGTCCTGGAGAACCCACAGCCTTGCAGGTTGATGGCCTCTCCCAGCACAACCGAGCAGGGGAAAATGTCAGCAGAGTCCTCCCAACTGGTCTTGTACTGCTACATTCATGTTGATAGTTACCACCTGTCATACCCGATACCCAACCTTTTGCTTCTCAGTGGGCTTCTGGCTCTCACCTGGCTAGCACAGAACCGTGCACTCACTATACTGCCCTATCTATGACAGCAGCCGGGCCCACGCACACACCATCACACCTGGGGACCCAGGACCCCTCTACCATTGCATTAGTCACTGAGGACCCAGAACAACATAAATCAATACTCTATTCCAATGTCAAAGGTCAATTAGAGCTGGCATAGCCTCTGTCACCCAAAATCACAGCACATGCCCCTCCCTATGGTCTGCGGAAGTAGGAAAACTCTGAAAAGGGCAGAAGGTGAACAGAAGAGAGAAATCGGTCATCTGGAGGGATGACAACAGCAAAGTTAGTCCCCACCCCACCATCACCACCACCACCAATGGATCACTTATTTTAAATTCATGAACGACACAAATTATGGCCACTCCAAGTTACATAGAAGGACGTTAGGTACAAATTATTAGTTACCATAAGTTAACCTGCCTAATGTTGTTTAGCAAGTAAATCCTATATATAAAGCTGGTGAGATGGTTTACCAGGTAAAGGAACTGCCAAACTGACAGCCTGAGTCCAATTCCCAGAACCCACAGGGCAGAAGGAGAGAACTGACCAGTAAGCTGTGCTCTGTCTTGCACAAGTGAGCATGTATACAAAACAGTAAGTAAATGTAAGAAAACATTCTCAGCAATAATTACAAAACATGTTGTTTATCACATGTTTTAGTTGGGGTTGCTATTACTATGATTAAACACCATGATCAAAATCACCTTGGGGAGGAAAGGGTTTATTTCCCTTACAACTCACAGGCCCTGCTCCTTCACTGAAGGAAGTCAGGGCAGGAACACAAACAGGGCAGGAACCCGGAGGCGGGAGCTGATGCAGAGGCCACAGAGGGGTGCTGCCTACTACCTTGCTCCTTCTGGCTTGCTCAGCCTGCTTTCTTATAGAACCCAGGACCACCAGCCCATGTTCTACCCACAAAGAACTGAGCCCTTCCACCTCAGTCATTAATCATGAAAATGCCCCATGGGCTTGCCCACAGGCCAATCTGGTGAAAATGCTCTCTTCCCAAATGACTCTAGCTTGTGTCAAATGAACCAACGTCACCCAGGGCAGAATGTGTTACAAGTCCCCAAACAGGCCAGTCCACCACTGAATGGCAGCTCTGAAGTGGCGAGGCTCAGGAAAGCTTTGGCCGTTCTCATTTATCTCATGTATTTGTCATTGTAACACAGTGTGAGGACTACGGAGCTCTGCATTGTTTTCCTGGAACTTTCTCTGCCTTGGATGTTCTGCTCTTTGCTATTCTTCAAAGACGGTTGCATTGAGGAGTGTTGGTGGCCCGCTGAGGCCCTTGCACCTCTGCAGGGCAGAACCTTTTCTCTGTGACACAGGATGATTTCGTCATGGAAAATGCCCTTCCTTTCCTAAGATGTCTTCAAACCCGAGGACCCTTGACTGTGACATGACTCCTTCCTGGTGTAGGAGGTGCTTCTGCATTTGTATTGCTTTTATTGGTTGAATAAAGAAAACTGCCGTGGCCTTTTGATAGGGTAGAAATTAGGTAGGCGGAGTAGACAGGATGGAATGCTGGGAGGAAGGGAAGTGTGGCAGACGCCATGCTTCTCCGGCCCAAGATGGACACTGGTTAGACTCATGCCGGTAAGCCACATCCTCATGGTGAATACAGATAATTAGAAATGGGCTGAATCAAGATGTAAGAGTTGGCCAAGAAGAGGCTAGAACTAATGGGCCAGGCAGAGTTAAATGAATACAGTTTCTGTGTAATTATTTCAGGTATAAGCTAGCTGGGACCAAAAGCAGGCCAGTGGCCAGGATCTGGGCAGTGGGACACAGCCCACTCCTCCTCATGCAACACCTTCCTGTGTGGACTACTCACGAGGAAGAATAGTTTCTGCTAAAACACAACATGCCATTCTTTATTAGATACTCCATGATGTTGCAGATAGAAAAATGTGTGAATAATTTTTATATTAGAAGTTGAGGAGATGGCTCAGTGGTAAGAGCTTGTAGCTCACATGTGAGGACTAGGGTTCATATCCCCAGAAGCTGCCTAAATGCACTGGTAACCTACCTATAATGTCAGAGGGTGGAGCCAGAGGATCCCCAGAACAAGCTGGCTAGTCAGACTATCAGTAAGCCCTGGGTTTGACTGGGAGAGTCTGACTTATTGAATAAGGTAGAATCTGGTTGTCACATGCAAGTGTGCTCATATGCATACATACTCCTGCACTCATGTACCTCCACACATGCAAACATACATATACACATATGCACACATGCGCACATGAAATATGGGGAAAGATCATTTTCATCTCAGAACTGAAGAAGCAATATTAAGCCAGCAATAGGCAACTGGGCTGGGTGGAGATGTGGTAGGGTGGGGTGAAGGGCTTCCACCTACCTCAGAATTCTCAGAACTATAGGCTTGTTTCTTTCCTCTAACCCCACTCAAGAACAAGACATCAGCTGCCTGTTTGCTGGGGTATTGTGTTGCTTGGCTTGATGTTCATAGCATCAGCTCCAGCCCTTCTCAGCCATCTGCTCCATAGCAGCCAGCAAAGGCAGGCCCTCCTGGTCTGATGCCACCTCACACGTTTTCAAATGTGCAGCTGGGTGCGGGAGCTCAGCTAGAATTGACTCTTCGAGCCCCTTGCTCCACCTCTTTGCAGACAGGACAGAAAGTCCTAGAATTAAGCCTTCAACTTGGAGGCGGATGGGTAAAAAAGGACTAGGGAGAGGAGCAACAGCCTGGTGACTCTGCATACCTCAGGGATGTGTCCTGATCCAGCATCTGATTTCAGAGACCATTGTGTCCTGCTCAGCTGCTAATAAACCAGGATACTTTAATTTTCATGCTGCTGTGGCTTGCCGTGTGCTGTATTCACGGGAGATGGAAACATTGGTTTACTTAGGCCTTGAGCAACCCGCCCTTGCTTCATAAAGGTGCCAAGACCAGCCCCAGGAAGCTCCTCACACACTGGCTGGGTCAGATGCTAGCCACTTTTGTGTGTGTTATGTAATATATGTATTTTAAATTCCACTGAGTCAGGTGTAGTTTTTAAAGAAGCAGTAACCCTTTTCTAGGACAAGATGGGAATGTAAAACTTGAAATGTCAGTATCAAAGGCCCTTGGGAGGTTCCCACTGATGGAGCCTGTTGCCAGGGGCTGTGGGCTGGGTTGTGCTGTGTTTACAAGCAGCTCCAGTATTCCAGAGGCTTATGGGAGTGTAGGTTTGTTCTTGTCCATTATCTGTGGTGTGTCAACAGTGTATTCCTCACTACGGCCCCGGCATATTCTCTGCCTGGAACATGCACTTCTCTGGAACCACAGCAGAGAGGGACATGGGGAGCCACAAGCATGTCCTATGCCTCCACATCACTCCCTCCTGGGACACACACTGCTGCCGGACACAAACCATAGGGCCAAAGCTCTTCTCTCCAGAATGCAGGGCTGAGATAATTGCCAAGATACAGCGTCCCCCTTGTCCTTCAAGACCGCGCTCATACGCGGCAGGGGGCTCCTTCAGCTCCAGCCTTTCTTTTTAAGCAACGAAGTAGTTAATGTATTCGCCGGACACTGATTGTGACATTGAGCTGCAGATCTCTAGGAAGCCCCACTTCTTCGAGGTTCTGCTAACTCCCAACAGCACTATGAGAGGGACCACACCTTTAACACATGGACTTTGGGCATAGTCACCATCCAAACTGCAGCACCCAGGGACATGTCTACAGTTGCTGCCTCTTTCAACTCCCTTCAGAGAAGCTAATTATCAGTGACCACAGAGGGTCTGCTGTATGCCTCGTAGGAAGAAGGGCACCGGTAGTCACACAGATTCACATCCTCGTTCCTTCTATCACCCCACCTGACTTACTGTGAGATGTACTCACGCCATAACCACGGTGGTAAAGAACAGGCCTGGGTCCACACCACCTCGGTCAGTTCCGGTGAGCACTGTCCTTTCTGTGAGCTGAAGATGCTTTCTAGGCAGGGCCTGTGATGGTTGATTTATATTGTCAACTTGTCACAATGCAGAACAACCTAGGGAGGGATTGTCAGTGAAGAACTGTCTAGATCAGGTTGGCCTGTGGGCATGTCTTTGAGGGGGGATTGTCTTGATTATGTTAAATGATGTACAAAGAAGACCCAGTCCACCGTGGAAGGTACCCCTCCCTAGGTTTGGATCCTGGACTCTATACATAAAGAGAAAGTGAGCTGAGAAGAGGCATGCATACACTACTTCATTGTCTCTGCTCTTTCCTGTGGATAGGATGTGAACAGTTCTCTCAAGTTCCTGACGCTGTGCCTTCCCCATTGCAATGGACTGTACCCTGGGACTGTCGGCTAAAACAATCCCTCTCTCCCTTAAGTTGTTTCTGTCAGGGTCTCCGATCACACTTCGCCTCAGCAACAGAGGACAACACTGGGACAGGGCCGAAGAGCCCACCCCTCCCATGCTCCTGTGTCCTTCGAGCCGAAGAGCCCGCCTACTCTCTGACCAACTAACTTCACTTAGACCTCTACGGACAAATGACCCCACAGAAAACAAACCTAGTAGCTATCAATCTAGTGTGATATAAAATATAACGGGGTCATAAATCTGGGGGAATAATGTTGGAACTGGGTAAAGTCAAAGTTTGGGCTTTTATCATTTTAAAATACTTTTTGGGTATATTACATTCTGTTCCATGTACTTATGAAACAGAACAATTAGAGGCTAATTTTGCACTTCCCAAAAGATCCTTAATAGGGCTATTCAGAATGCATGGCATCCTAAAAGGTATTCCATGTCCAAGTTGATTCTTGATAATTAGATTCGCAGATCGCCCTTGAAGCTGGGCTGCTGCAGACACCAGGTCCAGGCTGTGGCATTTCCAGCAGAAATCCCTGCTAATGGGAATGAAGAGACACCTGTGGGGAAGTGAAAGCAATGCTTTCCTAATACCAGAGGACCTTGGGGCTACAGAAAGTGTGATGTGGGTCAAGTCTGTATGTTCAGTGCCCCCATCTGGCTACATACAGAGCCTTCAGTCTGAAGGAGTGGTCAGGGAACTGGCCTCCAGGAAAAGTTTTTGCCCTGGGTCTCCTCCTCCAACCTCAGTTCACTCAGCAGAACCACACTGCAGGCCCTGGAAAGAGCAGTTTTGCTGGCTTTTATTTTTCCTGTTGTTTCTCCCCAGCCAAGTAACGAGAGGGCTGGGCTGAAGTCACTCATGGTCCTTCAGCAATGCTTTCTATGATCCACCCCCACCCCAGAGAGAATGGTACTTTCTGGAAATAAAGCCCTCACACTTGCTCTTGTAGAGCTTGTGTTTCTCTGACTAAAGTATATTTTCTTTTTCTAGACATAGGCAAATTATCAATTAGAATTTGCTAATGTAGGCTACTCAACGCTCAACATATTGTTTCCTTTGATACAACAGAGATAAAGTTTATGGTTGGATCACATGTGCACAAAATAGTGACTGGGCACTCCTTAGCCTCAGTCCCTCTAGAGTAGCAATTCTCAACCTGTGGGTTGAGACCCCTTTCGCAAATCTCCAAAAAAATTTACATTACGATTTATAACAGTAGCAAAATTATAGTTATGGGGGGCTGGAGAGATGGCTCAGTGGTTAAGAGCTTTGTCTGCTCTTCCAAAGGTCCTGAGTTCAATTCCCAGCAACCACATGGTGGCTCACAGTCATCTGTAATGAGATTTGGTGCCCTCTTCTGGCCTGCACTGTATACATAATAAATAAATAAATCTTTAAAAAATTATTGTTATGAAGCAGCAATGAAAAAGATTTTATAGTTGAGGGTCACCACAGCAGGGGAACTGTTTTAAAGGGTCGCAGCATCAGGAAGGCTAAGAACCGCTGCTCTGGAGCAAGCTTCCCCTAAAGTTCTGCAGACTTGCCACTGTGAGTGTCATCACTGTACCAAGAGACTGTGCGAGAGGCTGAAAGGCTGCTAACATAGAAGCCCAGGCCAGCCATGGAGTAGGTGGGCAGAGGACCTGAGGCCAGCTCACTTTAATTGGGAGGACCCAGGATCTTCTCCCTGTGCCCTCTCTGTTCATCTACGTCACACCATTCTTCCGCGTTGCCAACCATTCTGAAACACCAGCAAGGAGATCCAACTGTGGTTTACAATTTATGTACTTTGAATTTACATGTATACTTGTGTCTGTACGTCGGTGTGTGAACCACATGTACACTGTACCTGTGGAGGCCAAAAGACAGCATCAGATCCCCTGGTACTAAAGTTTATGAATGGTTGTGAGTCATCCAATAGGGGTGTTGGGAATTGAACCTGGGCCCTTGGCAAGGACAGCAAGTGCTCTTAACTTCTCAGCTGTCTTCCCAACTATCCTTCGCCCATGGGACCAAAGTGTGGCTCAGAAGTTTTTTTCCAAGCCATGACTCCTGGTCACTGTCCTGGGGAACCCAAAAACACCCTAATTCCTCTCCCTGCCATGTAGCTGAGGGATGCAGAAACACTCAGCTCTTCTCTCAAGTATTCCTTGGTCACAGTGACTAGCCTGACCTCACAGAGATGGCATCACTGTTGTTCTTAAAAACCTGCCTCATCCCTTTGCCTAGGGAGAAATAGCCAAAGGACAAATATGACCAATCATCAGCCAAGATCCAGCTAAAAGGCCCTTACCAGAAGATCTTTTCCACAGACTAGCATTAGGAGTGATGGAGACATCTCCAACAGGCAGTTCAGAATCATATCTCACCCTATCCCTAGTGTCTGCCTCCACAGCTAGCAGAGCAGCCTGGGTCATATGGAAGGGACCAAGGAGATGCCAAGATTTATGGTTCTGTTTTTTATCCCAGAAAGTGTGTCTGACTCAGAAGCTATAGGAACAATGCTCTGTGGAGCAGTTACAGTAAGTATACAGTTCCTCTATTTACTTCCAGCAATCAAAACAGCCAGTTATGTCCCATGTTTTCACGACTCTCCTAGTTTGAGGGCAAACACCATAATTTATCACATAAATGGATTACAAAGAAATTTGGAATTAAAAAAATGAATGTCAATAAAGTTGAATGACTTTCAAGAAGCTATTAACTATTTCCCCATGTTATCTGATCAAAAGTAGAAGTGATACACAGTTCTGCTGGAAGCCACATCTATTGCCACTGAAGACACTTCAAAACAGCATGATTTGTAAAAAGGAGGCATGCCATGCCCTGAGTATACAGCTCTAGAATGGCCATACATTGTTACATACAAAGGGCAACCATATAAAACCAGCTCACACACTTGAGTCAGTGATTAGGTTTGGCTAACTCTTTTATGTCCCCAAACTCTGCAGATCACCAAGGAGGAAAGGGCATCAGTAAAGGGAGGCATGGCACTGTGGATGAACCCCAAGGATCCCAAAAGCTCTTTCTATATGCTTGATTCCATGCAGAAACAGCGGAAGCCTGGTGAGACAAAGGCAGGAGGACATCTTCTCTCCCAGCAAGGCTTTTCTTCCAGAATACCATCACCCACCCAGAACTGATGCCACCTGCCTTACCCTAGGAATGGAGACCCAGGCTAACCACACTGGGGTAACTTACGTCACTGGATCTTGCCAAGCTCTTCACCTGATGTCCCCCCAAGAATTTGCTCTGTGCAGTGTGGCTCACAGAGGCGGCAGCAATCTCACATGTATGTGTACTAACTTCATCTCTAATATTCTAAAGTAGTCACCCTTAGAGGCTTGTCTAAAGATAGATGGGCTCAGATTTTGTTGCAGTTCTTTATCATCTCTTCATTAAAATGCAGAGAGAAGCCCCGAACCCCATCAGATGCTCGGGCTCCATGGGCATAGGCAGCTCACAGCAGGTGGGGGGACAGTTTCCCACACCTCCTAGGGCATTCCCCATCCAACAACCCTGTCCCCAATACCAGTGGCCAACACTGACTTTGACTTGTCTTTCCTTATATATGACCTGACATTCCTTAGAGTCTTCTAGATAACTGCCTTCATCCATTCTGAATTCTGAGCCTCTTAGCTCCCACCAATCTCAAGTTCATGTGAGAAGAAACCACAAAGCCTGGCTTAAAGTGTTGGTCATTTCTAAGTGAGTGGAATGTGCTATAGTCATTAGCTCCATGGAGAGGGAGTGATGCTATATGACTCTCAGGACAGCGAGGGATGGGCTTGGCACCAGGGATGAAGCTGGGAGGTCACTTCCAGGCACTACATTCTTAGTCATCCCTCAGGATGCCAGAAAATGGGTCAAAAACTTGACTTTGTCTACTCGCTACTAGACCAGTGACTTTGGATATGTTTTTGGAATAAAACTTTCCTATTACCTTTTACAGAGCAGGCAATGTATTTCTGCACTCTATAAAATTGAAATTATAGAGTCTTGTCTCCAACTTTGAGTCTAATTTTAGTGCATTCCCCTTGACACATTTTCCAGCCAGTTTATAAGAATAAATTTGTTCCTTCTAAGAGACACACCTGTAAGACAAAAAGGCTTCCACTGCTAAATAGCAAATTGCATCATTAATTAAAGCTAGAAGGAAACATTAGTGATTTTAGGTAGACAATATCATGGAATTTTAAACCACGAATAAAAGTGAGGGTTAAGACCCAATCATTGGAGAGTGTGGGAGAGACAAGGAAAGAGGCAGCCCCAGCAGAGGCAAGGATGCTTGACATTGTTGTAGAGGCTCCTCTGGGGTGCACTGCCAAGCCCAGTAAGCGAAGAACAAAAGCCATCAGTCCCTCTGAATCTGGGTGGCTTTATCTGTAGGAAGCAAGAATGAGCAACTTTCCCCGAGAATATATACTTTCAAAATAAGCCTAGGAGATGGAATGAAGTTTCTTTTAAGGGTGAGAAAGCACAGGACTAGATGGTAATAGTAGTATAGTTCTGGAAATATATTAAAATCAATGAGGTCATACCATCAAATATGATGTGTAAAGGACAGAAAATGAACATGCTTTTAAAAAAAAATACTGTGTGGGCAGAAGAAAGGACTCCTCCCAAAGAAAGAATTCTAATAAATATCAGGTTGCAGGTGAAAGGGGTGGGAAGCTCCTGGATCAAGAAAGGAGTTGGATAAACCGGATGTGGTAGTGTGCCTTCAATGCCAGGGGCAGGCAGAGCTCCGTGAGTTTGAGGCAAGAGGAGGAAGAAGAAAGAGAAGAGGAGGAGGAGTAGAAGAAAGGAAGAAAGGAAGGAAGGAGGGAAGGAGAGAAAGTAGGAAGGAAGGGAAGAGAGGAAGTACACAAAATGTGGGTTTCTCTCCAGCTCCTCAGACAAGAGAAGTGGCTAGCATGTTGATACACATTTTTAAAAGCTGACATTTCCAGCATGAAGCTCTGCTATGTGGAATTTTGTTAATTGCAAACAAGAACTCTCCAGGACTGGCTGAGCACGTCGCATCATACCTTAGATGGAGAAGCACACAAAACAACCACCCAGGTTCTGAGGCTTTGGGCACCCCTAGCCCTGCAGATCTTTAAAATGTCTCTCAGATCCAAAACAAGCTGCAACAATGTCCCTGGAGTTTGGATTCAGTTATCTGGCATCATGCAAAGCAGTGCTAAGAGGGGTTGAGCTTGGTTGCTTCCAATACTGAGTCCTGATCAAAAGAATCGCTCTCAGGGCTGGGGGGGGGTGGCTTGGTTGCTCAAGTACTAGCTGTGCAATCACGAGAACCCTAGTCTGACCCCCAGAATCCAAGTGAAAGCTTTCCCACGGTAGTATGATTGTGTAATCCTAGTGAGTGAGTGAGTACACACATGCACATAGATGCAACACAATTAATAAAAACTCAGAGAGAGAAATTGGGGTTCAACCTGAAGATCTGAAAAGCAAAGCAGCCAGCCACTGGCTCTACCTCAGTGCGAAACGGCGATCCTGCCTCCAGGAATCTCAGCGTGAGCCTGAGCCTGCGAGCTGTCTCCTCCCATTGTATAACCCTCGCCAGGGCTGGGATTAAAGGTGTGCACCGCTAGGATTAAAGTCATGCACCGCCCAGTTTCTATGGCAACCAGTGTGGCCACTGGGATTAAAGGTGTGTGTCACCACTGCCTGGTGAAAGGCTGAGCGGTGGGGCTGTTTTACCCTCTGATCTTCAGGCCGGCTTTATTCATGAAAATACAAGTGAAATGCCACTACACACAGGTAGACCCCTGGGACCTTCAGGTCTGTTAACCTTCAGGTCAATCAAACCACTGAGCTCCAGGCATGTCCCCGGACACAACTGACCCCTGACCTCCACGTTCACAGGCACAGACGTACATCCAGGTGCATATATACGCGAGCATGCCCATGCACACACACGTGCACACAGGCAGGCACACAAACACACTAAACCATAGCTCTAAGACCACTGAACTCAACCAGGAGGAAATGCTGATCCATGAAAGCATTTTTTTTTTTGCCATCTATGAGAAACAGTAGAAACCGGCCTTTTGCTGGGATGGCTCCTGGTTTTAAGGTTGGTTTATATAGCCTACAAAGCAATAATTCCAGATTTCTAGGTGAAATCAAAAAATGGCTATGGTAAGTGCGGGAGCGCCCAGCTGCAGCCCATTACCTGACGATGGGAATGACTAACACTAACTCACAAGCAGGTTCCATGTCTACGCAATGCCTTTGAGTACACTGTCCTATAGATGAGAGACTCCAACCCCAGTCCCCAAGTGGGTTTGATTGCAGGGTTTTCAAAAGACACAACGGTGTCTCAGACTCAGGTTAATGAACACTCTCTTTACTACGGGATACTGAGTTTCCTGGCCTTCAGACAAAGCTACTATGAAGCTGATTCGAATTTAATGTGACCTCACCCAGACTGCCTGGCCAGGAGGCCCTTATGGCTCAGGCTACTCTTCCCGCAGAATGTATGTCTATGTGTGACTAAAATCTGAGAAGCTCAATTCTCCCTCCCTTAAGAAAAATTAAACTCTGTAGGGAAGATTGAGTTTGAGAAATTTCAATATGCAGAAGATTGCCCCAATTCTGATCCTCATTTCTGTTCCCCTTTCAACCCTAGCCTATTATTCTCAACAACCCACTTCTCGGCCTCCATTGCTTTCCACTTACAAATAGCTCTGTAGGAAAAGCTGCAATTTTTAGCATCTCTAAATCCTTCTAAGCACCAAATTCAAAGAGCTATTTTGGCAGCTGAAATGTAATAGGAAAGAGAATTTGGATGAAGGCTGGGAGGATCCAAGCTCTCTGCAGAGGGGCCCTTCAGCTAAAGTGCATCTCCTGGTGCACCTGTCTCTAGAGGCTGGCTCCCTGCCCCACCCCAGGCTTCACTCATCTCCCCCACTGCTGACCCTGAACCACGTCCTCCCTGTGTCCTCGACATCCATGTCTGTCCATTTTCTCTGAGTGTGTATGAAGTGGCCTTTGCAGTGATGTCAGCTTGAAGAGAGCCAGGGAAATAGTGCAGGCAGGCCAGAACTGCAAAGTCCACAAGCCTCTTGGAGACTCATTTGGGAACCAAACAATTGGTGTGCCTGAATGCTTTTGACAGGGAGACTCATTGGAACTGTTCTCAAGCCATCGATAGCTGTATCTGGTCTACTTAAGGCAGCTGTCATTCTTTTAACACAGAAAAAAAATCATGTTTATGGAATGGTGCTTCCGGCACCGCTTGGAGGTGTTACATAACACACAGTAAAAGTATCAGTTTCTGAAACTTCAGAAAGTTCTGAACTGCTAATCTCACCCCAAGTTTTCCGATAAATGGTGATGGATTCGTATAGGCTTTGGCCACAGAGCCTGGCATTGACTGCTGTGAGTGCTTAGTGGCCCTCTCAGCACTTAGTGTCCTGAAGAGGAGACAGGACGGGAAGGTTATTTAAAAAGTGGTGTCAAAATACAATGGCACTGACACCAAAAGGGTGACAGTGATGTGATGCCACACGCAGTCCTCTGCCTCAGTCTGCTGTGCACGCAGAAGGCATTTCTCACCTCCTCCTTTCTTGGGCATACACATCACCTTGCCCCCACTGAGAGCCAGAGCTGATATCGCAGGCATATCACACGGTGACCACGAGCTCAGGACTTGCTCAATGATCTATGTCCACCTGCAGTCCCAAACTGCCTTATCTGTATCCTTAAATCACTTTTAGTTCTATACTGGGGCAGGTGGGCATCCAAAAGCTTTTGATTAAAAAAAAAATCATACTTTAAGCAATTCACTATTAACATGTGTTGATTTCATCTAGGATGAGGCTAAGTGACAATGGGTAGACACGAAATATAAAATAGGAACAGGAAGATATGAGACCTCCACCTGTGGATGCCCTGTTAGAGTTATAGACAAAGATGAACCAATCTACTGAGCCAAAAGAGCTTATAATTTCAAGAAAACCACACGGTTAACACATGGCTAAGGAGGGGTTGTGACAATAAGGTTGATTGTGACATGCAGAGAATGATTTGAGCCTGAAAATATACAAAGAAGAACATTCCAGAAAGAAAGAACATCCCGGAGAAGGAATAACAGGTACAAAACTAGTTGAAGCTGGACAGACCTGATGGATCCTAGGGACTCCTGAGGCACTGAGGGATAAGAAGACGGGCCTTTGAAGCAGCTGGACAGGGTCACACTACGAAGCTTACATCTTGTCTTAAAACAGCAGGAAGCTGAGAGAGCTTCAACACTCGCTCTGGAGATACCAAGGAACATGATATCTATGACCCTAAGCACAAATGGAAAGATGTCTTGATTAAATCTTGTCTGATCTGGAACCTCTAGCAGCTGAAGTTGTCCATTCCCACTGTAGCACCCCACACAGCTAAAGTCTTCTTTTGCTAGATTCTGTGGCTTCATTCCTTTTCTCCATTAGCATCCAGGCACACCTGGCATAAGCCCTTGGGGACCAGGCAGACTGTATTATCCTCATCTGCATAGTAGGCAGTACCTGTCCCTTGAAAATAAAAGAAAGAACTCCATGTACTTCCTCTTCTTCCTCTTCATCTCTCTGCTTCTCTCTCTCTCTCTCTCTCTCTCTCTCTCTCTCTCTCTCTCTCTCTCTCTCCTTCCTCTTTCTCTTCCCAGAGGCCACTCTGTGTTCCCTTTCTCTCCCTTCCCTTCCCCCAATAAAACTCCACCTGTAAGCTCTGTCTGCATGATTTTTGTTCCTCACCCCCTGTGATCTGAACCCACTCGCCAAGGTCCAACCTCACACCGTATCATAATACTCTCCCCATTCATTTTCCTAGATGGTTTCGGTCTTCTGTCTTTAAGCAGCATCAGTGTTCTGAGGATTCCCTCCGGCATCCTATCCATATTCTAGGATCATGGGCTCGTACCATCATCTCTGGCTTTTAAATTAATTTCTACGCAGACACTGACACTTTCATCCACGCATTAAAAAATTTGGACCAGAGAGTCATTCATTCCATGCCAGTGTTTATAGGACACCCTACAGTGAAATCCCCAAAGATGGAAGTTCCTGAGTTCACCTGACACATGTTGACTTGATTAGGAAGACCTCACACAAAATTCTTACTAGTGTGACAGGGGAGTTGAAATTAAAATATCAAATGAAAATTACCATGTGCAAGAAATCGGTTTGCCCAGGAAGGCGGAAAGTGATTCCTCACCCTGACATCATCGAACATACGGAGCATGCATTGGAGAAAACCCTCGAAATACACACAAGGTTGGACAGGAACTACAGAAGACCATGCACCATTGCCGGATGCCCTTTGGGACTCATTCCTCAGCTCACTATCCCACTTCCACTCGTGGAAGAGTATTTTTCCTTCCATAATCTGCCCATTCCTCACTTAAAAGACATGCATGATTTTTCCTCCATCTCTCTTCCCGGTGACTGTGGGATTTCCAACTAACCTGTACATTCTCTTTAAACCCCTAATGGAATTGACATTGATCTTCCTTCTGAGGCCATTTCTGAGCACGTTTATTAATGACTCTTAGAATGCTGAAAGGGAGCCCCAGTTTCCCTGGCGACACTGGCTCTAGTCCATGGGAGCTCTGCTCTGGTTGTGGAGACCCTCTGATCCTTTTATCCCTTATTCCTTTGGTGGCTATTTTCGATATGTTGCTCTCTGCACTTTTCCAGCCACATCTTGAAATGAGTGGTATTAAAACAACCAGACCCCAAATCTCTATTTCCATGGTTTTGCTCGTATCTGACTGTCTGGATTTTTCTATTTCAAACCCACAGTAGTGGCCTCTGAATTAAGACTATCACTCTTATATTTTTGGTTGTGAGTCTAGCCTTTAACGGCTGAGTCATCCAGTTAAGACCCTAAACAATAGAGGAGAGGGTGCCTGAACTAGCCTTGCCCTGTAGTCAGACTGATGAATATCTTAAATATCACCATAGAATCTTCATCCAGCAACTGATGGAAACAGGCAGAGACCTGTATCAGAGCACTGGACTGAGCTCCCAAAGTCCAGTGGAAGAGTGGGCAGAGTAAGAATATGAGCAGAGAGATCAAGACCATGAAGGGTTCACCCACTGAAATAGTTTAACTGAGCTAATGGGAGCTCACCAACTCCAGCCGGACAGGGAAGGAAATAGCATAGGTTCAAACTAGTCCCTCCATATGTGGGTGACAGTTGTATGGCAGGGGCAGACTGAAGTGGCACCAGGATTTATCCCCACTGCTTGTACTGGCATTTTTGGAACCTGTTCTCTTTGGATGGACACCTTGTTCAGTCTAGATATAGTAGTGAGGGCCTTGGACCTTCCCCAAAGCAATGTTTCTTACCCTCTTTGAGGAGTGGATGGGGAGTGAGGGGTGGGATAGAGGAGTAAGTGGAGGGAATCAGAGGAGGGGAGGGAGTGGGAACTGGGATTGGTAACTAAAATGAAAAACGATAGTTTGTTTTCTTTTTAAAAAAATAATAATTAAAAAAAGAGAAAAAAAAAGACTATCGTTTTGTCCTTAGTAGAATAAATTATTTCTTTTCTCAGCCCTTCATTGCCTAAGACCTGCTTTGACAGGGATCGGGGGTGGGGTGTGTTCAGGTCCCAAAGATGATGTTGGAGTTGTTGGGGATGGGCAAAGGGTGGGAGAAGGAGGTGATAGGCATGATCTGAGAACGAATCAGGATGGCTGCCAGCAGCATTTAATTGAAAAAAGGCTACACCTTTTATACTCTATAGCCGCATATATGATTAAATGGGAAACATGGGTCCTGTGAGCTAGGGTATGGATTGAGATCAGTAGTCGAAGAATCTAGCATTGGCCTTGACAATAGGTACCAGTGAGGTATTAATGGAAGGAGAATGACTGCTTTATCAAGCAGGAATGTTCCTCGTGCCCCCAGGGGAATAGAGACCTTAACCAATCACCTGACTTTAGGAAATACTTATGGGGAGCAGGCACTATACTACAATTTCATAGTCTTACTATATGGACCTGTACCCCTCTGGGCCTGTTCCCCTCAATGATGCTCTTAAAAGGGAAGTCCTGATGTCTTACTCTTCTCCAATGATACTGTACCATTGTGGTTTCTCCGCACTTATTAGCTGAACTCTTGCCTTTAATGGCCTCAGGCTCTGGATCTGAACAGTAGACATTTCATCCTTGGGATCAGGTGTGTCTAGTAAATCTCTAACATTTCTGTTCTTGGTGTGGTTAGGAGGGCACAATGGGATTCCTGGTTCCTTGGAGGCAGGGATATTTTTCAAAAAAACATTGTTTTGTTTAGAGTGGCTACCTATCCTTGTTACCAAAGGCCACACAAAATTTCCCAAAGGGAAAGGCATTGATATTGAGAATCACTAAAAATAAAAGTAAAAAAGTGCCAAAGAAGTGTGATCTGCAATACTGCAACGCTGGAAATTTGTCAAGCAGCAATGGACACCATGCAGTCCAAACCACTTCATAATATATGTTACCAGGAACACAGAAACTTCTAGAATTTCCTATGAGTCTAACTCCCAGTAGACATATTGAATCAAGGCCATGACTCCTTGTGATCTCTGAACTGTATAAACAGACCTAGGTTTGAAATTTGTTCCCTTGTGTGTCAATTTTTAGTTCAAAATTTAATATCACTGCATCAGTTTTAATTATTGATAGTGTCTTATCATCTTTATCAGGGGTTGTGAGTCTTTTAATAATCGCTCAAAAAGAGCGATTTCTCCTTTTGAGGAGAAAGGACCACCTTTCTCTGAGAGCCAGTGCTCAGCACACGGCCCACCCCTTGCTCTGCTTTTCTAGGACTTAGTGGTACTCTCCAGAGAAACAGAACAGGCGGGACCGGGCTGTGTGTGTGTGGGGGGGGGGGTGTCATGCATAGACCCATAGCCACAGGAAGAAGACTCATCCAGGAATCTGCTCAAGGAATTATGGGAGTTGTCAAGTCCAAAATCTGCAGGTTCGTTAGCACAGAGAGTGCCAGCCATGGGCACCCATCAGCTGAAGCATTCCCTCCTGGTGGGACTCCAGACTTCTTTTTTCTTTAGGCCTCCAAAGCACTGAACGAGACCTACTTGCAACTTGCATTTGGTTGGACCACTTGCTCTGTTCAAAAGCTACAAATTGAAGGGGCAGCTTCTTCCTAAACCATCTCACCGTGTCCATTCTTTCCGGTGTTTGGCCACCTACCTGGGTTGGTCAGGTTGAGAGGTGAAACTACCCATTGCCTTAAGCATTGTAACTGACTTCAAATTTTCTTCCTTGATATGGTTCCTGTTTGTTTGTGGTCCTTATGTGTGCTGATCTCCCTCTCTCTTCCCATTTTTGTCAGGTACCCAGAACTGGGACTCTAGCTGCAGAATCCATCGCATGCACAGCATCAGGATGTGCATCCCTAGAGTGGCAGGTTCTCTCTCAGCTAATGGGATTTTAATAATAATCAAACACAAGCCTATAGTATTTTCCTCCTACTTTTGCTTCTATTCATTCATGAAAGCTGGGCTCGCAGGCCCTTTAGCTGTCTTAAAATAAACCCACTGATGAAAATTACAAGTAGTAACTCTTCCCAGCTCTTGCATCTCACCACCAGAGCTCATTCAAGCTCAGTTCCTTGTTATTTGGTCCCAAGATCCCATCATTATCCTGTCTTTTTGGTGTCCCTTTGCTGGTTGCTCATTTGTTTCACATACTCCATGTTTCAAGCTTCTAACAAGCAAATCTTTACACTTGGGCATGAAGAGTCCTTATGTCCTTCCTCAGATGTCTCCCATAATGGTCAAAAATTATAGACTCCCCTTTAAATTCCATTTAAGTTACTCTCTTTCAAAAACATTCAGATATTTCATCTGTAAGAAATATTCTTAATTATGACATCTCTCTCTGCCATGGATTGACAAGTTAAGGGAAACAGCTCTATCATCTGTCATGTCTTTCTCGAACATATGAGCTTCCAAACACATTTCTCAGTTGTAAAAATCACCCCCAGACTGCAATGTCTATGCTGAAAGGATTAAAAATCCCAGCCTCCTTTCTAGAACGAACGCATTTGGCTTGTCGCTAAACAATGGGCTGTACGATCGGCTGCATTCTGTCGGTTCCTGTGCTAGAAAGCAGGTCCTGGGTGGGGGCATGGCGGTGTTTCGTATGTTCAGGTTTCTAGAATACAGCCCGTTCAATGCACAGAGCACAGGTGCCGCCTCTGCCGCTCTGTCGTTCTGGAAAACGGCAGGGGGAGAAGGAATCAAGTGCCCACATTGCCACTGCAGCCCTCCACTGCCTTCCCAAGCACACTCAAGCACTGTTAGCCCTGGAGGGACCTTTCCCAGCTTCTCTGCTTGTGGAGCGCACCGGCGAGGATGCTGAGAATGGGGTTGTCTCAAGAGTGACACGCTGAAGATGACACGGGAGAATCCGAGATGAGCCTCACTTCTGTTCCCTGAGTGGGAAAATCCTTGTTTCTCTGCCTGGGCAGCCGAGACCCAGGAGCCTTGTCAGATATAATGACTGACAATTTCAGAAAAACACAAACAGCACTGGTAGACAATGCCCTCTCCCTGTGTTACAGGAGACAGACATGGCTGCTGACCTTGTAGTGTAGAGAAAGTGTCAGGTCTTGAATATAGCAGAAACAACACACCCTTGCCTACCTGAGCTGGATGCTGGCCTTCTCTCTATTACCTAGATGGCTTCCAGACTGAACTTTCTTGAGCTTCATTGGAAGTATTACTTATATTCAGAGACCAGCGGGAAGAAGTCTGGTTGGTAAGCAACAATATGCAAAGGGTTAGTTGGGTTAGTAAGCAGCCATGTACAGAGGGTTAGTTGGGTTAGTAAGCAGCCATGTGCAGAGGGTTAGTTGGGTTAGTAAGCAGCGACATACAGAGGGTTTACATCCTGCCTGCCACACTTAGCACTGAATGAACAGCAGCCTTCCAGTGAGGCTCCTGAATAGCTTGGCTTGGCAGTTGCTTGCCTCCTTCACTCAGTGCCCTTGAATTTATCCTTCAGAATTCTTCCACCCAATGTTGGATGGCAGCTGATGCTTTGACTACAGGATAAAGAAGTTCCCACCCCAAGTGTCCTGCTCTGGTGTTTTCTTGCTGTTCAATCAGAAAAAGGAATGAATCCCATCCAGCAGGATCCGTTCCCGACAAACCAAACTGACACCTCAGGGACTCAGTATCCGTAAGCTTGGGATCTGTGGTGTCCTGGTCGCAATGTTCTGCTTATGAGACAGACACAAATTAAAAACAAGAGGCTTAACTCTCCTCAGCAAGGACTGGGGGAAAGACATGTCTTGTCTCCCTTTTCTTAGAGAATTTACCTCACAGAACATGTCCACACTGTGTCATCTCTTTGGAATGGATCTTTTTGTGGTTGGATTGGGTTACCTTTGTCAACCTGTGGTCCAGGAATATATTCCCGTGAGTTTTGGAACCTGCTTTGAAGGAGGAGAACTCTCTTCTTTCCCAGGTTCACAGGCTAGCCTCCTTGGGTACCTTCCCCCAGGATACAAAGCCACCTTCCACCAAGGAGACAGGAGAGTTTGATTTTCCTCAGGATGAAACCACACACAGTCGATATAGATACTTGTCTTAACTATCAGATGAGTTTGGATCAACTGACAAATGACGGTGTCAAAGCATTTTGCTCCGGTACAGAAACTTCTGCTTCTGTGTATCTTGGAAACAGGAATTTAATGGGTTTCATTTCCCTGGCTGCATAGCAAAGCAGCATTTCTTGCCGTGCCATCTTGGAGCATACCGCCTGTGAGGTGCCACATTCTACCTAATGCTTCCTCAAACACTGAAAGTATTATTTGTCTCTATGATCTTTACGGAGAGGATTTCTGAGTTGAGAGAAGATTTGGGTTATAATTACACTTTCCTCAATGGGCTCAACTATAAATATACCTCAGGGGAATTCCAGAAGGCACCTGTTAGGACTCAGAAAACAATATCCTCAAATAAATTGCTTTGGACCTCAGACTGGGAGCCCCAGAAAGAAGGGCCAGTGATGCAGGGAATGGCTTTCCTATTGATCGTGCTTGACCTAAAGGTGAGACACACCAAGAACAGAGTTGCCATCAGGTTTTTCTGAAATGCCACTAACCAAGGAAGGCTGAGCTGACACCACAGAGGAACAAACCCTCTTCATGATGCATTTATCGAATTGTACTTTATCAGTAAAAAATTATATTGGGGTAAAAACCTGAATGATCAGAGAAGTGGAGAAGCCACCAGTCACTTCCTCTCTCTGCTGTTCCTCAATCCAAAAGGCTTGAGATCCCCTCCCAACCCTGCCTTACTACTTCCTGTCTCCTGTCTGTCCTCAATCCAAGACCTCTCTGCTTAAGTTTGGTCGGCTAGTGGCTAGCTCCACACTCTGACTCCAAGCAAGCTTTATTGTCAGAATACGATCAAACTATCACACAACAATTCAAGGGTCACATCCACCCTCAGCAGCAAGGACCTCTGTCCCAGGGTACTGCAGATTGCACTGGTCCATGCATTTCCCCTATGCCTCCTTTAAACTTGTTTGCCACCCTTATTACAAACCACCCTCTGAAAGCACTGAAGCCTTGACCATCGGACCCCTCTTTAAGCTTCACATTGTGTATGGCTCTTGTGGACTTTTGCATCAATAAACTCGCATGCATTTTCTCCCATGAATCTGCCCATCGCTGGTGTGTTTCACAATCTCCACACTCAAATACTGGAGCCACACAAGAAAACCAGAACCTTTCCACAGTCAAATGGGGTTTTTGCTAGGTCAACCCCGTAACATTGGACATGCTTCTCCCACTCGTGTTCAACATCTAGAAACTCAAGAAAAGAAGGGGTGAGAAATATTGGTTGACACTGTCACAAAAGCTACGTGGACAATATTCATTGTACAATGAACTTGTAATCTAGAATTTGTCTTCGGAGAAGAGACTGTACACATTGTTCAGACTGGGTTCCAGGAAGAAATCAGCAGGGATCTAAAGACAGCTCCATCATTATAGATTAGATTTTCAATGTCACCTGAAGGTCCATGTGCTGAATGCTTGGTCACCAGTCTGAGACACTGTTGGGAAGTTATTATCAGCTCGACAAAATTCAGAGTCCCCTGGGAAGAGTCCCAGTGAGGTACAGTCTACATTGTACTGCCCTGTGGGTGTGTTGGTGGGGGATTGTCTGAATTATTAAGCTAACTGACTCAACCCACTGCGAGTTCACCATTCCCAAGGCAAGGGTCCTGAACTGTGTAAGACTGGAGAAACTGAGCTGAGCACGAGCAATCGAATGATCACGTGTTCATCCTTTCTCCTTCTGATCCTCAGTATAGATGTAATGCAAGATTCTAGTTGAAGTTCCTGCCTTGACTTCCTCAAAATAAGGGACTATAGATTGGAATGCCAAGCTGAAATCCAACAGGAAATCCACTCCCATAGAAGGAATCGCCATGGAAAAAGGCTCCATTCCACATTGACTTGCAAGACCGATTTGCAGAGCAACCCCTTTCTCTCCCAAGTTGCTTTTTGTCTGACTCTTTAATCACAGCCACAGAATTTCGACTCCAGAAGGTGGAAGAAGCTGAAGCTATTGCAGGTGTGCTTTGGAAAGTGATTTGGGGACTCGATCCTACTCTCCCGACCCTTTGCTCCCTGCCACCATGAGATGAGCAGTTCTGCTCGACCTGGGGACCAGGTGCCCTCCCATGATACTCTGTGCAGGTTCATCTTACAATGAATATTAGTCACATAGCTTTTATGACAGTATCAACCTATATTTCTCGCCCCTTCTTCTTTACTTGAGCTTCTAAATGTTGAACACATGTGGGAGAAGCATGTCCAACGTCATGGGTTTGACATAGCCATTCATATTAGTAGGGCTGAATAACAGTGGATCAGAACTTCTAAAATCATGGCCCAAATAAGATTTTTGCTTTCTTAACAGCTGCAAATATATCTCAGATATTTTGTCATAGTTATGGAAAGCTGACTGACACATCTCCTGAATTTTTTTTTCACTTGGTCCTAATGGAAGTTGATATTTCTCAAACAATAGGTAGCTTTTCAGCTGTCTGATCATGGCTTCTCACCCCCCCCCCCATAGTCTGCTCTGCTTTGTCTTTTAACCACAGTGGTCATCGTTTCAGATACTGCATTCACCACTTGAGAAGATGGAAGATGGTTCTCAAGCTGTGGAGACCTCCCAATATTTCAGCACTTATACATCCAGCACAGAATCTATCTCCAGGTATAACTATTCTGGAAAATTCCATTCCACCAATATCTGCACAGTGATTTTGGAATATTTCTCAGCACTTCTAATGTTTTAGGTCCCACAAAACTTTAGGAATGCATTAACTCTCTTTGGCATTGTTATTGTAACAGGGAATGTTAGACTTTGCTTAAGAGCATATCAACATAGCTCCTACAGATGCATCAATAAAGATTCTGTCTGAAACCTTCATGACTGAGGCTAGAATGGCTGTCCAATCTGTGATAATTAACGTTTCCCAGAAGATTCATTAAAAACAAACAAACACACACACTACTAAATAATTACAGCTAAAGAATAAACTTCCGGAGAAAATAATCTGATTTTCCTTCTTCATAACAAAACTCCAGAATGAAAGACATCTCCCACCCTAATTCTACCCATGCAAGCACTATTCTCTGACCCAAATTTAAAATGGAATATTCACACTAAGAAAAGTAAGCCTCTGAGGGTCTCACAGCCCGTGTACCATTAACCTACTGAAAAGGGCACCTTAGATGAGACCACCATAACCTCAGGATTGAAAATCAGATGTGAATTTCTCCTAGCAGATGATAAAGAAAAAGACACCCATAGTCACACAATGTTTTCTATGTTCTCTACCAATGTGTGGGCCCTGCAGCCCAGCAGTCTTAGATCCTCACAATGCTGAGCCAGGATTATAATTTGCATGATCATACATAATTCCTTACTTTTCTTTTCCTTTTTTTTTGAAAATTTCACCTTTCATCACAGATATCATACCAATACCTGTTTTTTTATAGCATTTTAAATTTTAGTTGTACAAATACATACTCATACATTGTTGTTGTTCTTTATATTAGCAATTTAATTTCTGTAATGGGTTCCATCAGGGCATTTTCATACACACTGTGGTAGTTTTGAATGAGAATGGCTCCCAGCTGGTAGAACTGTTTGGGAAGGATTAGAAGGTGTGACCTTGTTGTTGAAGGAGGTGTGTCACTAGGGGTGGAAAGCCCACCCAAGGCCTAGTCTGTCCGTTTGTCTTTCTCTCTAACTGCTGCTTGTGGATCAGGATGTAAAGCTTAGAACTACTGCTCCAATACCATGTCTATCTGTTTCCTGGTGTGATGATCATGGACTAACCCTCTAGAGCTGTAAGCAAGACCCTAGTTAAATGATTCCACTTTCAAGAGTTGCCTTGGTAATAATTTCTCCTCACAGCAGTAGAACAGTAACTAAAACACAGGTATACAAGTAATTTTTAGTCACATCATTACCCTCTTTTGTTCCCCATCCCCATTCTTTTCCTCTTCCCAACAGAATGCATTTTTCTTATGCCTTCCACCTTCATATCTTATTTTCTTTCTTTCTTTCTTTCTTTCTTTCTTTCTTTCTTTCTTTCTTTCTTTCTTTCTCTCTCTCTCTCTCTCTCTCTCTCTTCCTTTCTTCCTTCCTTTCTTTCTTTATTTCTATTTTTTGTTTTTGTTTTTTGGTACACTAAGTTTCACTAGGGTTACTTACAGGAGTAAAGGTTAAAGGTTGTTTACAGGATCATGAACACCTCACTAGTGGCTACAATACTTAAGAAAATGCCCCCCCCAGTGAAATCCTCAGAGACGGGTGGGTCCAGTGAGGCTCTCCTCCCTCAATGAGAGGATATCTATGGCCCCAGTCTTGCACAGCTCATATGAAGGAAATCGTAGCTGCTGTGAGCTCAAGAATGCAAGGACCATCTTGCCCAGAAGTCAGGGTTCTCTGACACTCTTCCTTCCTCCTTTTCTTTCTATCCCTTCTTCTTCGATGCTGTTCGGACATTACATTCTTTAAGCCTGCCTTCTTTTGTGTAGGTTTGTTTGATAATGTCAGGTTATTAATTTTTTTTGCCATATAGTATTCTGCCAGCTACATAAAGACAAGTC
Organism: Ondatra zibethicus; assembly: GCA_004026605.1. Taxonomy (NCBI): domain Eukaryota; kingdom Metazoa; phylum Chordata; class Mammalia; order Rodentia; family Cricetidae; genus Ondatra; species Ondatra zibethicus. The sequence goes on from PVIU01000682.1 coordinate 241,206, forward strand.
TATTTATGTGTCCTCCCTTTTGATAGAGGGTCAACCAGTTCAGGCTCAAGGTCACTAAAAACATTTCCATCACAAACATCCTTACAAATTTCTCATTGGGGGAACATCTGACAGAGATTCTCTTGAGAAATACTCAGAAGTTAGATGGCTAGCTACTAAGTATATCCTCAACTTTTACCCTCCTATGAAGTTTCCAAGTTTTAATGTCCCTCCCTGCCAGTTGTGCACACACAGGCACACGGGGTCTCCTTTCTAAACAGCTACACCAAAAATTAGTCCTAGAAATCTTTGTAAAACCTTAGACTTCACTGGGTGTTTTCTCATTGTAACTTCAATTGTCCCTTTTCTAATTATGTTAATGAAGCTGAATTGCTTCACGCATTTTTGTAAAATTTCATCTGTCTAGAGAAATATTCTCTACAGCTCCAGAGTGCAGCCTGGGCTGGCCTTGCGATGAGGACAGAAGTCCTACAGCCTTCTCCCATTTTCAAAGATACGCACTCCCAGGAAACCTTTCTCGGTGGCTGACGTAGCACAGCAGTGCAGGCAGGTAGGGTCGGTCTTCACTGTCAATCTGACCGGATTGGGAACCACCCAGAAAACACATGTCTGCCTGTTTCCAAAGAGGCTTAACTAAGGAGGGAAGATCCACCCAAAGGGTGGCTGGGCAGACTGACTAAGAGAGAGCAATGCCAGCCAAGCATCAGCTTTCAGCTCCTGGATTCCTAACTGGAAAGACCTTGTGACCAACTGCTTCCTGCTCTCACAGCCAGAGCTGCTGACCCAACATGGTGGGCTTCGTCCCCCAGAACTGGGAACCAAAACTTGCGTTGCATTTGATCATTGTTCTGTCACAGCAAGAGACAGGTAACTAACACGCTGGGTTTTCATTTCCTCCCATTGCTGTGAGCCGAGGAAGGTCTTCTTTCTTCCCTACTAGAAGATTCTAATAAGCAGATGGTGTCAGTAACAGCTGCTGTCGAAGAGGCTGGAGATGCTGCAAAGGCAGAGTCAGGAAGAGGTGGTTCAGAAGTTCCCCATTCATAAGCCCTCCGGAGCCTTGCCCATCTTCTGGGCTGTGTGTGTTTCTTTACAAGATTAGAAAAGGGAGAATTTTGAAATAGACCATGAACTGCAAAGAATTATTCTTATCTGTGCTAAATTTCCTTTTGCCTCAGCACTGAGAATCTAGGGTACAATCAAGGCACTTTGCAGGAATGAAGGCACGTGCAATTGTTGGTTTGGCTTATGTGAGTTCATGGCTGGGAAATTTCACTACAGGCTCTTCATATACAAACAACATCAGGCAATAACAAATTATTTGAAGTAAGTTTTCTGTTTCCTAAAAGATGGTTTCGTCTAGCCACTGTAGAGGTGAGGAGAGAGGGCAAGTGTCTAATTCTCAGCTGCGATTCCAGTGAAGATGCTGCCATCCCCAGCTTCTCCTCCAGGTCATGCCCACAGCAATTGAAGCCAGTGCAGCTGGTTGGTGCAGGGCCAACCTGACTCTACAGCCAGCTCAGCATGTCAGCAGTGCCCTTTGATTTTCACAGATGAGTGTCACTCAACTGGAAACAGGAGTATCGTTGGCACCCCTGTCTTAGCACAGTGCTGTTATTTTTATGTAATACCTGGGAAGTCAAGCAATCAAAGTGATGGCGTCCACGACGTCTTTTACCCAGCAGATGGGCAGCTGTGCCCAACAGAGTGAGCACAGTCTATTCCAGGGATGTATGAGCACCATGCATTGGGTATGAGTGAGGTGTACAACAAAGCTAAAGTGTGCGTACGCCATTGACAACCCTGCCTGGGTCATAATACATATTTGTGCCACCTAGTTTCTGGTTTTGGCTGTGTGCATGTTGCGTGTATGTGTGTGTGTGGGCACGCGCATGTGCATGCCAGGGGTCAACCCCCACTGTCATTCCTCAGGTGCATTCCCCCCTGCTTTGTGAAATCGTCTCACTGGCTTTGGAGTTAGCAGGGCAGTTTAGACTGGTTGGGGAGTGAGCTCCAGGAATCTGCCTGTCTCTACCTCTTTAATACTCACAGCACTACGCCTGGCTTTCTCACATGGGTTCTGGACACTGGATTCAGGTCTCCAAGCTTGTGAAGCAAGCCCTTCACCAGCCAAGGTGAACCTTCTTCCATTTACCTACTTTCTTTCTTTCTCTGTAAACAGTGGCATCCAGCGAAGATAGAAAGAGGAGGAGGTAAGGACAGTGGTGGGGAAGGCCAAGGCCAGCAGTGTCTGTGTTCTGGCGTGGAGGGTCACTTCTGCAGTGTGTCCTAAGACAACACTAAAAAGACAGAAGTACAATGATTCTTGACTAAGGATGGGAGCCTGAATGGGACTTCATAATTCATGGAAAATTCTGGAACCTGTTCTGCTGGTCCTACTACCTTTACCTCCACAGTCTCTGCTACAGCTGCATTGTTTCCATTTGTTTGGAAATAAATTTTCAGGTGGGCCATAGACAAGGTCAAGGGCCCCAGAGGTCTCAGAGGGTAAAGGTACTTGCTGTGGAGCCCGAGGACCTGATTTCAACCCCAGGAATCCCGTGGTAGAAGGAGAGAACCAAACAACTGCAAGCTATCCTCTGACCTCACCAGCTATGGCACTGGTGAGAGGCGGAGGGAGAGAAGTTAATTTAAAATAGATAAAGGAGGTCAGTGGTTAGAGCACTGGCTGTTCTTCCAGAGGACCAGTGTTCAGTTCCCAGCACCCACATGACAATTCATAACTGTCTGTAACTCCAGTTCTAGGGGATCCATTGCCCTCTCCTGACCTCCATAGCTATTGTTAACATGTGGTGTACAGACATACATTCAGGTAAAACCCCATACACATAAAATAAAAACAAAAATGAACTAAAGGAATGTTAATATTTGACTCGATTTAAATATTGCACACACATCCGAACCCTGTGAGTGTGTGCCGTCTTTCAGTTTGAAAAGTAAATGAAAGCGCTCTGCCTGTTTCCTCAGCATCCCCTCCTACTCTGCCTACAGCTCAGCTGCTGCTGAGTGTCTCTTCACTGCTCTCCCACTTCCACCTTTGCTGCATGGCTCTTCCTCGGCTCTGCCTCCTCCACAATCCTGAAGCCAGACTTGACTGTGCACTTGTCAGGAGCCTTCTTGCTCAATGTTCTGATTGTGTCCTTGGGCCTGGTGACAATGTGTGTGGCCTCTGCCCCACCAGCAGGTGAGAAGCACCCTTAATTCTACTCTGCGGGACACAGCCTGGATAACTGACCTCAAGTCCCCTGAGCGTGAGGGGTTGGACAAAATGATGGTGCTGTTGTGGGGTTGAAAGCTTCCATTCTCAATGAGTCTCAACTTTCCAGCTCATAGATGCCCCTGGGTTTCTTCCAGATGGTTCTAGAACACAGTCTCCCATCCTCAGGGGGAGAGAAATTGGATGGTAAATGGGTGCTGGCTGGCCCTGTCTGCCCTTGCTGGCTTAGCACAGCATAGGCATGGGACATACAGGGTCTGAACTTGTGGTTCAGTTCCTAGGTGCCCTCTTGCTAACCAGATAGCACTGGTTCCTACAAGACTTCACTAAATTCTCCTACACTGTAAATGCATTTTAAACTATTAAATTGAATGGGGCAAATTTTCTTAGGTGAATTAATTTTCCTCTCCAAATCAAAAGGGCATAGAGGCCCCAGTTACTTCCTTCCATGAACTGGGTAAACCCTTTGATTTTAGGATAAAAATGTATATGGAGCCATCTCTCAGGCTGCCATAGCCGTCTCTCAGGCTGTCCAACCTGTTAGAACTTGAAGGAATGTTTCCAGACAATGGAACACTGAACTTTGCTCCCAAGCTCAGTCTTTCCTAAATGGCCTTCCAGAAAGTTCTCCTAACCTTTTGGTTAGCGGACGCCCCCAGATGTGCAGCCCTGGAGAACCACCAGCAGTAGCGTGTGTGCTTGGCTGTAATGTCCCACAGCACACCACTCCCCTCCGTAATAACAGAGCTCAAACACTAATGGCGAACAGGTACAGAGCAGAGTGGCGGGTAGGCAGAACGGGTTCCAGGAAGGGGACAAGTCACTAGTTCAGCATATTGATGTGTCCAAACACAGAGACCCAGAGGCCACATGAGCTGAAGGCCTGCTCAGGCTCAGGAGAAGACAGCACAGCCCTCTCCACTGAAGTTCTAAGACAACTTATAAAGAATCCTCAACTGACTGCTTGTTTCTGACTTTGAGAATTTCTTTGTGTTAATTTTACTAATGTCCGTGTGTGTGTGTGTGTGTGACAGTCAACCTCCTATGCCTGTCTCAGGATCTTCTACTTTGTTTGTTGAGACAGGGTCTCTCCGTGGAACTGAATTGCATGGTTAGGAAGCTCTGGGCATCCCTCTGTCTCTACTTCTCTAGGGCTGGTATTCCAGAGGTGTGCCCATGCCCCACTTTTGACATGGGTGCTGGACTCAAGTCATGCTTACACGTTTACATGGCGATCGATTCCCAACTGAGACATAACCCCAGCCCCAACTTGGCACATTTTCGCTTGTGGATCATATATTTAAGATGCTCCTACTCCTGGGGAGTTATGTGTGGCGTGGTCGGATGTCCACCTGGCTTCCCTACATAGACAGGAAGCTGTATTTTAGGAAGAGTGCTGAGAAGGAAGCTGTTGGGAAGAGATGCTGCAGAGCCAGGAAGCAGGGGAAATCAACCTGAGTCTCCCCATTGGGCACACAGGGAGAATGCTCAGAAACCTGGACCTTCTGAGCCATACCTGGGCCCATTTCCAGAAGGCACATCCTCCCCAAACACTTAGCATCAAAGACTGTGTTGAGAGCCGCTGTGAGGAGCTTCACATCACCAAGGAATGGGGGGCAGTGGCAGGGTTGCCAATAAGGGACAGAGGAACCCTTTATCCAAGAGAGGCTACACCCTTATAATTCATCTCCCAAGCAGAGTTATTATTTTCAGGGAGGGGTCCAAAGAAGGGTGTGGTCTGAAAACCTCAAAGACTCTCTGCTCACTCTACCCACTATATGTGGACTGTTTTGGTCACTGGAGTCCACGAGCCTGAAGAAAGAAAACCCCGACTTTGGACAGTTCTGAGCCAGGAGCATCACTCAAAGCAGGAAGGGGAAAGCGGTGCATGTGAGACATTGCTGGACTCACAGTGTGACAGGAACACATGGCCAGTGACAAAAGACACACACTGGGGTCCAGAAGCCACAAGGAAAACTTTAGTTCTTCCTGTGGCAAGAATTCCCATGCCCCAGGGAATTCCTTTAATGCCAGTGTTGATTGGCCATGAGAGTCTCAAGGATCCAGGAGTCTTGCAGATCTCTGGGCCCTTAAGAAACACAGAGACCCTGCTTTCCCCTCACATACTCTCACTCACCAAGGTGGGCACTGAGGACCAGAGCAAGCCCCTAGACTTAGTTCTGAAGCAACATTTACTCAGCAACCCAGCACCAGGGTAAAGCTCATAGGCACAGAGCAGGAAGATTTAACATGAAGCAATGGCCTTCATACGGTAAAACTTCCCACCAGACCTACTCCAAGAGGAGACAGCCCTGAATGTTAGTGCAATCAACATATCAACAATAAAGGGACACCAGAGTGCAAGCTGAGGGCCTAAGATGTTTCAAGAAAAGACTTCATGAAAATGGCATTACTTTCAAAATAATGTTTTCGTTCCATAAGAACGAAATGTGTTCATTTCTTTCCCAGCGTGTGGCATGGCAGGTTGAAGGGTTAGTCTGTTAATATTCTGAGCATTTGAAGTTTGTGAAATCGATGTCTGTCAAGAATGGAAGGGAAGCTGAGGATTGCTCTCACCAGTGTCATTTCTTTGTTCTCGTTGGCTAGCACAAAATAAGACTGGGGGGGCAAAGCCACACATTTGCCTTCTCTGAGCCATCCAACTGCAACTGGAGATGAACTTCTAAAATAATGTGTAGGGAACACAATCTGTGGTAAGCGTGAGTCTTCAGCTAGGCAGTGTGGTGTGGACAGGGCCAGCCAGGGATTGTTGTCTAGTCTTTGTGGGGCTCCTGGTGATGCATGGGTCTGCAGACCTGGGAGGGCTACTCACAGAACCACATGTGGGAAGAGCTGGTTGAAGAGGTGTTCAGTGTACGGCTGTAACTGGGTTTGGAGTCCTCACAACCCACTGGGAGAGCTGAGCGTGCTCTGCCTCCCCGTTCACAAAATCAGCTCTAAGCACACGGTGCCCAGGCTTGCTTGCTTGTCTGTCTCTGTGCGCAGGTGGATGCCCTGAAGCCACTCCCTGGGAGGCGCTCTGCTGCTCTCTGAGGCCCTGAGGTGTCTGAGCACTCAACTCTCAGAACCAGGCGTAAACTACGCTGTCCTCACAGTGAGTGTTAAATATCACCTAAATTCCAATCAAGCCTGGAGTGCCAAGAACTGCCAGTCATCCAACCCAGGCGAGGCTGTGATTAACAAGCCTTTCCAGGGCAACTGATGAAAAAATTAGGAACCCACAAGCCCCAAATTAGCGGAGCAAGAGTAGAAGTGTCATTCGATGGAAGCTGCAGAGACTTAGTGGGAACATGGTATTCAAATGAGTTACAAACCAGACGCTTACTTAGTGACTTAAGAGTTGATAGAGCATTTAAAAGTATAGCGGGTTCACATCTCATCTTGCTCTCATTCCAACAGATGATGGATAAAATTCTGGTTGCTGCAGAATGCCCTGGGCTTGGTTCGACTGACTCCAATGACAGTAATAACCAAGGCAGGGAGGGGGACAGGGAAGAGGATGAGTATAGGTGTCACGTGGGTAACCATATTCAAAGAGCAAGCAAGATACACGATGAGCAAGCTTTTGAGCCTCTGGGAGGGAGAGAGTGAAGAAAGGGCTTCATGAATCTTTAAGAGCTACAGTATAAAGACATCTTTATACTACAGCATCCCATGCCGGCCAGCCAGGATTAGAAACACTCATTTGATAATAGATTTCTATGACCATCGATAACATGCTATTTACAGAAGTAATCTTAACCCATGTCTGTAGCCTCATACCGAAATGCTCCGGTTCTATCAGCAGGCTACGGCAGGGTCTGAAAAGAGACCATGGTGTGGGTGGGCATTATACAGTGGGTATGTTTAATACACACTTATGCCCTTTTTATACAAAATTATGCTGATTATCCTAACAGACCAAAAGAAGGCTGAAGAAATTAGGAAAGCAGGTGTATCTTTACAAACAGGCAACTAAATCTGTTAGACCCGGAAGAGGCGCGGAATGAGGGATCGTGGAGCTTGGTATCAACACAGTTCTCAGTCACATCACAGTAGGACAGCCACTCTTTCTGTCCTAAAGTCAGGCTCTGAGCCAAGCCCGCAGCTTTCCCGTGCCAGGCAACAGGTGCCTTGCTGAGGGTAGGAGACTTTTCCCAATCAGAGCACATTCTCCTTTTTTGTCTCCCTCCATTAAAGAGGGGCTTCAAGTTGGGCAAACTGGTTCTCCCAAGCACGCCTCCCCACCAGCGTACCCCAGACTCAACCCACTTTTGTAAACAACTCCAGGCTTTGCTAGATAAGCCTTCTTCCGTTGCTTGCTGGTTGTTCTGAAGTCACATGTCAATCCTTCCTTGCCCCTGCCTCATACAAGAAGCAAAAACCCACAGGGTAACACAGCATAGCCCATATCAACACCTCAAGGGCTAGAACATCTCTCAAGCAAACACACCCACAGGATTTCTGCTCAACTCTCAACTGGACGGCAATCTCCCTATCCTTACCAGGAGAATCTCGCACTCTGACCTCTGGGGTCCATGCCTCAGGCCACTGGCACTAACAGCAGGGGTACTGATGTCAGATAAGTCAGCCACAAGCAGGTTGGGGTCATCTTACTGAGAATACAGGGCAGTGGTCCTCAAGCTGACAACATTGTCACTGCCAAGATGTCCCTTGACCCACAGTCCTGAGATTCGGGGCATCCCCAGAGGTCCTCTATCCTTCAGGGGGACTTCTAATCACTGCCCCCTACAGTAGAGACAGTTCTCTTTGGGGCAAACATCTTTCCCAAATCTGGGGAACAGGCTCTGCCTGCCTGGCAGCTGTAAATGTGGTGTTTGCCTCCAGGGCAAAGGTACACACATTGAAGGCTGAAACCCCACAGGTCTCAGCCCTGACTTGCACCCAGGAGACCAAGGAGGGCTTTAGGGCCCAGGGCCACTTCCTGTCTGAAGAGACCTCCCTTCCCTGTGCTTGCCTCAGAACAGCCCTGGGGATGTATTTGAAACTCAGCAGACACAGGCAAGAGAGCAGACTGTGCCCAAAAAGCAACAAAGCCACATGCCCAGAAGACAGCAACCGCCAAACCACCAACTTCCCATTTGCAAACAGATGCTGCCTCATTCACACCCTCAGGTTCGAGTGGGAAGTCCTGTAGTGTGTGAACACCAACCAGGGAAATTGAGGACTCCCGAGGTCTGCCCCAGAACACATTGCTTCTCAGTGTGGATTCCCACCCTGCAAAGGTTAGCACTCACCATCACGTTGCCCTGCATCTTAGCAGTCTTGATCATTGCCTTTTCCTTCATTCTGTCCCAAGTCTTGAACCAGACTTCTGCCCAAAGAAGAGTAACTTAATCCATTATTCTGGTGAGGACCCAAGTAAGGACTGGAGCCGTGATTACTGGGTGGAGACAGCCGATTTGAAGAAAACACAATTCTGCCACGTCCTGGTTTTCCTGTCCCTCTGGGTTCACAGGTAGATCCCGCTGAAATCAACTCTTCCCAGTCGCTGCTAGGAAAGCGGAATCAGGAGCCAAGCGCTGGGGGGTGCGGCTTGTAACAAAAAGCAAGCTGGGAGCTGCGGAGCGAGGATGTGGCTGCCTGAGAGCAAAGGCGTGCGTGTCCTCAGAGCTGGCTCTCAACACCCTGTGAGTGACAGCGGTGTGGCAAGTGCCTTGTGCACTCCAGGACTCTGGGCGGGGACGCTTGACTGGCAGCGTAGGTCCCCAAGGGCGGCGACACCCAGAAGTGTGTGTGTGTGTGTGTCTGTACACACACGCGTGCGCGTGCTGGCCTCAGTCTCTGCTGAGCAGGACCTGGAAGCCCTAGGCTGCAGCACGCTTCATCTAGCTTAGCTGCCGTGGAGGGGGGGGGAATCAGCCAGCGAGAGGGCGACTACAAACAGGCTCCAGGGTGATCTTTGTGGGTGGAGCCGGCGCTATTAGGAGGGATGATCAGGCACCAGCCCCAGGCTGCTCCCCGCAGAGCAGGGAGCAGTGGTGCAGGGAGCCAGACTCCACACGTTCGCTAAGAGTCTGGCTGAGGAGCTAGGGGCAAGCGGGAGGAGCCTGCGTGGCAGCTGATAAATAATGTGGTTTCGGGTTACTATGGGACACACGTGATATCTCCATGGTTGCACCAGGGCGCCTTGCAGTCAGTCAGTGGCTTTGGCAGTGAGTACTGCACTCTCCTGAACCACATGTTGGGTCCTTAGAGTCCCATCGTGGCGCCTGCTACCCCAGCCCAGTCACTGCCCTCCAGCCACAGTCCTGACAGTGCCTTTGTTTCTTCAGCACATCTCTCAGGCCAGCACCCTCCTCCCAGGAATTCCAAACCCACTTCTATTTCCCTAGCTTTCTCTCAGGTGGTCAAGTCTGGATTCCAGGATCGCCAACCCAAAGCGCTCCCAGGTTCATTCACAACCACCACATTTGTTCAGCGTTATTCCACACATCAGGGAGCTCTAGAGTATGTGTGCAGAAGGCTGGCACATTCTTTTACAGCTGGACCTAGAGCAGCGCTCCAAAACCCAGATGAACGCAGGCTTGTGGAGGTGTGTGAAGTGCGCCCCCACCTGCCAGGGAAGGGCAATGGAGGGAATCAGTCTTGTGAGGATTTTGGAAACTTCTCTTCGCCTTTTTAACACACACACACACACACACACACACACACACACACACTTCTGTAAGAAAGGAAACCGGAGGCTAGGACTCAAGTGGCTTAAGCTGATCGCTATACAATGAATGGGCACAATACAGTGTGTAAGTGTGTGCACAGTACAACTGCGCACACCCAAAGTCTTTGGTAGCTGGTATGCAGGCATAAACTGCAGATCTGGGCTACAGAGATGAATGGAGGAGGTAAACTGAGGACAAATACTTGGAAATCAGCCTGTGAAGGATGCTTCTCTAACCTGTAAGTATGGTCTCTTCTGGAAATAATTCCTTCTGTTAGGATTATTTCTTTCCTGGTTGCTACAGCAAGATACTATAAGCAGAAATATACTCTGCCAAAGCCAAAGGCCCAGGATAAAGCCTTCCCAAAATACTAGGTGTCCCCCTACAATGGGTGGACTTCTTCTGGTCCCACATAAAGCCTCTGGGTACCCAGAGTGGCTGAAGGAGGGAGGTGGCTTTCTGGGGTCTCTGTAAGGACAGTAATTCTACTCTTTGGGGGACCTCTCTCTTTCCTCCACTAGCTCCTGACCTCTGCTTCACCTCATTTCCTCCAGGGTTATAGCATAGGGATCTGAATCTGGGGTAGGCATAAACTTCAAACCTAGATGGTTTGAATGAGAAAAACCTCATAGTTTTGGGCAATTGAACACTTGCTACCTAGTTGGTGGGGCTGTTGGGAGAGGTTTAAGTGGGGTAGCCTTGCTGGAGGAAGTGTGTCACTGTGGGGAGGACCTTTGACATTGAAAGCTTCTCTAGTACCTCCCCTTCACTCTCTCTGCTTGCATCTGAAGATGTGAGCGCTCAACTTCCTGTTCCTGTCACCATGTCTGCTGTTTGCAGCCACACCTCCCATCCATAACAGACACATTTCTCTGGAACCATAAGCCAAAATAAACTCTTTTAAGTCACTCTAGGTGGAATGTGGTATCTCATCATGGTAACAAAAATGTAACCCATACAGCTGTCCACACCGGACACAAGGTGGGGGAAACAAAACCAAAAAATATTTTTCACCTTGCCATATTCATTGCACCCGTTAAATTACTACTGGAAATGGAATGGAAGTACAAAACCCTCATGTCTAAGAAACCAGGAACCATTGGGAGGCTGAGTGTTTGCCCCAAACAATAACCCAACAGTCATGAGCCCTGCTGTTCTGGGCTCTTTGAGGGCCATTCTTTCTGCCCATCGTCCAAAGCCGGCAGGCGAGTGAGGCTAAGTGAGAGGTAAACCTATAGAGCCGAAATGGAAAGGGATAAGGCAGCCTGGTAGTTCTGAGCACGTGACTGCGCTTATTCCTTCCTGGTGACTCGTCTGCTTCAGCCAGTGCCTTGTGGGATGTTGGGGGCAAAGGAGTGAGGATCATCAGGACTGACTCCATGAGAAAGAAAGAGGCGGGAGAATAAGAAAAAAAAATGCTTAAAATGGGATGACTACCAACTTTCCTATTAATTTTAGATAATACATTTTGTAAGAAAACCCCTAAGGAAATCAAGGCTTTCTAAACCTCTTTCCGTCCCAGCCACAGAAGCTTTTCTGTATTTTTCCTACATTTGTGAGCAGGGATGCTAGCCGAGTCTCTTCTACCACTATAAAAACACTGCAGGGTAATTTCTAAGTGATGCAGCTCATGCTTCTGAAGTGGGCAAATTTGAGATAGAGATTTTACATTCAATCAGGACCCTGCAGAGATCACATGGCGAAACAGAGCAAGCGTGCCGACTTCGGTCCCCTTTCCTCTTCTTATAAAGCAATGAACGACATCATGGCACAACAATCTCAGGACTCCACCTAGTCTGACTGCTCTGTTTGCTAATGTCATACAACACGTGTTTGACCAGGGCATCCAAAGATTGCCAAGCACAAATGTTGTCCCTGGGTTCACTCCCAGGTATCAACTGTCTTCAATAGTTTCCACACCGGCATATTCTGTTCCCTTTGATATCTGTGGGAAGAGCAATGCTGCCTAAGATTTCTATCTGTTTGGGTCTTTGAGACAAGCCATGTTCCCTAGACTGCAGGGAACTTACCTTTGCTAGGCACTGACATGTGTCAGTCCGAGCCCTGGAAGGTTGGCTCCAGACCTGTAATCCAGCAGCCATTGGATATGTCTAAGCTTTACTCCATCCTTAATTTCTGCGCTGTTGGCTTGAGCATCTAATTAAAGCAACTCTGGTTTAAGTTGATAATTTTGGCCCAATATTCAGTTTTACATTTGCAGTTGGGCAATATTTACAGCACAAGAACAGACTCCTGTTTAATCCCTTTTTGAAACTTATTACTTAAAGTTAAGTATAAAAACAGTGACTGCCTGAGTGCATTATTTATCCTTCTATGCCTACCTAAATGTCCTTCAACCAGTGAATACATATTGACCATGTGGTACATATACACTATGGAATACTATTCAGCTGCAAAGAAAAATTAAATGACAAATTTTGCAGGTAAATGGATGGAACTAGAAAAGATCACAGTCAATGAGGTAACCCAGACCCAGAAAGACAAGCATCCCATGGTTTCTCTCAGAGGTCTCTAGCTTCAAATCCTCAGATGTGTGAACATAACCTGTAGTAAATACAGAAACCAGGCAAGTAAAATGGGACCGCCAAGGTAGGGAACTGGGCTGCAATAGAGTGGGGCACAGCAGGGTATGATCAGGAAAATGGGAAAGAGAGGGCTTCTTAGGTAGAAAAATGTGAATTCAGGAGAAAATGATAGGTAGGTAAAATAACAATAAGGGTGTCTGAAAAGAACGCAAGGGATCATACTATTAACTATCAAAAAACAAAAAATCCTATAATTCATATAACTTCTTGTATAGATAAACAGATATAGTTTCAATGAACTTTTCTCATCTGGTCTGACAGTACTTCCTCTAAGACCCAAAGACCACCTAACAGAAGTACCAATACCAGACATGAGAACCCTTCTTTTGTGTTGTTGATCAGGGCTGTCCAAGAGACTCCCAAACATACAGCCTATTGCTACTACCTTTGGTCACCTCCCAGAGGTGGACGGTAAACCTTATTGCTGGAGATACCATACACTTCTGAAACAGGTCCCAGAGGCCTCTGAGCTAGAACTGACCTAAATGCCCCCTCCCTGAGAACTAGCATTCATGGGACCAGAAGGCACCATGAAAGCTTCCAAAGGAGGCAACCTATAGTCCTACCCAGCTACAATGCCTATGAACCACAACAATGGCCAGCACAGCACCATATCCCTAAGAGTGCAGTGGTGGTATGCATAATTTGGCAGTAACCAACAGCTCTCTCACTGGACTTATGACCTCTCTGCAGGAGGGAAACCATGCCTGGAACTGGAAACCTAGCTAACTACTCAGTGCTAGAGAAGTCATGGTCATTGAGTGAGAATCTACAACCACTACTTTACTAAACCAGCCTAATTTCCAACAATAATCCATAAACATTTGCCATTATACCCATAGATGAGGATGGTTCTCACCCCTTATCAAGGAAACTTCTCTTTGCAATAGACAGACAACACTATAGAAAAACTGCAACCAGTCAAACCTCAGAGTTGTGAAGCCCCATCCCAGTGGATATAACTTCAAAATACTCACAAAGCTAAGCCTCATGGATCATTGTGGGGGGCAGAAAGACTGTAAGAGCCAGAGGGCCAGGGAATAGTTTGTGAGATTGTGTTTCCTAGCAATATCAGAAGCTATACCCATAAACTCTCATCAATATAACTGTCCAGACACAAGCTGAACAAGGGTGACAATAATGAATATGCCAAAGTGGATGGGAAAAGCTCATTGGACCTCAGTCCCACACAAAGAACCATAGGAAGTGGAGGCAATCCAGGAGCAGGACAGATGTTTTCTCCAGGGAAGAGCACACCAGTTGATTGTCCAATGGAAAAAGTCACCCCTGAAGAAATACATAATAGGTAGCATTATACAGACAAAACAGGTTATATTAGGAAGCATACATGCAATACCAATTAGTGGGGAAAAAAAAGTAGCCATGAATTTGAAGGAGAGCAGAGAAGGAACAGTTTGGGGGAAGAAAATGGAAGGGAGAAATGCAATTGAATTATAATCTCAAAAACAAAATGCCTAGTTAAATAAACTTAAGGAAGGGAGGCTTTGTTTTGGCTCATTGTTTGAGATGACTCAGTCTTCCTTCCCAGGGGAGGCATGATGGCAGAAGATGAAGCTGCTTGGTCACATCTCAGCAGACCATGAAGAAGAGGCAAGACAGGAAGTCAGGGGGATTCACAGCCCTGAAGACTCACCCTCCAGTGACCCACGCCCTCCAGTGAGATTCTACTTCTTATAGGTACCACGACCTACAAAAACAGGACTACCAGCTAGGGACCAAGAGTTTAAACACAGGAGTCATATTTTACATCCAAACCATCTCAATGCGTGAAAATCATAAAGAAATTCAACATATGAAAAACCCAGTTTATCAAAGAGAAAGTCAAGGCTGCAGGGGGGAAAACATAGGTATTCTTAACCATAGCCTAAGATTTTACACATTAAATTTATTACAGACTTTAGAATGTAATCATTTATATTTTACTGAAAGCATCATATTCATCTTATGTAACTTAATTTACTCATGAATTTTCAGGAAGATACCTTCTGGAATAATAGGAATGATTGGCATTCACTTTACCAAATACACATACATGCCAACGACAGTATAGAGAAAGTGTGTAGCAAATTGTTCTTCGCCTTCTCTCAATCCATTCAGAAATAAGATTAATTAACTTCAAATACAGCATCACACTAATGAGATGTGACGGGTTTGATTATTGAACACTTGGCCCAGTCTTTGAAAAGTCAGCATCTGATGAGAGATAATCAATTAATAATGTGAATCATAACAATGATGGTACAGATGTGTTTCAGGAATAAAGATGTCAGTACTGGGGGGGTAGTTGGGGGCAAAAAGCAGAATGAGCTAAAGCAAGGGGTGACAGATGAACTACATCTCAATATTGATTTAATGTGACCACCAGGGACCTGGATCCAGGAAGACAGCTTCTGCAGCAGGATGTCATGGGTCACTCAGAATGTTAATACAGAGACAGAAGTATGTGTAACGAAACTAAATGAGGAAAGAATCACAGGCACTAGACACTGGAGTTTTGGGAGCCAATTCCAGTGGGAACTGGAATGTCAAACCCAAGTCCCTAAGGGACAATGATGTGTCAAGATCGACATTTAAAGAATGAGATGATTTCTCCTCTGATCAGTCCTTCAGTGGTAGAGGCAGGGAGTGAGGTAGGACATCTAGACATCCACACACTGACTGGAAAAGTTGGAATAACGTGGGTACCTTGGCAGGGAGTGAGGTGAAGAGTGGAGGTACTCATGGCTCATTCTTGTAAACTAGTGGGTATGGGGCTGGGAAGATGGCTTAGAGGTTAAAGCACTCCACAAGCCTGAGTATTGGAGTAAAATCCCAGAAACTCATATGAAGGGTGGACATGGCATCCTGCCTATAATTCCAACCTGGATAACAAGACTAGTAAGTACTGAGTCTGACCCTGTCTCTGAGTAAAGTGGAGGTACATTCAAGGACAATTAGTGATGTGAAACCAGGTCTCCACATGCGTGCACACACAGATGCACATGCAGCACTACAAGTGTGATATGCCACATGAAAACAAAGCAAAAAACAAGCAAGAACCGAAACCTACTGAGTCCAGCATCACTGAGATGCACACCAGCACCTTCCGCATCGTCCTTTACAGACACACATTGCCATCTTCATAGGACCTGCATGAAGTATTCAACATCACCTCACTTGATTGTTTGATCAGCCATAACACTTTATAAGTTATTAATTTGTCTGTGTGTGCATGCATCAGTTATGTGCTATTAAACTGGAGATGGCACTGCCAGCCATTCCTCTGCATTCTCACACTCTCAAAACCTGACTGAGCGACAGCCAGCGAGCAATCCGAGTGTCCTTAACAATGGGTGCAGGGGCATCCTGTGCTGCCACCTGCCTTCAAAGAGCCCACCAAGAACCAAGAGGACCACAGTTGACAACAAATGCCCTTTAAAGCTGAGGCACATTGTTCTACTGCTGAAAAACAGATGTGAGAAACCCTGTGTTTAGACTGATGACATTCAGACTTGGCCATGTCTCACTTTGCTGAAGTGGATCAAGCATCCTAGAGTATGTTAAGTTCATCTGTCTCCAGCCTTGTTCAGTT
This sequence comes from Ondatra zibethicus, assembly GCA_004026605.1. Taxonomy (NCBI): domain Eukaryota; kingdom Metazoa; phylum Chordata; class Mammalia; order Rodentia; family Cricetidae; genus Ondatra; species Ondatra zibethicus. The sequence goes on from PVIU01000682.1 coordinate 257,322, forward strand.
TCAGGGGTTTATCACCCACATCCACTGAAATCATAAGCTTTTCAGGAACAAGAGAATTCTGACCAAATAAATCCCTTGCTGGGTCAGTCCTACCAGCTTTCCTACAGGAAGCTGGTTTCTCTGGTGCTATAAACATCAGACTATTTATATCTAAGAGTCCTGTAAAATTTGGTGACTATTTAGAATCACCCACAGCTAAGCATATGAAAGCCATCATGTCTGTGGGTGACATGGGACTCTCTTATACAGTGGCTTTACAAAGTCATAAGCACAAGAATATGCACTTTTGAGCTCTATTGAAGAAATGTCCAAGCATTTATAGACCAAGGCTAATGTACATGGGAAAGAGAGTCAGGCAAAGAAGGATTTTAATTGGCTTAGCATAAAACTTACATGCACCCAAAATCATCAAAGACAGCTTGAAATTATAACCAAGATTAAGTCATTCAATGGAAGTGGCTTATAGGTACATTCATAAATATACCTCACTCATTTTTCCCGTAAGGTGTACAATGATTAATAAATGGATCAAAAATCTATATATTTCTTTCAAAAATATAGGAAATTAAAAATAGATACTATGCTTTTTAACTTTTTTTGTGTGTTTCTAATGCAACTGGTCTATTGAATTCACCACTGCTCTGCCCCAAGTAAGATTGTAAACACAGCAGGATTAAAAGACAAAAAACTCAACAAAATAGTTAATCCAGGGGCTAGAGATTACTCAGTGGTTAAGAGCACTGGCTGTTCTCTCTTGCAGAGAATCCAGGTTCAATTCCCAGGACCCACATGGGACTCTTCTGTAATACCAGTTCCAGGGGATCCCACATTCCCGCCCCCTTTTGGCATCCACAGGCACCAGACATATGTAGGCAAAATACTCATGCATATAACATAAAAATAAATACTGTCAAAATAACTCATCAATTATCATTGCTAGACTAGAATATAAACAGGCATCGATTAGTCAATATGGGCAATTAATTAAGAGAAATTTGTGCTTATATGACTTTCACGGGTATTCTAGAATCACAGAGAAACATGGAATGCAAACTTAAACCCACAGCCATCCTTAAATGACCTCCTACAGCTCCCTACGTCTTTACTGTGACCCCTTGGCATAACCCCTGTGTCTGCTCTCCATTCCGGCCACTGCTCAGACCCAGGACTGGTGTCCTCCCACCTGGCCCATCACTACCACTTCTCAGTGCTTGTACTGATGTCACCTGCTTTCTCCTCCCCCTGTGCTCAGCTGGAGACATTAAGATGCAGCGTACACAATGTCTCCAGCCAAACTTGTGGGGCTCTCTATGGCTGCAAGAGAAGAGCATGGCTTTTCAGGACCGTGGAGAGCTACAGCTTCCACCCTCTCCCTGGCGACAGCGCACCCATTTTCCTCCTGTTCTTTCCACTCTTTCTCTTTCCCTCTCCTACTTGACTTTCCTCCCTGTCCACGTCTTCTCTTCCTCCTTCACGCTCTCCTTCTCCCTTCCCTTTCCCACTTTCTTTCCCCTGCTTCCTCTCCTCCCCTCCCCACTTTGATTATCTCTACTATCCAGGCTCGCAAGTCTGATACAGTCTTTGTATTCAGCTGCCCCTTCTCTGCACAGGGATCCTTATCTGTCATTTTCTTTACCTCAAATATTCTCTCATCTTTCCTCTATGTAAAAAATAAAACAATTCATTTGATGAAGTACGACACCCGTGGAGACGTGCATAAGGAGTTTTATTAAGTTACAATCATGAGGTGAGTTCATCCAGGTAGTCCTGGCCAGGTTAAAAATGTGACATTTAGGGTATCCCCTAGGTTTCCTCAGTACACCATCCATATAACACCCCCCCCACCTCCAGGCAGCCACCGTACCTACTTCTAACTGTAGTTAGAACTACCTAGTTTATGAGAGATTTAAAGTCTCTATAAATGAAGTCAGTCAATGTGTACAGTTTTGAGTCTGGCTTCTGTCGCTAGGGCATGGGATGGGGACAGACAGATGTGTGTGGCTTCAGTAAATCTCGGCTGTGTAGACCTCCTTGGTGTGCACACATCATAGTTGGACCATCCTCTTCTTGTGTGGCTTTGGAACTGTTTGCTGTAGAGGTGCTTGTTGTGGGATAATACTCTTGTACACCCCAAAGATTTTTCACTCACTTCTGTTTAATAACACTCCGACTGGCCAGTAGTCAGGCAGGGAGTATAGGTGGGGAGATCAGACTAGGATCTGATCCCAGAATTCTGCTAGTGTGATCTCCCCATCTATACTCCCTTTGTGGGAAGAGGAGAGGCTCAGTCTGTAGTCACCACCCAGATGCAGAGGGAGCGAGATGAGAATGCTTTACTGAGAAAAGGTATCAAGCCAGGTGGCTAAATATAGATAAGAATTAGGGGTTAATTTAAGTTGTAAGAGCTAGTTATTAAAGAACTGAGCAATAGGCCAAACAATTTATAATTGATATAAGCCTCTGTGTGTTTATTTGGAAGTGAATGACTGCAGGTCTGGGTAAGACAGAAACTTCCATCTACAGGGGCTCATGTAAATAATGTCACAGTCCCTGTAACTATTTTGATCCACATATATGAACAATGTCTGAGGGCCACATACCTAGGAAGTGGTTTGTTGGGAGGAGTATGCTTGGCTTAGATCACTACTAATGGACACTGGTTTATTTATGAAACATTCTCACTGTGGCAGTACATACTACCTCACGGTTCCAAATCTTCACAACTTTTGACAATGTCACTGGATTTTCCAGTTTCATTTCTGTTACTATGGCAAACAACCTGAGATCTAGTAACTTAGAGAAGGGGGGAAGTTACTTGACTCACAGTTCTAGATGACAGTCAATCATTGAGGGGAAGTAAAAACAGAAACTTGAAAGCATGTCACATGACACCCACAGTCAAGAACAGAGGTCAATAAATGCATATATCCTTACGTGGTCTCAGTTAACTTTCTCTTCTCTTAATTTAACACTTTGGAAGAGGCAATGAGTACCTTGTCTCTGTCTGCTCTTAACACTTTCTGTGGCTCAGTTTTCAGTGAGTTTACTCTGTGTTGAACATGCTTTAGAATTTTCTCATCTTTGTTCCCATCTGTCTGGAGTTCAAAATGTGTCTTCAACCTGTTGGTTTTTCTGCTACTTTGGACACATCCCATCTATAGCAGTTTTCCTTCTAGCTTTCTCTCTTCTCTCTCTAGAGAAGCTTGGTCACACTGAGATGTCTGCACACAGATGACATTCATGACAATCTTCTCTGCACTTTTCTGTTCATGTCTGTCTTTCTTTATCTGTGTGACTACAGAGACTACCCGTTCAGTAAGATCCTCAATTCAGGGATTGGAGAGATGCCTCCTGTGGTTAAAACTATTGGTTGATTTTTCAAATCACCAGGGTTGAATTCCCAGCACCCACATGGAGGCTCACAAATGCCTGTAACTCTAGTTCCAGAGGATCCAATTGTCTGCTGGCATCTGTGGAGAGCTGACATGAATGTGACCAATAGACATATGTGCAGACATCCTCATTACATATATCAATTATTTCATTCCTAGTATTTCTACTTGATATCTTCTTACATTTCCTGTTTGGGTATGTCTGTATCTTGTGCTTCTAAGTGTGCTAACTGCATATCTGATCATCTCTTTGAGACACTGTCTTTCTTGTGTCTGTGTGGTTGTGTGTATCCCTCTTCAGCTATTTTAATTACCTTTCTTGGTGACTTTTGAGTGGATTCTTCACATCATCATTACATTGGTGAGGACCATATTGGTCCCAAACTATTTGTTTTTCCTCTGGATATTGCTCCTAGCTAGCAGTTTGACCAGTCAGGAGTGGGCATTCTCAATCCTGTCAGGGGCTGTGTCTGCAGAGTGTGAACTTCATACCTGTTGATTATCTTTCTGCTACCATGAGCCCTTTGGGCTTCATCTCAACCAGGTAGAGTTTCCATGGCTGTAACCATCTCTGGACCGCTAGTCTGTGCAGACTCTGACCTACAGCTCTCATGTGCCAATACGCAAAAACCAGTTCTAAATAACAACACCTGTCTCTTCCTGCTCTTGCCTGCTCAAGTTCCCCCTTCCCTGGTGTCTGTATGATGCCTACTACCCTTCTCAGAGTCTCTTGACAATGATCGTTACCCATTCTGCCACTTCATGGTCAGTGTCTCCTCACTGACCCTTCTTTCACTGAGTAGCACCCACTTTCACACTCCATCCATTCACACCCACGAAGACCTTCCTGCGATCCAGTCCAGAATAAACCCACCGACAAACGCATCAAATATAACCTAATGATCATCTCCTAACTCATCAAAATATGACTCCACCCATGTTACTTGCCAAATATACAAATTCGTCTTAATTTCCTATTGTGAAATTTTAAATCTCTAATATTAGACTTTCAGCATTTTAAAGTGGATTTAACACCGTCACTCATTATTTCTAGATTAGATATGCGTGATGGTTAGTTTTAAATGACAACTTGCTACAACAAAGAAGTGAGAAAAGGAGTTTCAGGTGCGGGACTGTCCAGCTCAGGTTGGCTTGTGGAAGGTCTGCAGGGTACTGACTTGATTGCTAATTCAGGTAGGTAGACCCAGTCCATTGTCAGAGGTACTGTTCCCTAGAGTTGGGACCCTGACAACATTAAGAGTAAAGAGGGCTTGCAGTTCATTAAGGAAGGCATGTACTTGCTTGCTTTCTCTTTGTAGGAATCATCTAACTAGCTGCTTGAACTCCTGCCTTGACTTCCCCTCATTGACGGAATGTAACTTGGCATTATAAAATAATAACCCATTTCTTCCCCTATGTTTATTTTTGTTGGGATATTTAGCACAGGAACTTAAACGAAACTATCCAATATAGCCTTAAATGAATGGATATATTTTAAATGCCATAGATATCTAGCTACAGAGGTCCAATAGGGCAAGATAAAGGTTTGATTATCATTAGTTATTCTATATACAGGTCTTTGAAGTCCAATTAAAGAGAAGATTTAAATAAATACGTTTCTTTGGGCTGGGGGAATGACCCAGTCAACAAAGTGCTTGTCACGCAAAGGCAAGAGCCTGAGCTTGGTCACCCAGAATCCACGGAAGGGTGCACATACAGGGTGGTACATGCCTGAAATCCCTCACTGCAAAGGTGGGGACCAGTAAAGGATCCCCAGGACTTGCTGGCTAACCAGGAGCCAGGTTATTCATGAGCTTCAGGTAAGTGAAAGATTCTCTTTCAAAAATAAAGTTTGTGTCCCCAGAAGAAGGATACCTAAGGCTCTTCTCTGACTGTTACACACACTCCTTCACCTCACACCCACCCACATACCTCCAGAGAGGGGGAGCTTTGTTAATGGAGAGGAGGTGCGTCATGATCGCTGTGTACCAGGAATTTGGTGCTGATTCTTCTGAGCCAAGTCCTCTGGTTAGCTAGGAGACCCAGGCATCAGTTTTTTCTTGCCCAGCTATGAGCTCCCTGTTAAATGTATCAACTCTAAGATCCTCACATAAATGAAGCGATTCAGCCAATGTGACATTATCATTTAACACTGTAAATAAGCAGAAGATCTGCTAAATCAACGAGAATTAATCTGACAACCAGCGGTATATTAGATTAAAAAACAACACACTTAATATTTTACTGGTCATTTAAAAGGACTTAAATAAAGATGGTGTGAATCAATTCTCACTGTCACTGCAATGCATACTGGAGAGAAGCAAGCTTCTGGGACTGTCGCTCAGAACATTGCTTGCCATGCCATGAGGCCTGTGCTGCGGGCAACTGTCAGTGGTCCAAACACAGTTCCCGATGGAAGGTCCACTTAAGTTCCCCTGGGATTATGACAATACAGAAGTCCAGGTCACATACTGACCCAGCAGGTCTGGCCTCAGGCCCAAGACTCTGCATTCTGCACACATGGAGCTTTTGGCTGAAAGAACACGCTAAGGGAAAAACTGCCCTTTATGGCAAGACACTGCAGATGGGAATATTGTAGCTCCAATAAGGATGGAGTAAAGGTCAAGTCACAGAAGTAAAGCAGAATGAGGCCCAAAGACTGGGTGGTAATAGAAGCCTCCATATGGAGCTCTGAGGAGAGGGTGATTCTGTGCCCACAGCCCTTGCTTGTGGTGATGCCAGCTGCGGTGAGGAGCCCGGCTGCTGTGGGGTGGCTGACACAGTGAAGACCAAATCTCAGCCCTAGAAACAGGATTCTAAAAACATGAGCCATGGAGAAAAGGCTCTCCAAAGTGCCTGAGGGTGGCTGGGGAGATGACTCGGTCAGCAAAGTGCTTGCTGATGCACAGACATAGGGATGCGTGTCTGACTTCTGGAAGCCACGCATAAAGCTGGGCATGGTGGTGCATGCTTGCAAGCCTAGTGCTGGGGAGGCAGAGACAAGCAGGTCCTTGGAGCTTGCTGGCAGCCAGCCCAGCCTCCTCACTGAGTCCCAGGGGCCATGGAAGAGAGCCTATCTCATCTAGAAGTTGGATGGCTGCTGCAGAACTTCACCTTCGACTGACCTCTGCCTGACCCGTGCACATGTGTGCATGCACCTCCCCCTGCCCAACACACCCGTCTAAGTGGAAAAATGTCTTCTTTAAAAAACAATAAAGTCTACTGCACATATCAACGAAAGGGGTAAAAATGAGCTATGAGGTGCCAGGATGTGTGTAACTGAGTTATGGACACATTCGTCATCTGAATCCCAGCTGTCACTGAGGCTGTAGTTACTACGTGACACCAGCATCACAAACGGGGGAAGGAAATCAGTCCTTTTATTTGCATTCTGAAACCCAGTCCTGAAGCCTTTTGCTGAGAAGAATACCAATAAGACGGCCACCCCCTCAGAATCTAGAACAGGAAACAATACCAAATGCATCATTCAGTACCCAGCACTCAGTACCACCATCACATAGCACCAGCACTAACCAGTACTACCCAGCCTCCATCACCACTCAGTACTGTAAAGTACTCTCCCTGCTGCTCTGTCCCCACCCCCGACTGCTCTCGCTACATCATCTGTCCGCCTCTCGGTCTGTGTGGACATGTGTGAGCACTGCTATGGCCATCGTCTCTTTTATTTCCACCAACAAAGCCTTTTCAATATTCCTACTCTTTTATCCCTGTATACTGGTACAATGCTCATGCGTCACACTGCATGCGTGTAGAGCATGGTGTCGCTGCTATTGCACCTGGTTAAAGATGTGTCACTTTGTCTCCTGAACACTGGAGATCTTCTTCTGAGCAGGTCAGGTTGGAAGGTCTGGGGGGGGGGTACTCAGGCCAGACACGCAGATGCCGAGGTCCAGCCACCCTCACCTCCTGAGGTTCTTTGAACTAAACTGAGATTACAAGCAAGGAAAGATGCAATCCCCTGCCGCTCCTCAGTGAACATGAAGGAACCCCGTGAGCTTGAGCAATGCAGGCCTCCTCGGTGGTGGAGGCATATATGCACCGCACACATTTCTTCCCATTAGGAAAATTTCACACCTGTATTCAAAGATGGGGAAGCATGGCTCTTGGTTTTCTGCTTTAAGATTATTAAACTCACAGGCACAATGAGCTGTCAGTTCATGCCAGCTAGACTCACTCTGATAACAAAGTCAGATGATAATGAGCACGGTGAAGCATGCAAGGAAATTGCAGTCCTTGTACATAGCAGTTTTCCATAAGAAGCCCTGAATACAGACCCAAAAGAAATAAAAACAGACACAGGCACAAACTTTAGAACAGCATTAATTATAATGGACCAAAGGAGAAATAACCCAAATGTCCACAGACTCAAAAAGGGGAAAGGAATTGTGTACCGAAATGGTTTCTGTAGATAATGTGTGGTGAAATGCTGTTTACCCACTAAACGGAAATGGGTATGGGTACATGAGATCAAACACATGGAGCTTCATGAACGCTTTATCTTATATGAAATAGGATGTCTACAAAAGGCTACAGGACAGCATACAGAACTGGGAACCACAGAAACTTTAAGTCTTGGAGGCATATTAACTGGCTTTGAATGAGTCTAAGAGACAGACTATCTAAAGTTAGATCCATTGATGGTTCTGCATCTCTACAAGCATGCTCCAAATTGCTGAATTATGCATTTGGATGAACATTTTGCTGTGATGGTTCCACCTCAATACAGCTGTTGAGGTTCAGACTGAAGGAATCCAGATGCAGTCTGCACTGAGCGAAGGTTGTAAAGTCCTCACTTCAAAGAACCCTAGACTGAAAAGAGAAGTCAGTGCCTTCTGACTTGAGTGGGTAGATTAAACTAAGAAGACAATGTATTAAGACCAACTTTTATTAAAACATTTGGAGAAATTTAAAATATAAAAGCCAGTATTAGGAGACTGAAGAAATGGCTTAGGAGTTAAGGGAACTCACTGTTCTTGTAGAGGAGCTGGATTTGGGTCCCAGCATCTACACTGGGTGGCTCACAACCATATGTAAGTCCAGCTCTTGGGGATCTGATGGCCTCTTCTGGCCTCCACAGGCACCCTCATAAACATGTCATAAATACACAGACACATCCTGACACATAAATACAAATAAATATTCAAAAGGAAAAGCAATATTGGGATAGGTAGGTGGTTGTGACACAGGGGGTAAAGTACCTGCCATGCAGCCATGAACCTGGACGGTCTGGGCCTCTCACTAATGCATGGCCCACAGGCCTGAAGACCCACCTGCAATCCCAGAGTTTAAGAGCAAGAGACAGAGGTTTCCAGAGCAAGCTGGCTACTGAGTTTAAGAAATCTGGCAAGCTCCATGTTCACAGAGACACTCTGCCTTCATCTACAAGTATGAGAGAGATGGAGAGATGGAGGGAGTCACCCAATGTCAACTTCTCATCCCAACATGCATGGGCACACACATGTATGTGCACTTGCAAACACATGTGAACCCACATATATGCATGCAAAAAGAAAACCCATAGGAAAGGGAAACAATGATAAGGTTACCTCGCCTAGCTTGTGTTCTTTGTAAAACTATAAGCAGAGTCTGTTTATATCTGCTATTTTATTTAGCAAAAGTCCCGCATACCAGCATGGCGAATTGTGGTATTATTTAGACACACCACTTAAAAGTATGGAGAAATGAAGCAAATCCAAGAGTTGATGGTGTGAGTGGGCTGGGATGGTGTTGCTGTGACCAGTGCAGTGGCGAGATGAGTGGCCAGAGTGTAGGTGGTGCCAGAGAATAGGGCGGAGCCATCCACACTCCACACATGAAACTGAGATCAGAGTGGAGCCTGGCATCTGATCCGAATTTCTGACATTTACTGTCTTATTTTCAATCAACAAATGCCAACTGTGTGCTAGCATTGTGATGTTTTCAACCGGTGATGGAGTGGGAAGATCAGGGCTGTGTCTGCACCTCACCAAAGACCTGGCATGGAGCACAGCTGTCTTCAGCTGTGGGTTCCCCCAGGACAGGAGGTTTGGTTTGTAGTTTTTCAAGGCACCTCTTTCTTCCTAAATGGGAATACCCAGCAACACACACGTCTGAATCTTTACTCACACTAGCTAACAAGTAGTTTCTTTTTAATAGCAATATAATAGGTTTGAGCAAACTTGAACTTCTCTATTCACTATGACATCTAGCCATTTTCCTTCTCAGTCTTGGTGCTTTGTGATCTTCTTTTCAGAGATTTCCAGAGATGTTCAGATCCTGGTTTGTATGAACAACTAATCATCATGCTTTTAAATTTTAATTGTTTTATTATTATGAACAGGGTTTCCAAGGCATGTAAGTAGAGGTCAAAGAATAACTTTGGGGGGGTCACTTTTCTTCTTCCACTGTAGGCTCTTGAGATGAAACTAAGGTCTTTAGGCTGAACTCCTGGTGCCCTATTACTATGCTGTATAATGAGAGATTGGTCAAATTTTCTACTGGGTGAGGCCACACAGAAGCTTCGCATTTGGGGACGTTAAATTGCATTGGCGATCAGTATTTTTACAGCTGGGATTAGCTTCATACACACAAACTGTAATGGGTCCACGGCTCACAGTAATTGTTATTGTTAATAACATCAATCCTATTGCCTTAAGTTTATAAGTGTTTTCATACTTATATAAAAAGTTAATTATCCTAAAAGTTCTAATTGCCTAAATATGATCTGAAAAGAATAATTGCCTGTGGTAACTGCAGAGGAACATTTAGCGCACATGGTAGGATAGCTGGAGAGAACAGCATCCCTCTGCCTCACACAGGCAAGTACAATGAAAATGCAATTCTGAACCACCTGCTACTTGACAAAGCATCTCAGTGCAATGCTTTTAAAAATGAACATATCCTACATAATTAAAACAGGAAAAGTAGGCACTGACAATTAATTCATCAGTTCCCAGTATTCCGTGTGTATGTGTGTGTGAGTCTAGTATGTTGGCTGCTGGAGATTTGAGGCCAAGTACACTAAAATGTTTGGAAGTCATGCAAACAATTCCAGGGTCATGACTGGAAGGGTAACAGAAGGAGCCCATGGCAGGCAGGAGGGGGTATGGAGAATTCATAAGCTGGAGGAAAGTTTAGTAATTAACAAGTTTTTAAAAGCTCAGGAAAATTTTAGAGAAAACTCTGAAGGACAGCTTAATGTGGAGGACTCCTAGCTGGATAGCCACTTTTCAAGGGTGGGGGAGCTGCCGGAGAAGAACCGGAACTAGTCTTGGGCCGGGCAGTGAACACAGGCTGGGCCTCCTGACAAAACCGAAGCTTTTAGTTTTTAGGGCAGGGTCATGCTGGTGAGTCCTTCTGTCTCTGGGAGTTGGTCACTCACCCACCCGAGGCCTTCTCTCTCATGGACAGCAACACCCATAGGGCACAAGGGTGAGTCATAGAGCCAAATGTTTACTTTCTGCTGTGGTCTATCCCTTCTCATTCTGTGACTTAAAGGAGAAGCTTAACTGGCGATGCTGGCGACAATGTCGATCCACAGACCGCACCCCTATGGCGATGGGTTTCTGAATGACAGAGCCAGCCGTCACTGAGTGTAAACACCAAGTCACTGTATCACCACCCACCACAGTAAACTGTCACAACACAGCACAGCACTGCCTTAATTGTGGCAGACAACATCCTAGGCTGCCTCTGCTACCTCTGCCACTTACCAACACATTCCCCTTCGCAGTCAGGGATCTATGTGTGGAAAGGGAAAGAGAAAGCCCATCTTTATTAAGCATCTCTATTTAAAGCAGACGTGCAGAAAGTTCTCCAAAGCAGCCAGTGTGCAAGATCAGGTCTGAACTCCCTCCCACAGACATGAGAAGGTATCCCCAGACAGACCTTCCAAGGAGCAAAGGGCGCTCAGAAAGTGTGACACATGGGTGGTGGGATCACCCAAATCCTGCTCTGTGGTGTTGGGATTGTATCATAATTGGGTTGATAATCACAGACCACAGTCCCAGGCCAGATCCATACGTGCCCTGGAGAAAGACATCGACAGCGTCACTACTGCTGTTTCTTCTTGATGGGGGAAGGCTCTTCTTCATACCGTAGCTGCGGTTGACCCAGGCCCTGGAGTGACCTTCTCAGAGCCAGGAAGCAGTGGCCTGGCTGTGGGTGCCTAAATCCCTCGTGTTGTGTCCCTCTGAAGATGCACTATAGTTTCTACACATCTGCGATTAGCCAGCTCATTCTGACTCAGCTTAGTCTCTTTCAGCTGATGGCAAAGAAAATTGTCATTTTCAAGCAAGACAGAGAAGGAGAATCAACAGAAAGCAAAAGCCTGTAATTCAAGTTTGGCTGGCAGTGCCTCCCAAACTGTCCTTAGGAGACATATGCTAATGACCAATTAGAAGGAAATGTAGCAAATGCATCAGTATGCAAATGGGCCTTGGGAAAAAATTCTGTACCTAGACAAAGTCTGGGGCAACTGAAAGGTCCTGATAGCAGCGAGGAGGATTCATTCACTCTTTCGCACACCCTTCAGCAGTGCCACAGGCGATGGACCCCCAACCATAGCAAGTTATCTGAAACCCGGATGGAGGCTACTCAAGCAGGCTTGCACATGTGAAGATCTGACATGAATTAGGTCCCGGCAAACCAACTGTCAAGACACCTCCACGGCCACACCTCCATGGGAGCACCCTGGTCAGTCTGCATACCTCACCGACTCTGTGCTTTCAGAGAGTCAGAGAGTGATGGGTGTGTGAAAACTGTATCCACAGCAGCCCAAAGGAACAGCTGCCATCTCCAAGGACTGAGCATTCAGAGAACCCCTAAACCAGGGGAAGAATCATGTCCCACCAAAGCTGCACACTAGAAAACGTGAGCAGGGGCTGGGCAGAGGGAAAAGGCAACACTTTCCACTGGAGAAATAATTCCTTTCTGACAGAATTTTAGATTTCGTGTGGAACTTAGCACTGTGGGAGCTATGGATGTCCTTTTGCTCACAAATAAGTACTAGGGGAACCAGGAATGTTAAACACACAGGGTTGTCTCTTCAAAGGGAGGGATGCATAATCTGTTATCTGCCCAGAAGGCTGAGATGTGGTTAGTAGCCTGGTGACCTGTGCAACCTATGGCCAAGACCACACCTTATCTTCCCCCAGACCCTTATCACGAGCTTATTAATTTACAGAACCCATCTTTACAGAAGGTGTCAGATGTCATCAATCTATAGAACTCATCTTTGTGGAAAATGTCACGAGCACTTTACAAAGACTTTTGATGTATTCATGTCCTAAGCTTTATTGTGCACATGGGATTGAGCTAATTGTCACTAGGAAATTTTTCACTAAACTGGGCTGTGCTTAAATATGCCTAAAATAAACTACTCAGGGTCAGACACCTGAAATCTGAACCAACACTGGCTACTGAGTCGTGTTGGACCAAACCATCTTCTGGCCTCCTGTGGATCATTGCTCTGCCGGCTGAGGTGGTTGCCGAAAGAGCACTGGTGCAGCAGGTTAGCACCAGTGGTTTTATATAAAGGAAAGGAGATTGGGGGGAGGAGAGAGAAAGAGTGGTAAAGAGAGAGATGAAAAGAAGGAGAGGCAGAGAAAAAGGGGCAGATATAGGGGAAGAGAGGGAAGGAAAGGGGAGTTAGAGAGGGAAGGAGAAAGAGAGAAAAAGAGGAAGAAGGAGGGAGGGGGAAGAGATGAATGTTTGAGCTCCTAGGTCATATGTTAAGAAGCACCGAATAGAATTCAATTCAATGCTCTTTTTTTGTAATTATTATCAAGGGTTTTGTTCAACCCATTTTTGTTTTGTTTTCCACTTTTTGAGAATTTTTTAAATGTGAGTATAGCACTTAAATAATTTTCATTCTCCCTCAATCTGTTCTTGAAAATGGTGATGCTTTACATTTTCAGATGAAAGGTTTAGTCTATGCTTTGACCTGAAAATATGGCTTTGTCTAGAACCACATTCCCTATCTTTTGACTTGCATATAATTTCTGTGTGTGCATGCTCTTATGTGTGAGTGTGGGTGCATTCACGCCAGGACATACATGTGGAAGCCAGGGGACGATTCTGAGTGCCTGTCGTCACCATCTAACTTGTTCAAGGTAGGGTCTCATTGCTGTTTCCTGTCATCACCATCTAACTTGTTCAAGGTAGGGTCTCATTGCTATTTTCTGCTGTGTTGGCCATGCTGGCTGGTCCACAGCTTTCAGAAATTCCTTGTCTCCACCTCTCATCTCCTTGTTGGAGTGCTGGGATGACATGCTCACACTGTATGTTCCTCTTTTACATGGGTTCTGAGATTCAAATCCAGGTCATCATGATTGTGTGGCAAGTGCTTTTACCCACGGAGCCATCAGAGAGGCTTCTTCATTACAGAAAAGAGAGTTATCTTAGGGTATGTGTCTGTCATTGCTACCAGTGTTTTGCACGCTTCCCAAGTAAGTGGACAGGCAATGCAGCAGGCCCCACAAAATCTGACCCTGCTCACAAGTTTTAAACCCAATGGTTATGGGTACTGTCAACTAAAGAAGGACTCTCTCTACACACCGCCTCACCCATGAGGCTGAGTCTGTGTTGCAGCCGCCCTAGGTGTGACTGACAGATTCACAACAATTCTTGGTGTCTTTCTTCCCCCTGGATGAAAGCACATCAAGTCCTTGATTTCAGCCCTAATCCAGCACTCTGATGAGTTAGCAGCCCCCCTCCCCAAACAGGATTGGAGGCAGGTGTGTATATAGATGGGCTCAGATTGGTGACCCACACAGGTGCTGTACTAAACAACAGCCAATGTTTTTCTTAGTCTTTTGTTACTGTGACAAAAATAACCTGAAATAAAAAAAACCCAAACAACTTAAAGAAGGCAACAATATTCAAGATCAAGGTTTCAGTATCTATGATCTCTGGACAGCTGGCTAACCTAATACAGAAGCACCATGTTAAAGAGCAGGCAGAGGAAATCTGTCCAGGAAGGGATGGGAGAGAAAGGCAGAGGAGAGAAGCATGAAAAGAAAGAGAGAGAGAGAAGTGGCTTACCTCATGGCAACCAAGGGAGAGTGAGGGGGAGAAGGAGGAGAGAAGAGGAAAGAAAGACAGAGAAAAGCTATTTGCCTAATGGAAGCTATGAAGAGGGGAGATTGGAAGAGAGGCAGAGAAAAGAGGAAGAGAGGCAGAGAGAGGAGGAAGAGAGGCAGAGAGAGGGGAGGAGGAGAAGCAGGAGGAAGCATTGCTGCCCAGAAGGGAGATGACAAAAGTTAGGTTTTAACTCCTTCCAAAGTAGAGGGGCTCAAAATGGAACATCACTTAAAAATCTTAGAATCCACATCCAATGAGCTACACCAATAATGAACAAAACCAAACCTTCGCAAGTTCAAGGTGATCAGCCTGAAGGTGAGTACCCTCTAGAGCATAGATTCATCATTCTCACATTGCAAAACCACAGCCTTCACCAGCAAATGCAGGATTTAGCAAACCACAGGTTACTAAGTGTGGAAAGAGACAGGAGAGACCATGTGCAGTGAAGACAGAGAGTCGCCAGAAACAGGCAGAGTCAGCAGCGTGCAGGTGTAGCAAAGAGCTCAGTACAGCAATCATAAATACTATCGAGGGTATCATGAAGGAGAGAAAAGGAGTCTCATCAGAGATGTCTCCATGGAGACAGTCAAATGTGGAAATTCTAATACCCAGACTACTTGAAATTTAAGAAAAAAAATCGCAGCCTGGTCTTAGGCCAGGATTGGCCACAGCTGAAGAAACAGTT
This sequence comes from Ondatra zibethicus, assembly GCA_004026605.1. Lineage (NCBI taxonomy): Eukaryota > Metazoa > Chordata > Mammalia > Rodentia > Cricetidae > Ondatra > Ondatra zibethicus. Next base: position 272,481 of record PVIU01000682.1, read on the forward strand.
TGTGCACTTGAGAAAGGACAACAGCAGTAATCCCTGTGAAAAACATCATGTGTGGGGGGTGGTTAAAAATAAGAGAAGGGGCCCAGCGGGTTGAACTCTGGGGTGACATCATGTGTCAGATTACAAATTTAAACAATCATGATAATTAAGAGCATTAAAATTAACTGTCGTGTCATCAAAATCAAGGCAATAACAGGAAGATACCTAGGGCAATGGGGAAGCTGGTTTAAATTAAGAAAGAGCAAAGTATTTATTTAAAATAAAAAATCAGTCACATTTAAACTTATTAAGTGTGTTTGTAAAACATTTACATTAAAAACATTTACATTACATTCTTTGTAATCAGCAAAGAATAGAAATTCATTGTTTTAATTTTATACTTCTGGAGGAAAGAAAATGGTATCTCGTTTTGCTTTGTTTCTTAATCCAAGAGAAAAAAAGGAAAAAGAGAGAGAACATAGCCAAACATGACAGATGAACAAGAAGCAGGAGCGGATGTGAGGCAGAAGACAGAGTGAAGAGTGTCACATGCCAGACAAAATGAACCTGTAGCAATATCTTTACATCAAGCCAATCAAGCCAAACAAGTGTCATAACAAGAAATTCCAGTGGCACCGCATAGCAAAGGAAAAACACTTTTTTCAAGCTAAAAGCAAAATGCCAGTCAAAATAGTAGAAGTTACCATAACCCTCTTTCTGTATTTGTTAGCTTTGCCAACTTGATACAGCCTAGAAGTACCTGAGAAGAGAGGGCTTGTCTGGATCAGGTGGGCCTATGTGCATGTCTATGAAAGGCTTTCTTGATTGTTAAGGGATCCAGTCCCCTATGGGCAGCACAATTCCCTAGGCTGGGCCCTTGGTTGCTTAAGAGCAGAGAAAGCTAGGTGAGAGCAAGCAAGTGGGTGGGTGCATTAATTTTAGTTAATAAAGGAAATTTCAGCTAATGAAAGTAAAAGAAGTCAATGTGTAAGAGGGTCTGATACAGGACCCCCCTTCTGGCATGTTTTCATAAAAGAACAAGCTGTAGGATAAAAATGCATAATGTGTTATCAATTATAGTGATAAATATCCCCCACAGAACTTCAAATTCATTTGCTAAAACCAAATTCATCTTAGAAATGTCCTTGAACTAGATTATTTTTTCTATGATGAATTGCTTTCATCTTTAATCCACACACGGAATTAAAACCTGGAATTTATTCCTTTTTGTGTCTGATTACCAAATGTTTCAGAAGGAACTTGCCTGATGTACCATTGGTCTGACTCAGAGACCCACAGGCGCTTCACTTATGCCTCTGCCTGTCATCCTGAGAAGCTGGCAGCTCAGCCGTCTGTACAGCTTCACATCCATTCACCACAAATAATTCATATCCACGCCAGTTCAAAACAATGTGTTTAAAGGTATACCAACTGTCAATTAGGAATTTAAAGAAGTTTATTATGATGCAACTTGTCTTCCAATGTTTTAAGTGCTATTGTATGGAATGGGGCTTGTGAATGGCAGCCAGTTGCCCCAACCCAGTCTTGTATTTATTACTGGCTGATCCATGATCTAAAAGTAGACTTTATATTTCCAATTTTGAAAAGGTTGAGATGAAAAGAAGCATTTATCTGACATATAAGAATGTTGCACAATTGTTATTGTAGTGTCTGCCATTAAGGCCTGGCTGGGAGGAGTTGGGCTGCCTCGCATGGGAATCATGCATGTTTTATGTCAACTAAACACAATCTAAAGTCATTTGAGAGGAGGGAACCTCAATTAAGAAAGTGCCTTCATAACATTTAACTGTAGGCAAAACTGTAGGGCATTTCGTGATTAGTGATTGATATGAGAGGACCCATCCCGTTATAGGTGGTGCTGTCCCTGAGCTGGTGCTCCTGGGTTCTGTAAGAAAGCAGGCTGAGCAAACCATGAGGAAAAAGCCAGTAAGCAGCATCCCTCCACAATGTGGAAGTGTAAGCCAAAAAAACCAGTCCTTCCCAAGTGATTTTTGTAGTCATAGTTTTTCATCGCAGCAATTAGAAGCCTTAACTAGGACAGAAGTTGGTACCAGGATACTGGGGTATTGCTATGACAAGAGACCTGACCATGTTGCTTAGAGTAGGATTGTGGAAGGACTTTGAAACTTTGGGCTAGAAAAGCCATTGAGGGGCCAGGATCCATCCAGAGGGAACCCTTGTCTGGCAACAGATGGAGTTGGAGATGGGGACCCACATCGGAGCACTGGACTGAGCTTCCAAGGTCCAGTTGAGGAGCAGAGGGAGGGAGAATATGAGCAAGGAAGTCAGGACCGTGAGGGGTTGATCCACCCACGAAGACAGTGTGCCTGATCTAATGGGAGCTCACTGGAGCCAGCTGGACTGGGACTGAAAGAGCATGTGATCAAGCTGGACCCGAGCATGTGATCAAGCTGGACCCTCTGAACGTGGGGACGATTGGGGTAGATTGAGAGGCCAATGATGGTGGAGCTGGGATTTGTCTCTACTGCAAGTGCTGGCTTTTTGGGATCCTGGTCTATTTGAATGCAGACCATCCTGAGCCTGGATGGAGGGGGGAGGGCCTTGGACTTCACACAGGGCAGGATACCCTGCCTTCTCCTAGGACTGGAGGGGGAGTGGAGAGGGTGAATTGGGGAGTGGGAGGGAAATGGGAGGGGAGGAAGTGGAAGTTTTGAATGGTATTATTTATAAAGCAATAAAAAAATAAAAATTAAAAAAAAGAATGAGGAAACCAGAAAAAAAGAGCACTTCCAGAGGACCTGGGTTTGAATTCAAGCACTGACGTGGCAGCTCATGGCTGCCTGTCACTCCAGTTCTAGGGGACCCATTGCTTTCTTCTGGCCTTTGCAGACTCTAGGCATACATGCGGTGCACATATATACATGCAGATAAAACATCCATACACACAGCATAATAAAACAAAAAATACAGAAGAAACTACAAAAGTTTTTTTTTTTTAAAAACTTTAAAATAATAAAAAAGAAAAGCCATTGAGGGTTCAAAGCTTGGCAAGCTTTCTGTGGGAGCCTCAAAGATAATTGTTGAGGGCAGTGCAGTTGATGGAGGTCTGGCTTAGAATGTTTCAGAGAGAAGTTTAATAACTATTGGAGCCATTTGTTATTTTAAATTAATTGTACTTTATTATTTAATTTTCATTAAACAGAGCTAATAATAAATTAACTTTGGTTCTGGTTAGCTGGGGCTGGAGAATCAACTGTGATTAACAAAATACTGGAACAACTAAAGTGAACCCTCCACTTTATTGGGATATTCAATGATGGACAGTTGGAGATGAGACACTAACAGTGATTAAGAAGAGACCAGCATCGTTGAGGAGAAATCTTCTGAAAAGTGTTTCCTGCAAGAGAGCCAGAGAAGTGAATCACACCATTTGAAGGAGCCCAGAAGATTGTGAGTGGATCCCAGACATTAAACGCTGCATTATTTACACTGTTGGGAGTTTGGTTTTGCTTTGACCTAATGGTGACTGTGCCCTGGTTCTTCTCTCTTGAAGTAAGAAAGTTTAATTTAATTTTGATTTTTACAGGAGCCCACCATTGAGAAATTTCATCAAACTTTTAAGAGATTTTGGATTTTTAAAGAGACAGGATATTTTAAAGGGACTGAACATTTAATTTGAATTTGTAAAGGCAGTGGGACTTTTAAAGTTATGTTTTTAATTTGAGATCTTGGGAAGGAATAAGGAAGGAAGGTTTATGGCTTAATGGTGATGTGTTTGTGTGTCAAGGTGATGAGGGATCACTTGTGCTGGATCGTTGACACAAGCTAGAGTCATCTGATAGGAGGGAATCCTCAAATGAGAAAATGCCTCCACAAGATTGGGCTGTAGGTAAGCTTGTAGAACATTCTCTTAATTAGTGATGCGGGGGAGCAACCCATTGTGTGTGGTGCCATCCCTGGGCTGGTGGGCCCCGACTTTTAAAGAAAGCAGGCTGAGCTAGCCATGAGGAGTAAGACAGTAAGCAGCACCCTTCCATGTCCTCTGCATCAGCTCCTGTCTACAGGTCCCTTCCATATTTAAGTTCCTGTCCTGGTTTCCTCCAATGACAGACTGCAATGTGGAAGGGTAAGCCAAATAAACCCTTTCCTTCCCAACTTGCTTTTTGGTCATGGTGTTTCTTTGAAGCAATAGAACCTTTATCTAGAACACCTGGCTTATGTTTCAAGAACCCAGTTGAATGGCTGCATCAAAGACCTGTGGCCATGAGGCCTGACAGATTTAAGGGAATAATTTTTAGACTCCTGACACAGAGAAATAAGGAGTAGATGTCTATGGAGGTCAGTGGCAAGGTCAGTTCTCATTCATCAAAAGGAATTTTCCATCAATCTCTCAGAAATTCTCAAAGTAACAAGTATTTGTGAAAAAAATTAGAGGTAATTTGAATATTATATTCAAATAGAATATAATAGAATACCAATTTGGTCATAGCTTTCTCCCTATATTTGAATCTGATCATAAACTTAAATATATCTCTCACCCAAATTCACAAATATTAAGAATAACTTACTGTATTACAATTACACTTTTAATTTACAACTGCAATCAGTTTTAATCTACGTACAATCAAACTTGTATGAACTGTCAATAACTCATGCTGGGGGGGGTCCCTTCTCTGTGGGTATGAGTGGCCACTGGTCAGCCAAGTGTGTATCAGTAAATAAACTCACATCTATGCCAATAAAGGCAGCACTAATAGGACTCACTGAGTAATAAGAAAAGAAATAAGATGGAAAAGAAGACACATTAAGTTAGAAAGGGGGCATGCTGAGGGAAGGGTCTGGAAAAGAGTTGGGGGGAGGGAGAGGGGTTGAATGTGAGAACATTTCAAAGAAGAAACTGTAAAATGTTTTTTGACAACTTGTTAAGCATTTGGAAGAAACTCAAGGCCTCTCTATTCCTTAATCTCTAGTATTGAATGAAGTCTGGATAATCCATAGGCTTAAATAAAAAAGGCAAAGCCCTAAGGGAATTACTAGACAAATAAGATAAATACCTATATACTTTTAGACTAAGGAGGCAGTTTTCAACATGATATAACAGGAATGCATCATACTGGAGAAATATGAATTGAGAGTAACAAAAGAGAAAGTCTATCTCCTGAGAAAAGGAGAGATAGTATTGATGAAATTGGAGCTTGCCACACCCACAGCGGTGTCGCCTGTGTGACAACGATGCCTCTGGTCTGGAGGACACAGGCTGGGGGGTTCATGACGTTCGCGGATAGGCCTCCGGCGGTTCCTTAGCAATCAGCTCAGGTCATGAACTTAAACTCAAGATTATATACTCACTGCTGTCATAGATGGTTAGCTGTCTCTGCTATTCTTTCCTGTTTCCTGATAATGTTCTTTGCTATACTTGGCCAAAATGTATAATTTTACCAGAGAACCCCTTGATGTTCCTGGGATTGATAATTCTGATAATGATACTAATACAGTGCTCAAGATGCCTCCAGTGTTTCAAGCCCTTGGGCAAATACTGGGGGGATATTATGGATGAGTTACAGCAGGAGGAACTTTTCCTAGGAAAGACTGATGATTTGGGGGAAACCAAGGTTAAGACCCAGATGTTGTTAGGAAACCCCCCATTCTGGGAATAAAGAAACTAGGAAAAAATCCCTTGCAAGATTGGGCATTCTAACACGTAAGGCTCATGGGTTAATAAAGCTTAGGATCAGGGATATATGGTGGGAACTACCCAGGAGTACAACTGAGTCACCAGATGATCCCATTCCATACACAGGAAGATATGAGGATGATAGTCATAAGCATATGATATTTGAGGGACAAAAGCAGAATTATTTAGCTCTACCATTTATGAATAGGCTTGCTAGATCCTAACCCCCATGGTGTTTGCTACATGAGAAAGTACAAAGAAGTATATTGCAGCAGGTGCAGAGAATTAGGCATATTAGGTCACTAGAGGAAATAAAGAAAGGGGGAGAAAAAGGAAGGGCCATGATAGCAAATATGAGACAGAAACTTTCTATTCCTGGATAAAATGAAACCACTTGTTTGAGGTTTATGTTCCCAAGGACAAGAGTTCCCCTTCTAAGGACGTGTTATGTCTAACACCTGCTCATCGCTGATGTGACTAAAAGAAGCTTTCATACTGTGCCAAGTAATGATACGTGACCTTCTGGTTTGTTCTTTGTTTGAATACTATATAATAACAACATGAATTCAGTAAAGTTGCAGCAGATTCAAACCACTCCCTTGTGCGTTGTGTCTGTTTGTCATTCGCCTAACTTGTGCCTTCCTGGTACCAAGACCCTGATTTTCCCACGGTCTGAGGGGCTCCCCTGAGCTGGTCCGTGGCAGGAGCTAATAGTATTAATGAAAATGCTGAATTTAAGAGATATGTTAATTATTGATCAATAATCTCAGTTAAAGCCATGATGAATTATTAGAAAAGGTATACTAGACAATGTACAAAAAGAGGAAGAAACACACACATTAGGCCAATTAAAGAAGTTTGCAGAAGCAATATCAAATTGCTTTGATAGGGAGCTAGGTTTGAAATTGCTGCTGTGTCCCTTTTTTTTTTTTTGACCTGCAGCTTTCTAGAGGGCACATTTTCACCATGGGTCAAAATCCTTAATTGTATATATCTGACATTCATTTTCAGGAACACCACTTACATGAGAAGCTGTTATTTTTATGTGGTCATATTTTGCCACACCCCTTCCTTCTCAACACCATTTGTTCCTCATTTCCATTGGCTCATTCATGAAAAGAAAAGCTGCACATATTGTAAGCTAGGGGATCGTATAGAAACATAGCTGGGACACATAATGGGGCTAGAGAGATGCCTTAGCATTTAAGAGTACACACTGCTCTTCTCGAAGACCTGAGCTCAATTCTCAGCACCCTTTCTGGATGGCTCACAATCTGCTGTGGCTCCTCCTCCAGGGGATCTGAAGCTGTCACCTGGCCTCTGTGGGTACTGCACGCTAATGTATAGACACCAACTCCCCCAGACACATACACATAATTTAATAATAAAATAAACTCGCCAAAACACAACATAATATCTGGCATCTAATACTAGGCAATTTCCTCAGGAAAATAAATGCAAACTAGGAGGAGAAAGCGCTGTGTCAAGCTGGTCTCGCCTCTTTCCTCGGAGGCGTTAAATCGGAGACACAGCTCATCCATTATTGCTTCTCAGCTCAGTACTCTTCACTATTTTCCTCAGCCCACTTTCTCAAATATCCTGTGCTCGTGGTAAATGCTTAGAGTATTTCTTTTTTCCTTTTTAGCCGACTCTATTTGCTTCGAGATTTATGCATTTCTGTGGAATATATAAGCAAAATGTGAAAAGATTTTAAAATAAGGGCAAAACCAATTTGGTTTGAGTAGTTCTCGCAAACTCATTCATCTCCAACTCTCGAGTTATTTACCAAGTCACAAATCTTCCTGGTAATGCCAAGCTACCCTTTAATTTGTACTTGGAGCTTTTAACTCAATGCCTCATTCAGCATGAGAAGCACGAGGTTGAACAGCCGTGCACTTGGAGTAGGGGTGAAAAGTGAAGTTGACTGTCAAAAAGACAAGATTGCTGAGCTCCAGAGCCAGGACCTTGGTTATGAAGATGATTGGTTTCATGTGACTGAAAGCCCCCATGCTGACTTTTCCTAGTCAATTATTTCCAAGTGATGAAATAATTGGCACCATTACTTCAAAATATGTATCTCTCAACATAATCAACAATATAAAGTATTTGTATACTAGGAATTCACTTCTAAGATATTTTATGCCATTTACTTTTTAATATTTATTTTTACTTTACATGTATAAGTATGTTGCCTGAAGTATGCATATGCAGAGGTCAGAAGAGAGGATCAGATCCCCTGTAACTGGAGTTATAGGTGGTTGTGAACCACAGTGTGGGCACTGAGAACTGAACCCAGGGAAGAACAACCAGCACTCTTAACCATTGAATCCTATTTTGTGCCATTTAAAGACATCCCCATCATTCTCCCCCTTTTTGAACTTGGAACCTTCTTCTGAGGCTCCATCTACGTAACGAAGGAGTGGGACATCCTGCTTTCAGTGGACCTTGCTGAGTTCTCTTCCCAGGAAGATTTGTTCTGCTTCTCATTGGCCTTATGGCATACACAGCAGTCACAGCCAATCTACCATTCTCCCAAAGCTTCATGCTTCTGGCACTGAATGATAAAAGCCTGCTGAAGGCCCCTGTTCTGTGCAGCGTGGGCTGGAAGGGCAGATACATTCTTGATGGAGGCAGGTGGAGGCCAGAGGTCAATCTTGGGTGTCTCCCTCAGTCACGCTCCACCTTGGGTGAGATAGAGTATCTCACTTTACCTGGAACTCGCCCAGTAGGCTAGGCTGGCTGGGCAAGGAGCCTCAGGGATCATCCTGCTCCACCTTCCCAGTGCTGGGATTACAAGCATACAACACCCTGCCCAACATGTTATGTTGGTTCTGGGAATCAAATTCAAGGGCCCATGCTTACAGAGCATTGACTGAGTCACCTCCTTAGTCCTCAACACTGAAGCCCAAGCATTTTTACACTCCTCAGAGACACTGTGGCCTATGCTCTGCTAGGGCTGAGCACAGAAGTAGCTGCTAGCAACTAAGTTCGATGAAGAATTATTGAAAGAAACTCAAATATTTCTAAGATTTGACCCACTGACTATGTCTGTACTAACTGAAAACAAAAGCCATTCTATTTTTGCTGGGGAACACCTTAGCCTCAGGAACAACAGCTTCCCATTAAAGCAACCAGAAGAGACATTTTATGTAATGCTCTTTATGGAAGCAGGTGTGTTTTTTGCACTTGCTTTTCTCTGGCAGTGTTAAAAGCAGAGCCAAACTCTTTGTCGTCTGAACAGTGTGGCAACATACGGGTCTAGAATATGCCATTCTTTCCCTCTCACCTCTGCCTAGACAGATCGTTATTCCGTCTAGTTTGTGTCTGAAATTCTTCCCAAGTGCAATAAAAGCTTGAGCCAGGAAGGCACATGCAATGGTCTGCTGTGCTGATCTATGTCAGCATCTGCCCAGTCTGCTGCTTTCTCAGGTCTATGTCCCATTGTGTATACACACACACACACACACACACGCAAACGCACACACACACACGCACGCACACTGACAGACTACCTGTTTGCTACGTGGAAACTTTTGGAGACAGAGGGCTTAAAGGGGCTAATCATTGTTCATACGGGAAAGGATAAATCAGAGCTATATTTTCCTGTGCGTAAAGCTTACCTGAGGAGTCATAAGCTCCAGCTGAAGCTTCCTGTGATCCAACTCTCCCTCTCTCTCTTTTCCAGGCTTTCTAAGTCTGTACTGGTGCAGTTGCCCCCCCCCCGCGAATGTGTGATATGAATGCTCAGACTGTGAAACCAGCTTTGGTGTGTGTGTGTGTGTGTGCGTGCGTGCGTGCGTGCGTGCATGCGTGTGTGTGTGTGTGTGTGTGTGTGTGTGTGTGTGTGT
>PVIU01000683.1:0-120823 GCA_004026605.1 Ondatra zibethicus
GAGGGAGGGAAGAAGGAAGGAAGGAAGGAAGGAAGGAAGGAAGGAGGAAGGAAAGAAGGAAGGAAGGAAAGAAGGAAGGAGGAAGGAAGGAGGAAGGAAGGAAGGAAGGAGGAAGGAAGGAAGGAAGGAAGGAAGGAAGGAAGGAAGGAAGGAAATAATATAAATCAAGGTAGAAGAGGCCTCATGGGAAGGACAATCTGGCATGTGTGGGTGAGGACGGGAAATATTGCCACAAGGAGGCAGCACTGGCCATCCTGAGCAGCAAGACAGGCTCTTCCTGCCCCTGTGCTTCAGACCAGCCTTTGGCAGGGACCTACCCTCTGAAGAGGAAAGAAAGCCAGGACTTAGCCATGAAAATAGAGATGTTACTGACCAGGGATTCTTCTAACAACCTTGACTGATAGTTCAGTTAGCTGAAAGAGCCCAGATTCACACAAGCCAAAGCAGTTGCTTGTAGCCCAAGCCAAGATACCATATCCAGCAAGGACTTTTCACCTTGGCTGACATTGAAACTCCCTGGGAGCTTTTACAGCCTCCCAGTAAGATCCAAATCTCTGAGGTTGGGGCCTGGCGTGTTTACTGCTTTTGTTTAATGTTCCTCAGGTGACCTTAATGATTTCTTAGGATTAAATATTGTGGGGAGAACTAAGGTCAAATTGAGGCAGCATCAGGCTGGCTCATGCAGGTTATAACCTAGCTGAATCTGGAAGGCAGATGGTAGTATGGGGTCAGGGCACCATCTCCATGGCTTTTGTAATCAGAGTCCTTGAATCTTGCCCTAGATTGCAGCCGTGACTCTAGAGGACCCCCCCCCCCAAGGGAGACAGACACCTAGGGGAAGAGTGGCAGTGGAAAGAGTCACTTTACTCGGAGCCAGCCTAGACGCGGATTCCCACCTTGCTCCCTCCATACCTCCCCCAGGACAGATCTCTAGTTACCCGGGCTCAGGTAAAGCTGTCTCCATTCCTGGACAAGCCCAAACCCGAGCCCTCTGCTGCTATGTGAAGGACAGAAGATCTAAGTGGGAGAGAGCCCTACCTCCCATGCCAGCTCATTGCTCCAGTGACAAAAGCCGAGGCAGGAGGATGATGTGTCAGCTTTGACAGAATAGTCAGACAGACAGACAGACAGACAGACAAGCAGCAAACCCGAGGTCAGACTCTGCTTTTTAAATCTGATTGTGAGAATCAATCATCCTCTCTCCCACCCCTCTTACCCCCCCTCCTTCTCCTCTCTCCCCCTCCCTCTCCTCTCTCCCCCTCCCTCTCTGAGTTTGGGGGATAGTTCAGTGACAGAACACTCACTGAGTATGCATAAGACCCTGGGTTTGTCTCCAGTCCCCAAAAGAATGATAGTTTGATATTCTTTCTTTTTTTTCTTTTTTGGTTTTTCGAGACAGGGTTTCTCTGTAGCTTTGGAGCCTGTCCTGGAACTAGCTCTTGTAGACCAGGCTGGTCTCAAACTCACAGAGATCCGCCTGCCTCTGCCTCCCGAGTGCTGGGATTAAAGGCGTGCGCCACCACTGCCGGGCTCATCGAGAATTCTTTATTTAAGCATGTGTTATGTTTGGCTTGGTTCCAGGCATGAGAGTTAAGCCATAAATGAGACAGACAGACAGACACGCTCTTTACGGAGTATGCGTCTTGCTGACTTATTGACTGGGACCAACGGTGAACAAATCAGATAAAAGCTTCAGGTGATGAGCTCCGGGACAGTGGCTATTATTTGTCATTCTGTTAGAGATTACAAAGAGGGTAAGAGCTGCTGGTGAGGCAGCTCAGTGGGTAAAAGTATTTCCCAGCAAACCTGACAACCTGAGTCTGATCCCCAGAATCCACATGATGGCAGAAAAGAACTGACTCCCACAACTTATCCTCTGACCACCACACACATGCCATGGTACATGCCCCTCTCACACACACAAGCACACATAGAAACACACATCGAATAAATAAGTACATTTTATAAATTGGGGGAGGAAGGGCTGAAGAGATGGTTCAGCCATCAAGAGCATTTGTTTCTCTTACAGAGGATCTGGTTCGGGTCCCAGCGCCCTCTTGGTTGGTGGCTTAGAACCATCTGGAACCCCAGTTCTGAGAAATCCAATGCCTTCTTCTGACCTCCAAGAGTAACAGGCACTCACATAGTATCCATACACACATACGGGCAAAATAATTGTACACATAAAAGAAACATCTTTGAAAATGTGAGAGAAGGGGGATCATTTTCCCCATGTTATCCACTCTATGAATGGAAAATGACATTTTAGTACCTGTTTTTCACTTATGTGGTTATTAAAAATGGTGAATATTTCCCTATACTTTGTTTTTCCTATGCCAATGTGTTTCTGTTTTCCCTATAAATCATGTTGAATTGTAACAAATCCTTTGTTTACTAAATTCCTAACCATTTGGCATGCATTGCAAGTGTTTTCCTTAGTTAACACTTGCCTTTGAGTTATTATGACTCATTGGTACTATAAAAACCAGCTTCAATTTTCCCATAGTAAGCATCACCAATTTTATATTTTATGGCCTTTAAAACAGTCTTTTCCTGTCCTAAAATCATATGTTCATGACATGTTCTTGTGTTTTCACTTTCATTTTGCCCAGGCCCATATAATAATAATTTTGGTGCTTGGGAAATGTTCTTTTGTGCTTTGGAGTTCAGAAATGATGGAAGGGATAAGCCTTGCATTAGAGTCCAGGGGGCACAACTTTTCTGTGTGATCGTTCTGATATTAACAGTTCAAGGCCTAGACATTAACTTGAGTTCTCTGGGAAACTCAATGGGGTCATTGGTGGGTCTGTGCACAAAGTAGCAAGCCATTGGGTTTGTTGTTGTTGTTGTTGAGACAGGGGTCTCACTACGTAGCTCAGGCTGGCCTCCAATGTGGCCTCCATGTGAGACAGGGGTCTCACTACGTAGCTCAGGCTGGCCTCCAGTGTGTCGTTCCCCTGCCTGCTTCCCCAGTGCTCTGAGGACAAGATAGTGAGAAGTCACCACACCAAGCTCTAGTCATGTCTGGGAACAGAGTGTCTTTTTAACAAGAAAGGATACAGATCCATGAGAAGAACCTAATTGCCAGTATACGTTGTGAGACAATAGCAATTATTAATGAAGTGGTAGGTAGTTTCATTCATTTAAAATCCCTTGGGGTCCCCCAAAGATGACTAAAAAGAACATATTAGTTGAGTGAGTTTTAACTCCTGTTAGAAATATATCATTTAAAACACAGAAAATGGATCTTGAGGGAGGGCAGTTTGTCCCTATTAAAGCTTGAAATCTCCTGACTTAGGAAGTCTTGCTATTTGAATTGTACCCTGTGGAGGCCATCCCAGAAGTACATCTAAGATGTGCACAGAGGAAAGCCCAGCGAATCCCTGTTCATGATGACAAACGGCATACGAAGAGCTCCTAAGTAATGAATCAGCAGCTGGCCGGGGGTCAATTAGGACCCATCTGCGGGCTGCCATGTCCACGTTCAAAGAACAAGGTGCACGCTACGTGCTGACAGAGAAATCTGTGAGCGGACCACAGTGAAGACAGCATGCTGTGGAGAGCAGGTTGTGGATGCTCTCTGTAAAGGACCACCAACTGCAGCGCTTGCTGGGGTACTCTGGCATGTTGGGGTACTCATTTTTCTTTTCTAGTGGAAGTCACAAAAAACTAATAGGAAGTGTCGCCTAAAAGAATAGATGAGTGGGGCCATGTAACGGGAGGGGATGCCACAGTTGACTTAATTTTATTTGTATGAATTGTAGGAATTTTTCATTGTGTGTTAGTGCATGTATTAATAGTACTTATATTTTCCAATGCTGACAAGTTCTTATCTGGGTGGAGATAGTCTGGGTGATTATACTTTTCTGTATCGAAATGCTTATAAAGCCTAAAGATTAATCAGAAAACAGCAAATGCATCTAAGAAACAAATAGAAGCACAGTTGGGGAAAGTCAAAAAAGGTGATGATCCCTGCCTTTGGGCTAAGATCAGCTGTGGAAAAGGTGCCAATGTCTCTGAATTCATGTTAGTTTCTGAGCGTTTACATTTCTTGGTCTGGATGTATACTGATCCCTCTCTATTTTTTTAGACATCCTAGTTTCTGTTTCTTATTCTACTGTGACAACTCTCTTTGAGTGTGTCCTAACCCCTGAGCTGTCCCATGGTCTGCAGCTCTGAGATTGGATAGGAGCCCATGGCAACACTGCTTGTTACGAGGTCCATGTGGTGTCCAGGTGCCTCCTGTCTTCAAGCTTTTCCTCTGGGCCTTGCCCATCTTCGTGAGACAAGAGAGCCAGCTTGGTGGAATATATTCTGGCTATATTCTGCCCTGCCATAGGCCAAAGCAGCTTTGTTCATTAACCAGTAAGAGCAACACATATACAGAAGGACGTCCCACATCAGCATCTTCAGTATCTCATTTGCTCTGGAAGGTGTTTGCATCCGCATGTGGAGATATCCACGTTGTGTGTATTACTATCTGTGGAGTGGTGGATGCTCTCAGGCAGTGTTCTAGACTCAGATCAACTCCATTTCAAATTCATTTGGCCACTGCCTGTCTCTCATGACCTTGGGCACTTTACGCATTCACCAAGCTTGGTTGTGTTCTTTAATAAAATTGAGGCGACTAAAGATGTGTGTCTCAAGTCTAGTCTGAGCACTCATTGAAGAGCTTAAGAGCCATCCTTGCAAAAATGTCTGACACTTGCTAAGTTCTGTTGCTATTATTATTATGCTTGGCCCTTGGTGTCCCAGGATCTCCCTGAATACTAAAATGTACACATGCTCAAGTCACTTACATAAAAGGAGACAGTTTTTGCAGAAGCCTACACACATTCCTGCTTGGATACTTTAATTTTATATTTATTTAAATATTTATTTATTTCAATGTGGGGTGTGTGTGTGTATGTATGTGTGTGTGATAAAGTGCCCATAAAATACCTGAAGCTAAATTGCTGTGGATTGTATTTGGCTTGACATTAATAAGCTACCTATGTTGATAGTTCATTATCACAGTATTTCATCCAAGCCCTCGTGATGTTTCTCAAGTTCCTTTTCAAAGGCCAGTTTTAAAGTTTGAACCAATTAGCATATTATTTTTTTTTGTCTCTTTTAAAGTCTTCTCTTGGCCTTACAATTTCTGTTGTGGGGGAGAAGCAGGCATTTCCCTCATTTACCACAGATAGCAACTAGAGGTCAGAATTGGTTGCATAAAGAAAAGTTACATAAATAGAAATGCCAGTCAAGACTAAGTCACAGGAAATGGGTAGAGTGGTAGAATTTTGCATGCCACATGAAGATGTTGTAAGATGAATTAGTGTCTGGTAAGGCAGCAATTTTGATGATAGGAGATCTATTTGTTCTTTTGGCCAAACACCTCCCTCTGTGTGTGGTGCATGCACATCTATGTGTGGCTGGGGGACAGTGGTGCAGGGAACAGTCTCTGCTGGTGGTTTTCAATATCTGTCCACCTTCTTTTGGGGAACAGTGGGGAATATAGTCTGTGGACCTTGCCAAGTGGGCTCGGCTATGAGCCCCAGGTATCTGCTTGATTCTGCCTCTTCAGGGCAAGAATTTGTTGGTTTATTTTGTGGTTGTTGTTTTGGTTTTTGAAACAGGGTTTTCTGTGTAACAGTCCAGGCTGTTCTGGAACTCACTTTGTAGACCAGGCTGGCCTCAAACTCACAGAGACCTGACTGCCTGTGCCTCCTGAGGAATTAAATGTGTGCTCCCACCACCCTTGGAATTTGCTTTTTAGTGCAAACTCTAGGTGCCTGAAGATTAAACTGAGGTCCTTGTCCTTACAGGGCAAGCACTTCACAGACTGAGCTCTCAATAGCACTGGTTAATACTTTTTAAGGTTACTATTTCAACACATTCCAGTTTCTTTCTATTCCTTATTTTTGTGGGATCCAAAAATATATATATACTGCCTTAATTTTCAATCTATTTATGGGCTTAAATACTGATGTGGTAGTTTTAATTAGAATGGCCCCCATAGGTTCTTATGTTTGATTGCTTGTTGCCCAGTTGGTGGCACTATTTGGGAAGGATTAAAAAGTGTGGCCTTGTTGGAGAAGGTATATCACTGGGAGTGGGTTTCCTCTGCCTCTTGCCGGCAGATCAGGATGTAAAATTCTCAGCTACTGCTTCAGCACCATGCCTGTCTGCTTCCCGCCGTGATGATCATGGACCAACCCTCTGAAACTGTAGGCAAGCCTTTAGTTAACTGCTTATTTTATGAGAGCTGCCTTGGCCGTGGTGCCTCTCCATAGCAATAGAGCAGTAACTAAGACAAGTGCTTTACTCGTTTCACAGCAAATAGACATCACAGTGGCCTAACAAACAGGAGTGATCTCTGTGCTCAGCTAACTATTTTGGAAGCCTGAATGTAGTAATGATCTTGATTGGTGACCTTGACATTCAAGCCAAGAGAGAGAGTGACCCAATGGCAGTGAGATGAGATGACTGGTCTTGAATAGTGATAGGTCTGCCAAGGAAGCTCAACATCTGTTGTTAACTGGACAGGCAGTTGGGCAAAGCTGAGTGGGCACCTCCTTGATTATTTCATGCTTTGTCACCCTGCTTCCGAGAGCCCATCCTCCTTCTCCGTCCTCAGATACAGAAATAGCATCAACTCTGCAGGAGCGCTAAACAGGTAATTATAATGCAGCCATGCCTGGAATAACATTCTGATTCCTTAATAGATGAAGTTCCACCAAATCCCCATTTGCATGTTGATTTTCCATAATTTGACTTTCACGTGACATTTTGTGTCTTAGTGTAACCTATTTAAAACCTGGGTGCCCTGGTGATCCAGTTAGACTTCAAATTCACACTGAAACAGTTTGGTTGGCAGGGTAATCCCAGCACCCTGGTTGGCCACTTTTGGGGGAACAGCCCCAGAGATGCTTTTCATCAGCCACTAAACAGTAGCTTGAAGCTGTCTTCCCCGAATCTTTCATCTCAGCTCCTTCATTTTCTGCTTGTTTCCATTACTGGGATTGAACCTAGGGCAAGCACAGTACCTTTGCACTACGTCCCCAGCCCACCTCTATTTTCTACTTGAATGCCCATTTATGTTCAAGTCCTTCCCGTCCTTTGCTTTTTCCTACCTTCTCTCCTTTTCTCTCCTATGTGGCATCTCTTCCACCCCCATTCCCTTTCCAAAGGGAAGCTATTTAAAACTGTTCCTTGCAGTTTTCAGTCTTGTACCTCTTTCTCTGTTCTGGGTTGCAAAAAGCCTGGGAACCAGCTGGCTACTGGCTCTGGGGGGGAGGCAAGGGATGCAAAATTTCCTTTAGTTCAACATGGATGGAGTTAAAGCAGGGCTTTCTCAAGTAAGCAGAGGAAGAAATATTATATTTACCATTTGTACTTTTTTTTTCTTTTCACCACTTTTATTTTTCTTCTTTTGAAATCTCTGGATAGAAACAGTATCTTGAGTAGGTCTTCTGGCTTTTTCCCATTGTTAGGCCCTCGGAATTCTGGGTGTTAGCTTAAGTCAGGGTAGGGTTTCAGAAGAGGAAATGGTTTATCTGCTTCTTGAAACTCCCCATCTCAGCCTCTTCCTGTCTCTCCCTTCCTATTCCTGCCTCTCTCTCTGCCTCTCCCTTCCCCTCCCTGCCTCTCTCTGCCTCTCCCTGACTCTCTCTGCTCCTCCTGAGCTCAGCCTAGCTAATCCTTGGAGCCACAGGCTGCCACTATGGCTTCATGGATATTTTAAACAATGCTGCTGGACAGGTTTTGTTAAGTGAAGTAGTAGCAGACCTCCTGAGCCTCCAGCTACACCTTGCACTTCCCAGTGTCCCTACTGCATCACATGCAGCGGGAGTGGAAGGGAATCTTAGGCAGCAAGGCAGAGAGAGGCTTCCCTAACTCCCTCCACAACAGCTTCCTGCCAGACTAGTAGCCCCTTCGGACAGTGTGTGCTACACTCTAGCAAGCACCCCTTACTATACCAAGAGTTTGCAGTGTTTATAATGTTGCGATGCTTCTGGAAAATATCTGCTAGGAAAGCATATGGTTTACAGAAAGACAATGGACATGGCTTGTGAGGCCTCCCGGATGGTGGGAGCACCCGGAAATCTTCCTAATGCATTGAGTTCATTTCATCCCAGATGTCTCCCGGGGAGCACTGACCCTCCTGGTTGCTGTTACCATTGCCCATTAGGCTGTCCCTGCAATTACTACTTCTGCTCTTCTCGATTCTTTCCCAGACTGGCTTTGTCAACCCTTTTCTCATATGCATGGCAATGGTGACCCGAATGGATCAATACCTCCATCATTATGACACTCCGTTCTACTGACTAATGGCTAATGTGTATTCAATAATATATTTGCTGCCATTGATCACAAGTGCAAATTCATAATGTATCTGAGTGAGAGATGTGGATAAATGGGAACACACGCAGAGAATTGCAGAGAGGCGGGAAGTCCATTTGTTTGGAGCTGTTGAGTAGGTGTCGATTACATGTGTTCATCGTGAGGTGTCCTCAGCCTTAGCCACTGTCCCTTGTCCTCTCGCAGCCCATAGTAGGTGAAGATGCCTAAGTTCGTAAATGAATGAAGTGTTTGAAGTACTAATGTAGAAAGACCCACATCCCAAGAGGTGAAAGAATGGCAAGCTCAAAGTCAGCCTGAGTTACAGAAAAAGACCTTGGCCATAAAGAAAGAAAAGATTCGCAACCTGTGAAGAAGGAAGAGAAAGGTGGGTGTGGAAAGGTCTTGGGAGGGAGCAGGGAAGGTTTCTGCATTGACAGCACACTTTCCGTTGTGACATACGGGTCACTCACACTAGCTTAAGCAGCAGGTAGATGTTTCAGTATTGATAGTTTAGGGACTCAAAGGACAGCTCTGGCTTTATGCCCAAGTAGACCTGGGGAGCCAAACAATGCTTTAGGATCCTGTTCTCTGTCTTTCGTCTGCTTCTCTCTGCATTGGCCTCATTGTCTCCAACATAGACACCTTACTTCTGTGTGACTTGGCCAAACGGCACCTCAGACAAGTGTCACCTCAGTGCTCCAGAGGAAAGGAAGGGCTCATCTCTCGTCCTGATACTTGGTGTCTGTCCTTGGAAACATCTCTTACCCATTCTACTTGTTTCTGTCCTGCCTGGTCCTGCAGCCGTCCAGTCCCAAAGAAACACACAGAGGCCTACATTAATTATAAACTGATTGGCCTATTAGCTCAGGCTTCTTATTAACTCTTATAACTTATATTAACCCATAATTCTTTTTGGTTTTTTTTGTTTGTTTTTCGAGACAGGGTTTCTCTATAGTTTGGAGCCTCTCCTGGAACTGGCTCTTGTAGACCAGGCTAGCCTAGAACTCATAGAGATCCGCCTGCCTCTGCCTCCTAAGTGCTGCTATTAAAGGCATGCACCACCACCGCCTGGCTAGCCCATAATTCTTATCTGTGTTAGCCACGTGGCTTGGTACCTTTTTCAGCAAGGTAGTCACATCTTGCTTGCTCTGTGTCTGGGTGACGACTGCAGACTGACTCTTTTTCTCTTCCCAGAATTCTCCTGTTCTCTTCTCCTGGCCTATACTTCCTGCCTGGTTGCCCCACCTATACTTTCTGCCAGGCTACTGGCCAATCAGTGTTTTATTAAATCCAATTGACAGCAACTTTGCCACTCCTTACATCAGTCACAATTGCAGCAAGATAAAGGCATATAATTGGTTCAGGCCGACTCATGTGTAAGTCTGGCTGGCAGGATGAGCAGGGGTGTGTGACTAAGCATGACTGACATCCCACGGGTGCCTTTTACACCTGCAGTCCCCAGAGGAAGGATGTCCAGGAAGATAAACCCAGCGGCAGGCTGTCATTACAGCCTGGTGGATATTTAAGTTGAGCTTTCAAAGGTAGGATAGTTTTTGTCAAATGAAGCAGCAAGAGGCCTCCATTATTGCTAGAGAAAGCATTAGGAGTAAAGCCAGGAAGAAATGTGTCAGCTCAGCAGGTCAGGGAGCTTCAGGGGGTTGTTGAAGTTGAAGAATATGGCCTGAGGGTTGCTCCTTATGGTGAAGCAGTGCGATGCAGGACAACCTTTTAGGCCATGCTGAGGAGTCTGGTCTTTGCAATATAGCTGTAGAGACAGTCTGGGTTTTAGGTAGAATGTTGCTGTGGCCTTCTGTGGAGACATATGCCTATAATCCCAGCACTCAGGAGGCTGAGTTCAGGTTCAAGACCACCCTGAACTACTCAGTGATACCTTGTCTCAAAAATAAAGGAAAGAATACCCCTCTGGTAACAATTATAGACAGACACTTGGTTAATGGAGACCAAACTAGGAAATCATTACAGGAATCCAGATGGAACTGAAGTATAAACATTTAAGCTTCTGGTATGCTAAAAGGCCTAACTTAGAATGTCTACATTGGTGTCATTAAGAAAAACACACAGAAACCAGAGGGTGGGATCAACAGGACCCTTATCTTTCAAGAAAATAAGAGTACGGGATGATTTGTGAGAGTAATGTCACTTGCTGAGATGAATACAGAAGGACCAGGTGTGAAGAGGGGATCAGGAGGACGAGTGAGTGCCAGCTGCATGTATTCATGGTAGCAGAACACTGGGTCTGCCGTCCATCGCTATCACAGGATGTTCGATACGGGGATGTGAGCTAAGAGGAGCAGCAGGATTGTGGAATTATGGGATTGGTGAGACCAAAGGTCTCAAGAGTTCCTGGTTTGCTTTTGGTTTAGGGAAGAGGAAATCTAGAATCAAAAGCTAGTCAGCTGAGAGACAGTTTGCTGAGTCCTTGGTGGTCCGTGTAAGCAGGTGTTAGGAACCAAAAAGTGTGTTCCTCTAGGACGCCCAGCTCAAGCTCCTGCGACCTGACTCATGCCTAGTTCCAAAGAGAGGTAGATGGCAGACTGGGATGGTGGCAGACGATGGTGGCCCATCTTGCTTGTCAGCTTAATAGGTACTAATTGTCCTGTTCAACGAATGGCTTGTCAACATGAGGGCATCTTAAGAGTGAGAATTTTCCATACTAATAAAGGTGCAGGGGTAGGAAAGCATAGGAAAGTTTTGGGAAAGACTATGCACATAGAACATGTGGATCATGGGTACCTTGTAGACACAGCACATTGTATCTTGTTCTGGATTTAAATGCAGGAAACCTGCATGTCTTGGTAGTCAATGATCATGAATGATAAAGTCTAATAAGCTTGCTCTTTAGGATTCCAAGGACCTGGGTAGAGGTCCTTCTCAAAGATGCTAGAACATGGGCTCTTCCTCCTGAACCCTGCTTTTCCTTTCTACTGTCAGAAATGTGATGCTTTGGGGCATACTCTGGGATTCTGGAGTATCGGTGATATGCTCTTGACTGGAGTCCTTTGGAAAACGGTTCCTAAAACACTCACGGGTTGGATTTGACTATAAAATTCTGTCCCTACCTAGATATTGCATTCTAGTGGCTCAAGATCATGAACTAATATTTTTTAAAGTTCATGTATTACATTGATTTGAACAACAGTGATATGATTACATCTCCAGAAACATGGCACTACATAAAAGCAAAGCTTCCATGAATACTAAGCGTGGCAGCCAGACTTCAACATCACTGTGTCCCCCAGGGTTTGGCTGTTGTGTTGTGAAATGCCCATATGTCCTGCCTAACAAGTTTCTCCCTATGCTGGAGTAAAGGAAAGTGATCCACTACTGAGCATCTCTCAATAAAACACTGCTGTATACTTCAGTAACGAAACACTGGCAAGTCTGCTATGGGAAGGGCAGGCCTCTCTGTTCTTATGAGTCATGTTCCTAGGCTGTTTATTGTCTGCGCTGGCAAAGTATTGAGAAAAAAATGTGAGGTATGCATTCCAATGGAACGATGATGGTAGAAATACATCCCTCTCAGCCGGGTTTCTAGGCATTTCCTAGAAATGAATGGGTGGCAAGGGAAATAATAGCGGACAGTGGCGCGAATGAATGCTTGCTACATGACAAACCCTGTTCCAGGCTTCCTATATGTATCGTCTCACACATAAAGACACATTTCAGCCATGAGGTTTGGGCAGTCTCCATTCAGGAGACCCAGGGGGCTAAAAACTTACTTAAGGCACATAGCAATAGGCAGGGCCCACGCTTGAACCCAGACAGATCCTTGTTTGATTTACCCTCACCTCAAGCAAGCCCTACCCACATGAAATGCTTTGCCACAAGGCTTACTTAAGCAGGGACCACCCCTCTCGTTTGCCTTGTTTGAAGTGTCCGGCTTGATGATTTATTTTTCCAAATTTAAAACTGTACTATATTACATATGCATGTGATTTGGATGGGAAGAATTCAACCCTGGAACCCCTCCACAACCACACCCACCACCACCATTTCATCCTGTCTGCAGTTTGTGGCTGCACTGAGACATTTG
The DNA here is from genome assembly GCA_004026605.1 of Ondatra zibethicus. Lineage (NCBI taxonomy): Eukaryota > Metazoa > Chordata > Mammalia > Rodentia > Cricetidae > Ondatra > Ondatra zibethicus. Next base: position 12,380 of record PVIU01000683.1, read on the forward strand.
TATTCTTTGTCTCCAAATTAGCCCTGCACAACACAGAGAACAGTGTGGGGTGTGTGTGTGTGTGTGTGTGTGTGTGTGTGTGTGTCCTTTCCTTCTGAATGAAATTGCTTCTCATGAAACCCACCGCAGACACATTTAGAGAAGGCTGCTGCCTACAGCCCACCCGGCAACAGTGGAGCAGGTGATGCTGCCTGCGCCCAGCCTCTCTGGAAGTGTCTGCACAGATGTGTACCGTTTCCACTCCCTCTCCCTGCCTTCAGATTCCTGGAGCCAACACCCACCCACTCTGACAGCCTCTCTTTCTCTTTCTCTCTCTCTCTCTCTTCATTTTCAAGGAAAAAAGAAAGAGGCAGACAGAAATTGAAGGGAAGAGAAGGCAGCTGGACGAGCAAGTACTGCTGCTGCAGCATTCCAAGGTAAGCAGCCAAACCCAAACCTGGGCGTTATCAGCCCTGTAGATCACTCCTCTCAGAGCCGGGGCAGAGCCTGCCCTGCCCTTGGAGGCGCAGCGCCGCCTGAGCCAACCTTTTCTGTGCGACCAGGAGACTGTCTCTTGGCTTTCCGTGTAATTTTTCTCAGATTCAGGCATCCTTGGAGCATCCTGATTTCTACGAGCAGGGGATTACACTGCTGCTCCCGTGCAGCATGGTAGATATATATAGAAACTGGATGCGAAGAGTCCACATGGTCCCGCTGTTGTTTCTCTTGTGTATTTTGTACGGAGGCTCCAAAAGCTGCGCTTCACACAGAATGGACTTTTCGGAAATGAAAAAGAAAGACTCTTTCTTACTGGGGGGTGAGGGGAGAGACGAGCCAGTGTGATCTAATAAAAGGACGATACTGCACATTTCAGATTGTTTATCTATTTTATTTTGACTTTACAACATTGGAGATGTCCTGTTGAACAAGTGATTGGTCAAACATGGCTTTCAAATGATTTGACAGTGTCTGTTGTACCTTATTAAAAAGAGAGAGGGAAGGGGGACCGTTTTGGTTTTTTTAACCCTTTAAAACATAATGCACTTACGCACTGTAATTGATTTCAGTAGAGGAGACAGCTCAGTCACTGTCACAAACGCCCTGCCAGTGGCTGAATATTGCTTCCTGCATGTTCAGATAATAATGTGGCTATGTTCATGGACCAGCCAGGAGTTGTTGCTTGCCTTTGACTGTTCCTGGGCGAAGGAAGGAAGGAAGGAAGGAAGGAAGGAAGGAAGGAAGGAAGGAAGGAAGGAAGGAAGGAAGGAAGGAAGGAAGGAAGAAACCTCCCGCTGGGCTCAAGTTGCCATGACCTTGTGTGTGCAGAATTGCTTTTCTTGGAGGACTGGTTGGGAGGTGGCTGCTTGTGGGGTGCTGCCCTGTGTGCATTATTGGGACCCTGTGACAGAGTGGGCCTTGACTCTTGCATGTCTCATTCTCTGGAAAGCCAGGCTGTGCTAAACGAATCCTCAAGAGTGAGACTCATGAGCAAGCTGGCTCATGATCTAAAAGAGCAGCCTGACCTATATCTGCTCAGCATGCTTGTGAGTTCACCGTGAACTTTAACCAGAGACATGTGCTCGAGAGTAAGAAAGGCAGCATGGCGCTGATTGTCCTTTCTCTGTCTGTCCTGTCGCTCCATCCCCAGCCTTTCCTGGTAGTGGCCCACACTGTGTTCAGATGCTGTCACTGACTCCTGACAACAGTCCCGGGGGAGGACTGGGGCTAAAATTAGGATTATCTTTCTATGGAGGTGGGGCTTACAAACACTAACAAGACTGCACAAGGCCGATCTGGAGAGAGCAGGGTCTCTGGCCCAGAGTGCAGGCATTCCACCCACTGTGGAAGAGAGACTAAGAACTCGGTTAATCACAGGCTAAAAGGAGAACTTCCTGATAAGAGTGGATGCTTTGGCCGACAGCCTCTCTCCTCCCAGCTCCAGCACAGCACAATACCTTTGTGGTCTTTAATTCAAAGTCAGAAGGTGAACATGTCAGAGACCATGTTCCTTTCTTCCCGCTTGTCATCATTCTGAGGGCCAGGTAAGATGCCAAGCACTCATTCACTGCTGGTGTCCAGCATAGTCTTACGTTCTTCTGTTCATGTTCCATCTATCCATTCCTCGTCTCTGCATCCACCCACCCACCCATCCAGTTTAAAGAAACAATAGAACTTCATTTTATGTGAGGAAGCACTGAGGTTCCATCAGGGACTTGGCAACATGACATCAGCCGGAGTCTGGCCAGCAAAGGTACATGCAGCACTTGCACCATGGTAATCTGAGTCTGGCCAGCAAAGGTGCATGCAGCACTTGCACCATGGTAACCTGGCAAGTAGATGAGATGGGCTGAAGGTGATTGTTAGCTTAGTAAGCAGAGACCAGTGTGTGTCTTTTCCTCTCTTGGAGGAAAGCTTGTGTAGAATGAGGATGGATTGGTAGTCTCAAAAACTAAAAATGAAAGACCCAAAGCTCCAAAGGTGGCAGTGTGCCTCAGGTACCACCCACAGGAGTGTCCAGTTTCTGTTCACTGGGGAAGCAGGAATATTGCTAAGGCAAGGAGAGGCTGACTGTGCTCACATAAAGCAGCCGGGATTCCATCTTCCTTTGTTCTGAGCTCAGCCTTCCTAAAGTGGCTGTCTGATTTTCATAGGTGGACGAGGGTACCTAACTGCGGGATAAGATCTCTTCGGTTACCAGAAGGGAGCGTGTGCCACTTTAAACGAACTGACTGTAGGCGGAACTCATCTTCCCTACCCTCAGTCAGTTTCCAGCCTAGTGGTCAACCCCTGGGTGGAGGAAAATGCGCTCAGGTTGTACACTCCTTCCTGTGTGAACTTTTCGGGGGAGGGCTGCTTGCTTCCCCCACATCCCAGGAGCCTCCACACTCCTGTCTGCTCAGTAATATTCACCATTCCTCTTAAGTATCTAGCATATGCCTGGGACTTCAAACTCTCAACAATCATCAGAAGATAGATGTCATTCTCTGCATCTCACAGTCTGCAAACAAACTCACGATGGCGAGGAATTTGCCCGGGGGCACACAGTCTGTTGAGTGAGGGAGCCTCAGCTGAACCCCAGGGCTGTCTGTTCCCATGGACAAGGCTCTTCCAAGGACACTGTTCTCTTTGAATGGATGGGCCCTTTTAGGTGATTTGCCAGACAGGCACTAATTGCCATCACCACTGTCTCTCTTACTCTCAATACATTTCATGGGCTACAGAAGATTTAGAGCATGTGCAGACATGTCAACGTGATTATTATTATAGGTTCTTTAAAGTAGTAAACATTAGGAAAGATGTCAGTAAATGACATTTATGTCACGAATTTACATAATCCCAGATACTCTTGGAGAAAGTAAATATTCTCTGTGCAAAATCAATTAGAAAAACATTAAAACTGGGTTTCATATCTATTAAGATAAAATTTTTATGTCCTCTGTATGCCTCTCACATGTGTATTTACATATATTCATATATCAAATGGATTGTGGATGGTTATTGTCATACACTAAGATATGAATTATTTAGACAGACCTACTGGTCTCCTGTCAAAGCAAATAAATAGAAAGCAAGGAAGTGGTTTGGGCACGGGTATGTTTGCTGAATATTCTCGCTCATTGTGACATTTAGGATTGTATGGTAACACAGCCTTTAGTTCACAGTTCCAGAGAACCTAGACAGCAAAGAGGAGAAAAATATATAGCTCAATAAAATCATTTTTTTTTAAAAAAGGAGTGTATGGTAATGCCACAGAATAGGATACCATGACTTTATATGGCAACTGTGAGCAATTCCTTACTGAGAGAGATGACCAGTGTATGAAATACTACAGCCATGAAAGGAAACTTTTAGGTGCTGTGTTTGGATGTTTATCTTTAGTTAATAACTAATGTTTTATGTAAGAATTCCCAGGAGATATTCAGAAATTAGGCCAGTAAGCAATTTTGATAGCTTTATTAGTTTTGCTTGTTTAAAAAGTGGAGAATTGTATCATCATTTCAAAAACAAAGAATAAGTACATCATAAAACAATCAACCAAACACTTAGCATGCAGATGTTTCCCTAACAGGGCATGTGATTTATATAACCCCATTTATTTCTATAGTTTGATATGTGTAGTCTTTGTCACAGGCTTCATCAGCCTTGGGGTGAAATTAATTTATATTGACATTTGCATCCAAATTATCTTTTAAAAAACATTTTATATGTGGACTCTTTTGAATTCTCATGCCACAATTTATGAAATCTTATCTGACACTGTGGTACTTAAGTTTTTTTTAACCATACTTGGGGATGGGCAGTGGTGACCCACACTTTTAATCCCAGCACTTGGGAGGCAGAGGCAGGTGATCTCAGTGAGTTCAAGGCCAGCCTGCTCTACAAAGCAAGGTGAGTTCCAGGACAGCCAGGACTGTTACACAGAGAAACCCTGTCTCGAAAAAAAATCATACTTGGGAAGATTTTCATCTCAAATGTTTGCCCACAAGCTTGTCTATACTTCAGTAGTTGGAATTTATCTAGAATTTATCTTTCAATAAAGTATGAGGTGAGAATAAAGCTTTGTGTTCTCACTCTCAATGAGCCATCAGCATGATTTATTAATTCATCCTTCGCTCATTGATTTAGATGTCATCTTTATCACATGCATTTTTCACCCTTACACCCAAGTCCACCCCTTGTGATTCTTTTCTTTCCATTTATCTATCTGCTCACTCCTGAGCTGGTACCATTCTCATCTAATCCCCATAGTTGTGGTAATATAGTGTAATATTTCATGAAATAAGAGCCATCATTATTCTTTTGAAAAAATGGTTTTGGTTTCTAATCTATGGAAACAGTGATTTATTTTTATTTTTTTATATAATATGACTTGTGATAGTGTGAATTAAAAAAAATAAATCAGTGAATGTCTTACACCAGCCCAGGCTGAACTTAATTTTCCTCTTTTGCCCTTTGGTTGAATGGCCAGAGATTTGTCTATGTTATTAGTCTTTTCAAAGTCCCGGGATAGAGTCCATGTTCCATGTTCCACGTGTATCACACGTGCATTCCCTCGGGACTGCGACATTTGTGGAGTGTTGATCAGCACTGTCAGGAACAGTTGCTAGCATCACATCTTCAGTCTTATTCAGGGGCGGGCCGTTCTGACTAGAGCTTTCTCCTCTGTAAAGTTGTCACTACATTTTGAAGACCACAACCTTTCCTTTAGGGACAACAGAATGGTGGGGTGGGGTGGGAGGGGGTGGAGACACCAAACCCTAAATTGTGACTGAGAAAAATATTCATTGTCAACCCATTAAGGTCATTCGTTGAAAAGCTCTTAAGGTATCAGGAGCCTTATTGCAAAGATATTAAGGTATCTTTTACTATTTTGAACCTTTAACACTAATTCAGATTTTTCTTGGTTATTTGTATGTATAAAGCTCCAGTGTTAAAAATGTAAGCATTCTGGGACAATAGGATGATCCACCGGTGAAGGTACTTGCCTCTGAACTTATCCTATCATGTCCATGTACTAAACCCTGAATTTGAGTGAAGGGTGAGACTCCATCACTTTCATTAGAGGTTTTTGATTGGCTTCTTCCAAATTATGAAAATGGAAACAAAAACCCTCTGAACCAAAGCAATATTTTATTGGGAATAACAAGGAGGAAAGGGAAAGATTCACGGGTTAGGAGAAGGGGTGAGGGAAAGGGTATGAGAGAGCAATGAGTCAAAACAGATACCAGGCTGGGAAGATGGCTCAGAAAAGTGCTTTCTGTGCAAGCCTCGTACCTGAGTTTGGAGCCCTAGAAACCATATAAATGCCAGGTGGGCATGATCACCTGCCTAGAGTTCCAGCCTTGAAAAGCCAGGACGGGATTCCCCAGAGAGAGCTGGCTAGCAAAATTAACCAAATTAGGAAGCTCTGGGTTTGATTGATTACTTCCTGCCTCTGTGGGTCAGGTGGAAAGAACAATTAGGTATGGTTCTTTACATCAACCTCAGGCCCCAACGTGGATACATACATGTGCATGCATACCCACATCCATGCATAAATATGCATATACACAGACATGCCACATATACACACACAGAAAAGTGGGGGAGAGTAGAAAATAGCTATTGTATCACTGAGTCTTAGCCACTTTCTTTTAGAAAAGTCAAGTTATCCACAGTCTAACCATCACCCACAAATGCAGTCAATGACAACTTTAGTAAGACTACAGATGGATGGATGGTCTGGAGTAAAGGATAAACTCATGAAAGGTAGGGAGCAAATCCTATCTCCAGTCGCTTTAGCTACACAGTAATCACTTAGAGGTGATTAAGTTACCGCTAAAAACAACAAATTGAGTACTGTAAGTTCACCTTTATCTTATTTGCATAGCGTTTTGCCTACATGAATGTCTGTGTACCACCGGCATACCTACGGTCTTAGAAGGTCAGAAGAGGGAGTCAGATTCCTTAGAGCTTGAGTTGGAGGTGGTTGGTAGACACCACGTGGGAGCTGGAGATTGAACCCAGGTCCTTTAAAAGAACAATCAGCGCTTTTAACTGCAGAGCCATTTCTCCAGCCCCTGTATTTGCCTCTTAGCATACTGTGATCGTCATCAGCATCTCTGTAATAGCTTATAATGAAACGATTTACTAATCCCTCAGTCCGGCATTGTTGACATTTGTCTTGTTTTTCTGTTACCTTCTGGTTTTTGTAAGAACTGGTCCTGTGAGTCCTCACAGTGATTCATTCCCAGACCACTGATCCACTCACGGCTTCTCTCTGGTCCTCAACCGTGATGCACAAGATCAGTCTCTGCAGACATCCTGCAGCTGCTACTTCCCATGTAAAGGCCGCGAAGTGGGAGCGCCTTGCCCACCTCTGCTCCAGATCTTCATTATTCGGGAGCCCAAACATGCTCTTGTCCTGTGTTGTTCTTAGCTCATCTTCCAGAGTAGTAACCATCCTTTCCCAACCATTGAACTGAGGTGAAAATGTTTTGTCCCCCTTTATATTATATTCATACGCTGACACAGGAGGGGTGTATGATTTTAACATGTTAGAAGGCTAGCCTTGAGCTCCCAGAGATCCACCTGCCTCTGCCTTCTGAGTACTAGGATTAAAGGCCTGTGCCACCACACCAGCTACTAAAAGTTTAAGAGGAAACATGACATTGGACTTTTTAAAAAAGACCATTTCAATATGGACTGGATATCATATGGGCTTAAAACATTTAAAATGGGGCTATAGTTGCATAGAAAAATGTCCTTGTCTTTTTGGAGACTCAGACTCAAATATCAATGGGAGAGACGTCATGGTGTTTGAGATTTGCTTTAAAATGCTTTGGCAGCAGGGCTAGATAGATGGTTCAGTGGTTAAGAGCGCAGACTGATCTTACAGAGGACCTGAGTTCAGCTCTCAGCACCCACATGCCGCAGTTCACTACAACTGCCTGTATCTCCAATGTGCACACACACACACACACAACACATACACGCTAAAAAACTTTAAATTAATCTTTTAAAAGCTGTGATAATGTGGAAATATGGCAAAATATTCATGATTATTAAATCTGGATATATATTTTATGTTTACTCTATTTTTGATTTTTTTTTAAAAAAATGGTAAATAATAGGAAGCACAGATACCAACCATACTCTCTCAAGGTCACCCTTTCCCCCAGGTCAGAGTATCATTAAGGCCGGTGCCTTACTTCCTGTAGTTCTCTGCTGAAATGTCACCTCATCAATGAAGCCCTTGAGACCCAGCTCATAAATACAGCAACACTTTCTTTATTCCTCTCCCTACTTCCTGAATTCCCAGAATTCATTGTAGAGGTGCATCTATATGTGCATGCATGTGTGTGAGCATATATACATGTGTGTGTGTATGGAAATACATACACATGCATGTATCTGCATATATGAGCAGAAACTATGCCTTCTTTCTCTCCTTACTGGAATAGAAGGTGTATAAGGCAGGAATTGGGGTTTTGTTTGGTTGGTTGTTTGATTGGCTTGGTGTTCGGTTGGTTTTTGGCAACCAGAGTAGTGCTGGGTAGGTTCTCAATAATTACACAGCTGAGTTTAAGAACATAACAAAACAAAAAGATGTAGAAAAAACACAGTCCAGAAATCCTTGTTGCTTGGCCAAGCGGAAGTAGCCAGCCATGTCAGGGAGTCAGCCAGTGATCAAGCTGAGTGATGGATCTGATGGAGAAAGATGTGAGCCCAAAGGTGTCATCTTATCTGTTGTCTTCCCTCCTTCCCACAGTCCAAAGTGCTCCGGGAAAAATGGCTGCTGCAGGGCGTGCCTGCGGGAACAGCCGAGGAGGAGGAAGCCAGGAGGCGGCAGTCTGAGGAGGATGAGCTCAAAGTCAAGCAGCTTGAAGATAACATCCAGAGGTAGGTGATTCCCAGTCTGCAGTAACCACTGCTCTCCGGTAGGGGCCGCTTTCTCTGTGCTTCGACATTTCCCGGGGGCTGTAGACTTGCCTTCCCGAATAGATACTGGTGTTGTCTAGCGTCTGTGTAAATTGGTGTTATTCCTAATAATGCTAGTACTGTATTGGTCTATAATACAGACAGAGATGTCTTCCCCGGCCAATGAGGTATTATAAGCAGTTTGCCCTTCGCCAAATGCTCTCTTTCCAGCTCTCCCATCAGCTTTTGTCTTTTCTCTTCGTCAGTCCGGCTGTTGGCTGCTGTGGCCACTGTGAAGGGTTTCTGCATAGATTCGCCCCATGTGATCAGTTGAGAGAGGAGAATTGTCATCAAGGCTCTTGGAACTGTGATGAAGAGGGCATAGGAAGGAAGAGGCTATGTGCCAGAGCTCAGTAGATTAGCTTTGCTCGGCCTCCTTGAATGGCTCAGTGAGTGCATTGCCTCCCTGACTGCCCTCAACCAGCTTCTGACTATTTCGATATAGTAGGTAGGCAACCTGTCTGTAGCCAGGAAACTGGACAGATCCATTCAGGAGCGAAAGTAGAGGCTTCTCTTTGGCAACTCTAACCGTCCCAGGCCTCAGGACACCTAGACAGTAGGAGCTGAGGATGGAGGGTAAGTGTATATACAACCCTTGGGACCAGTCTCTCCAACCAACCAATTCCACCAAATTCTGCCTGAGACCTTCCCTCTGGCCCTCCATCTCTTCCTGAGGCTGAAGCAAAGGCTTGGCAGGTGCACCAGGAGGCAGGAGAAACTCCAGTTCAAGGCCAGTTTAGGATATGTAGTCATATCCTGTCTCCAACTAACTAACCAACTAACTCACAAGTGTGTCAGGTCTCAAAAACAGTGGTTATCAGCTTGTGGGTCATGACCCCTTTGGGCCATATATTGATACCATGCATATCAGATGTTTGCATTACAATTCCTAACAGTAAATAAATTGCAGTTATGAAGTAGCAACAAAAATAATTCTATGATTGGGGTCACCAAAACATGAGGAACTGTATTAAAGGGTCGCAGCGTTAGGAAGGTTGTGAACCACAGCTTTAGAGGAACAGAACTGAGAGAATGAATGTATTTTAAAGAGAGATTAGATTGGCTTACATGATAAGGTCTAGATCAACCAACAATGGCTGATTCACAAAGGAAATACCAAGAATCAGGTAGCTATTCTGTCTACAGCCTCAATGTGGCTCTGTAGGCCTGACGGATTCTGCGAAGAGATGTTGGTCTCCAGTCTACATGTAGAAGCCCAGAGAAGCTGGTGTTGCTATCTGTTAAGGAAAGCAACAATCACAGCAATAGGTTAGAGCAGAGGATGAGGAGCTCATGCATAGGTCTGTGAGAACTTCTTGGAGCCCCTTGAAGAGTGAAAGGGCCCAGACAGAGAAAAGAAGCCATAGTGAACTGTAGGAGTGAGTGGCTAAGTGAGCCCCCGACTCAATGTCAGGGGCTGCTCTGCCTGGCCTGCCAGGAATTGGACTCATGAGCCCTGGATGTGTACCAGAGAAACTGTGTTCTCAGGGCTATTGTGTATGAGCAAGGCTGTTGTGTGCGTCTTCTCCTTCTCCAGGCCTCGTGATGGTCCTTCCTACTCTGGAATTTGATTTCTGCTTCCCTTCTTCTTGTATTCTTTCCCTGGTAGATTGAGTCACTGTTGTGCAACAGGCTTAGGATCAATGAGATTTTAATATTTTCTTATTTCAGAACCTTTGCCTATATACAATGAGACGCCTTGGAGATAGAATCACAAAATGTGTTTGTTTTATACATATACCTTATACGTAGTCTGCAGGTAGCCTTTTACAATATCTTTTTAATAATTTTTCATTTAAAACAACTTTGTACATTGACCCATTGGAGGGCAGGTATGGCGAGGTCTGCTTGTCAATGGCCATGAAGGTTCAGATGTGGAAGCATTTCTAATTTTAAGCCTTTGGGTTAAGTATGCTCAACCTTTATAGGCTTTCATGTCTTCACATCCCAGTCCCAAGGGAAGAAAGGGACTGCCACCCCTCATGCTGTAAGGAACACTCATTCCCCTGAGATACTTCTGTGAGCACAGTTGAGTTCTGGCTCACAAAGGGCTACTGGAACAGCTGTCAGGCTTGGGGCACACCAAAGCTCCCTGCTGTGTGACAAAGTCTAAGGTTTGGCCCCAGGTCTCTGCTTGCTTTGGTTGAGCTCAGCTAAAGGCTCTAAGCCGTAGGTGGGTTGCATCTGCTTTTATTTTCTGCACACCAACAGGCCACGGGCTGCTCTTATTGTCTTTCTCTGGCAATAACAAAGGGACTGGAGAGCTGAGCAGAAACAAGGCCTACACTTAGACCTGCCCATAAGCTAGCGGCTAAAGCATGCTGGTAGCCACGCCCCATTAAGGAGAGGAGATAGGCGGTCAACTTTTAGTGGAGGAAACACAGATATGAGAAGGGTAAAGATAAGGAATAAGTCCCTCTTCTGTGAGCATGATCATTGAGCTGAAAAGGGAAACCGCAGAAGAGTCAGTTATTGAGAAAGAATAAAAAATCAAACAACACAATGAGGCAGAGGCAATGAGAGAAGAGAATAGAGAGGAAAGGAAAGGTTTGGGGGTCCTGTCCAGAGTCTGATCTTTACTGAATAGGAAAACCCGGAAGTGCCTTACAGGCACTTACATAGGGCCTCCGAATAAAGGAATTTGTGCAACCAAACATCACTCTGTAGCTCCACCCACTGCTCTGAGCTCTGAGTCACTCCCTTGCAATGCATTAGATTCTCTTCGAAGGGACACACGGTTCTGTTTTCGAATGCTAAAGTAAGCCAGGCCTGGCGATGTGGTTTTTGTATCTCTATACCCTGGAAGTGGAAGCAGAAGAATCCAGTAGTTCAAGGTCATCTTAGGCCAGCCTGGCTGCATGAGACCCACTCTCCACAGAAACTGGGGTGTAGCTCAGTTGGTAGAGCACTTGCCTGGCATGCACAAGGCCCTGGGTTTGATTCCTCGCCCCATATACACCCACATACATCAGTTACGGTGGCACACACCTATACTCTCAACATTTGGGAAGTGGAGTCAAGAGGGTGATAATCTGAAGGCTGAAGGCCATCCTCTGCTACCTAGAGAGTTTGAGGCAGCCTGGGCTATATGAGACCCTTTCTAAAAAAAAAAAAAGAAAAAGAAAAAGGAGAGAGAGAATGCAGGGGAGACACCAAAAAGTCTGAAGGAAAAATAGACCACTGTAATCAAAGAATATAGGCAATTTCTACATGGAAAAATGAGGGTAAACTTGGGTCATTTGGTTTAGCAATAAAAGGGGTATGGCCCACCAGAACCTTAAGTGTGCCTAGAATCCAGGTGGTGTCTTACTTTTTTATTATTGGGTCAGTCTGAATATGATTTATATGATTAACTAAAAAAACATCAAGGTAGGAAGAAAATACTCCCTTTCAGTTTTTCACAGCCTGGAGCAGTGTAGGAATCTCAGGCCTTTGGATGCATTTTTTCCCAAAGTGTTAGTTATCCATTGGGCAGCGCCTTGGTATGAAACATCCTCTGCCTTTCAGAACTATTGTTGGTGGTTGTTAGATTTTTCAGGTTAGCCTATGAGGAAAGAAGGAAGTACAGAAGGAGGGAGGGGAGGGGAGAAGAAAGGAAGGAGGGAGGGAAGGTGGGGAAAATCAATCTAGAATATTACATCTCGGACAGTATAATTACCTTGGGGAGTTTTAAAGAAATTATTCATAGGTCTCATTCCAGAAATTTGGATTCATTGGCTCAAGTAAGGAGTCCTCGGCTCGCTGAATAAAAGCACTTGTCTCCAGACCTGATAACCTGAACTCAGTTCCCAGTATCCCTCTGATAGAAGACTGGAATTGACCCCCAAAGATTGTTGCCAACCTCCACACGAGCACTGTGGTGTGCGCGTGCCCACCCACCTTCACACGCCCACTCCCACGCACAATGTATAACTGTTTCTAAAAAAAATGTTAAGCGTTTTCCACACGATTATATTGTGTAAGAAGGCTTGCTGGACACAGAGAAAAATAGACTGTAAGATTCATTGCCAGCACTGAAGCTGGGAAAATCAATATAGCGCACAAGACTAAAGGAGAGCAGCCATGACCCTTGAATTCAAGGGGATTCTGGCTTTGACTGGAGGACATTTGGAACCACTGCTGGGGACTGCTCTAAGTGAGAGCCACTCACCACACAGCTGAGTTCTTTTCCAAAGGCCCCATGACAGAGTGCCTTCCCTTTGAACTTCAGGAGAAACAACCTCAGCCTCCTAGGCTAGAAAAGAAAGATGCAGGTCAAGGAAGCTGGCTGCCTCCTTAAAGCCTAGAAATTTCTATTATTTTTCAAAGTTCAGTGACTGAAGTTATAAGCAATATAGCCTCAAGTCACGCCATCAGAGTGGCCGAAGGGGAGGGCGGGAGCCTGGCCCCTAGAGCAGATAGCTTGTCACTGTTTTCTGCTCTCTTCTGGGTTGTCAGCATTCTGTTCTTGACTTGCTGGATATCAAGGAGGCAAACAAACAAACAAACAAACAAACAAATCGATGCAGGTCTCTGAAAGCAGATCCTATACACATTCCTAGTGTTTTCAAAAACAAATCTCAAATGCTAACATCTGTGTGCTTTGTTTCCTGTTGGAATATTCTACTGAGGAATCCCAGGTCAACTATTATCAGTGTCTCGGCATGGCCCTGGAGTCACACCGAACCTCACACTGGTGCTCTTGGAGACTTTAGGCAGCCAGATTCACGCTAGCTTGCTCTGTTTCATATCTGTTCCTGTCAACAGGCCTTGTGGATTTTTTCCCCTACTTTCTAATGTAGTAATGTATTCATGATTTTTCTCACTGCCATGACAGAATACCAGACAGAGACAAAGTAAGAGAGGGAGGGTTTGTTTGGGGTCCTGGTTTCCGAGGGGTCGCTGTGTGGTTGTCAGGCTCCGTGCGCTTGGATGAGCTATCGTAGCAGCAGGCACGTGTGGGCGTGGCTGTCCTCATGACAGAAAAGACACAGAGAGGAGAGAATGCTGGTCCTCCGCTGGCTTTCTTCTTTTTCCTTCCTTTATTCCAGCTCTGGAACTGGGGCTGCACACATTCAGGGCGGGTCTCATATGGGAACACCCTCACTGATACATTCAGGAAGGATAAATGAAGAGAGAAAAAGAGGGATGGAAAAAGAAAGGATGGAGGGAGAAAGAAAAGGAGGGAGAGGCCCTGGCTCACCAACTGCCTAAATGACTTGAAATCTAGTCTAGTTGACAGCAGAGCTTACCCATCATAAATTAGGTCTTATTCAAGAAATAGTACACTTTGAAATTTCTTTGATTAATGATAACTTTAGACAAAATTTGCTCCTCTATCTCACTCCTTGGAATTACCCCAGTGAAGTTGGTGCGGGCAATTCTCTGTGTGACTGGGCAATCTCTCACTTGTCTCTGGTCTCTTTCCTCATCTCTTCAGTGAGAGGTCTCTCGGGATCGTCCAGCCATGACATTTTGAGGTTCTCTCATTTGAGGAGTTGGCTAGAGAGCTTTCCTTTAACCAAATACACCTGTGCAAAGAAATGTCCCTGGTGTGGCAGGAAGTGGCTTTGGATACAGGTCAGAATATGGGGAGGTGTTTAGGTTCTCAGGAAACAAAAGGCCCATTTGTAAGTATCTGATTCACTGCAGAGATGACTAACTCATCCGAACAGCTGTCAGTTCGAAAATATGTCACATCAAATATTCACTGAATAAAATATTGAAGTCTCAGTTGCTAACCAGGAGAAGGCCATGTAGCTTTCTTAAAAAAAAAAAAATCAAGATACAAGATACAAGTGGGTTAGTCCACTTTTTCTCTGATTGTCTCTGATGCTTATCAGAATGCATTCTTAAGAGTTTCCAAACAGGTAGAAACTTTAGGCTTGAGTGTGTATGTGTTGTGCTATGGGATTTGGCAACCACTGAGACAACCCTCACTCATGGCTATTCTGGAACCAGCACCCATGGAAATGTTCTTTGAAATTACAAAGGATGCTTACTTGGGATTCACTGTGTTCTCTGGACTTGCTATTTTTAGCTCTGTGGTGTGCTGTTCTTTTGAAGTAGGCGCGGTACAGTCCACACTGACATGCTCCACCATTGCTGTCCCAGCCTGGGTTCCTGCCCCACATGCAGCAAGCACACTCCCAAATACAACCTAATGAAAGTTGACGGTTTCCCAAGCCAAAACAATACTATATACTACATACAAATATGCTAGTTACTGCAATTGTATCTTCTAGTGTTAGCTCTCTTACAAGTGTTATTTTATGATAACGTCTTTTGAGACATATGTTACTAAGTGCAATCATACTAACATTCACGTCATGCTGTAGGAAGATGGACAGGCAGCATGTTCCTCCTCAACCCCATAAATGCCTTGCATTGAGAAATACATTGTTTTCCCATGACTTAGGAAGTGGAGGCTCCAACTTCCACCTACCAGTTTTCATGACTGGCAAGATAGCCTCCTTCAGGTTCATGCAGGAAATGCAGGCTCCACTTTGGGGGTGGCTCCCTTTGGTCTCCTTCTAGAGCTCTTTAATCCCGCGTGTATCTTCTTACCTGAACACAGCCTGACTCTCTGCTCTCTACCATTATATAAAAGCCTCCCAGTGGAGCACAGTGGTGGTGAACCCGCACCACCAAATTTGACCAAACTTGGAGTCTTGACTCTGCATGTATGAGTTGTTTGATCGTGACTAACCATGTGATGTCTCTGCAGTTGAGAGTTGTTAACTGTGCATTGGTGAAAACAGTGCCCGCCTTGCCGGGTAGGTATAGTACGTGAAGGTCCCCTGCAACCGTATAGAGCCAGGTACAGCAAGCTGAACCTGAGCAGGACACTGTTTGCTCCATCTCTCCGGAGCAGGGCTTCTCACAATGCAATTGACATTTTAGGGCCAACAATTATTTGTTGTTGGAAGCTATCTTATACCGTGCATGAAGTTGAAGAGTTTCCCTGGCTTGACCTAGGGATAGCTTCTGGTTGTTCCATGCCTCGGGCTCTTACTTAATAAGCAGATAATGAATTCATGTACAGAGTTGCAGCTTCCCAGGGCTTGCGGGATGTCCTCTACTACACACGTGAGCTCACTCTCTGCATCCTGGCTGCCACAAGGCAAGCACCTTTGCTCTCCTATTGCATGCCCCATCATGAGGCCCTGCCTCACTACAGGTCCAGAAACAATGGAGTCAAGTGTCCATGGATGCAAATCTCTGAAACCCTAAGCCCAAATACATTTTCTACCTTTAATATGATTTTCTCAAGTATTTTGTCCCCGTGATGGAAAACAGCCAATAACAGATAACTCTAGGCTTTATACGTGGCCTATTTGGAGTGATTTTGTTACTCAGGACAGTTAGTATGGTCTGCCAACTTGCGAAAAAAAATGACATGGAGACTTATTATTAATTATGAAAGCTCAGCCTTGGCTTAGGTTTGTTCCTAACTAGTTCTCATAACAACCCATTTTTCTCTATCTACTTTCTTTCATGTGGCTTGGTTACCTTTACTCCATACTGCCTGGCCTGCTTCCTCTGTGATTTCCCAGGTAGCCAGTTATCTCTGTGATTTGTTGCATATTTTGGAAGTTGTCTGATTGCACTTCCTAATTACTCAGGTAACATTATTTCCCTTCTCGGATCTTCGATGGGGTTAAAGACTAGATAAATGTAGTTACTTTCCTCTCATGATTTGGCCAAGTTATTTATTATACACGACTCAAACCTGTTAAAATAGGATATTTGTTCTTATTGTATATAATTTTGTAGTAGGTTTGGAACTCTCTTACTTAAACAAAAGGGGAAGGTGCTACGGGAGCTCCTTCCACTCCTTCAGCCAATAGCCTTTGAGATACCAGCCCACTGGGGTGTGGTCTCTTTCTCTTTAAAAAGCAGCGGCAGCCCTCCTCTCACTCTCTCTTACTTCGGACTCCTTTCCTGATAGAGGGCTGTTGTCTAGGATGGTGTTCTGTAAGTTTTTTCCCCTCAAATAAATAACCCTTTTACTAACAATTCCAAACTGGTGTGGGATTGATTCGCGCTTCACCTGACCTATAGAGTGAGTTCCAAAATAGCCAGAGCTGTGTAGGCAGACCCTGTCTCCAAGACAATAAAATTCAAAATTGGAAGAAAAAAAAGCCAAACCAGAGCACAGGTGTTGACTTTAGAGTACAGAACCTTGAAGTGGTTCTCACCCGCCTTGAAACACCAAGACAGGAATGTCAGCTCCGAGTTTAAGTAAAATGTCCTTTGTTGGAGGGAGTGGGCTGCCCAGCTAGCTTAGCCCCAAAATAACCACACAGAAATTGTATTAATTAAATACTGCTTGGCCCATTAGCTCTAACCTCTTATTGGCTAACTCTCACATCTTGATTTAACTCATTTCTATTAATCTGTATATCACCACGTGGCAGTGGCTTGCTGGCAAAGTTTCAGAAGCATGTCTTACTCCGGCAGTGGCGGATCCACAACATCTCTCTGACTCTGCTTTCTTCCTCCCAGAATTCTGTCCTCTCCGCCTACCTAAGTTCTACCCTATCAGGCCAAGGCAGTTTCTTTATTCATTAACCAATACAAACAACACACAGAGGGGACTCCCACATCAGTCCTTGCTTTACAAAGGCAGTCCTTTTAGGGCAGCTCATAAAGCCACAGACTCTAGAGTATGCATGAGTCAGTTACCTGGCTGACTCTTAGCTGAGTCTGCAATGGCCCTGGGGAGCCACAGGTGACAAACATTCCCTCTTCAAAGGCTGAAAGTGATAGGGAACATGCAAAATCAAACGATTCCGATTGGAGCAAGTGTCATTATTGCAAAGGACCCTGCTTTGGGATGAAAACTCTATTCCTGCAGTTTCCAGCCTCTCTCTGGTCCCCTCCCTGCCTTCCTGGGACAACACAGGAAAGACCCTCTTCATAGACAGTTGAAGCCAGGATGCTTACAATTTGTGTCAGCTTCAGACACCAGCACAGCAAGACCTCTTAAACTGTACTCCAGTTTTTCAATGTGACTCGGTGACAGGAACACCCTGTCCCAAGCACTGTACCCCAACACTGACTCTCCAGTAGTCATTAAAACAGTGGTTCTCAACTTGTGGGTGATGACAGACTTGGAGGTCTCGTAGTCAATATCCTGGTATCAGATATTTGCATTATGATTCATAGCAGTAGCAAAATTGCAGTTATGGAGCACCGACAAAAATAATCTTATGGTTGGGGTCACCACAACATGAGGAACTGTTATTAAAGGGGCACAGCATTAGGAAGGTTGAGCACCCCGGCATTAGCATCAGCTTGTTTGGTGTCTAGTAATGTAGAATCCAGAACGATGAAGATGGGGGCACATTTTGTACAAAGACTGAGCCCATGGAAGAACCTAGCATGAGGAATGCTCATAGTTCCCCACCCTCTGGACAGCTGCTGCAGTTGAAGGAGCTGGGCAAAGCCATCTTCTTTGGTAATTGATTCCAGGCCTTTTGGCTTATTATTGGTGTCCCCAAGTTTCTCTTCTACAACAAACTTCAAAAATAGTAATTTTCAAATCTGAAAGCATTGTGTGCCTATGGCTTGTAATATCATTTCCTCCCCTTCTGCTTTCTTGGTAGAATGGGAGTGTTGATGCTTCTGTTGATAATTTCTCCCATGCCTTTCACTCCTCATCATGGTGTGGGAGATAGAGTGTTGCTCTGCTGTTACAACACAATTCATGAGACTGGCTACTTTATAAAGAGATATGTTTGTCTTAACAGTTTTAGAGGCACACACACACACACACACACACACACACACACAAAACCTCACCAAATGACATGGTACCAATTCTGGTGAGTATCCCTTGATGGCCTCACATCGTGTTAGATGATGTCACATGCTGTCACAGCAGAAGTGTGTGCGAGAAGAGATGCCATGCTAAGATACAAATCGGACAGTGATTCTGGAACCAGGATTTCTTGCAGAATCCCCGTGCAAAAAATACCCCAATCTCTTCAAAGGGCAGGACTCCCAGTGACCTAAACAAGTTGACCTGAGCTCTTTAGACCCTTCTCAGCATTGTCCTATGGGGGACTAAACTCCAAAACCAGGTACCTTTGCAGATGTACAGACACCTAAGCCGCTTCCTCTGCAGAATCCGCTCATGCACTGCTCCTTCCTCCTCCCACCCAGAACCACCTCCGACATCTAGGCTTCCTCGCCCAAAGCTGAAAATATAAACCTTGGCAGTGAGTGCCAGCAAGTGACAGCAGGGGGATGGGCAGTATGGGAAAGCTGAGTCGGGGTGGGTGAATTGGCAGCCCATTTCCCAAAGTCGTGGTCCTCATTCCTTTTTAGAGACTTTTTTTTTTTTAGTAACGTATTTGGAGCACAATGTTCCATTTTGTTTGTATAACAGTGCATTAAGGGATGGAGGCCTACATGTGACCTTTCTAAGACCACAGGATTCCCCGGGACCACTTGCTTCCTGCTGGCCAGAAGCTTCTCTTGTCTTACTGCTAGGCCACTTTGTCTCCTTGGAAACAGACTCTCTACTAGAATAAAACCTACTCAAGGCATCCGAGTGTCATTCTTGTTCTCCTCAAGTGGGGAAATACAAAGGTAAAGGGGGCGATGTCTGATTACTGCTGGTGCCCAGACAATTGCGGGGACACTTCAGTAAGAATGTCACTTTTGCTGTGCTGTGTGGCACGAGAGCTGCCATCTGTGCCAGTCTGCTTTCTGTCACTGTCATAAACAGGGACCAGATCAACCGGGGGGTGGGGGTGGGGTGGGGAGAAAGTATTGATGTGGCTCATACCTTGACATCACTGAGGGAAGTCAGGACAAGAACTCAGTCCAGTAGGAGCCTCGAGGCAGGGACTGAAGCAGACAGAGGCCATGGAGGAATTGCTTACTGACTTGCTCCCAGACTCACTCTCCTGTTGGTTTTTGTTTGTTGTTGGTTGGCTTCATTTTAAAACAAGGGCTCACTACGTAGCCATGGCTGGTCTAGAGCTCCATATGTAGACCAAGATGGCATTAAACTCATCGAGATCTGCCTGCCTCTGCCGCCCCCCAGAGTAGTTATTTTTCTTACATAGTCCAGGTCTGGGAATGGCACTGCTCAC
This sequence comes from Ondatra zibethicus, assembly GCA_004026605.1. Lineage (NCBI taxonomy): Eukaryota > Metazoa > Chordata > Mammalia > Rodentia > Cricetidae > Ondatra > Ondatra zibethicus. Next base: position 31,906 of record PVIU01000683.1, read on the forward strand.
AGTGAGCTGTGTACTCCTCCGTCAATCAGTAATCAAAACCATGCCCCACAGACATGCTCACAGGCCAGTCTGATGGAGGCAGTTCCTTAAACTCTGAGGTTCCTTCTCCTTGGGTGTGTCAGGTTGACAGCTGAAACTAACTGTGACGCTACCTTAGCCAGATTCTACCTGCTGGGGCCAGACCTCCCTAAATGTCATTGGCCGTCAGTTGTTCTAGATGAGCCATGTAGCCTCTTGGTGACATTAGGGGATGCAGCTCCAGATGAGATAGGGAGAAATGTCACTGCTTTAAAGACTTCTGTCTCTTGGATCCCTCAGCCACATCCTGGGGCAGCAGCAATATGTACAAGCATACATGCCTACTTTTATCCTTGCTGGTCATTAAAATTCTCACTCTGCCTCATTCTTGCACCACCTCAAGCAGGGCCTGAGGTGATGGAGAAGGGGCACCAAGGAGCTCAGACAAGTCTCCCATCAGTTGTAGAGTGCTGGGATAACTCCTCTCAGAGGACTGAAAATGGGTCAAGGGGAGGTGGTTACAGCCATGCCCTGTGAGAAAAGTTGAGAAGCAGTTCCAGGCTCCAGAACTGCTCAGTTTCCCTCCTGCCAAGGGACCCTGAGAAGGCTCTCTTTTATACTCCTGTGCCATGATCTCTCTCTCTCTCTCTCTCTCTCTCTCTCTCTCTCTCTCTCTCTCTCTCTTGCACACACCTCAGCAGGAATTCCAGGGCTGTTTTTCCCAGGAAGAGCCTGCCAGGTCAGATGGAGGCTGAGAAAGAATATCTCCCAGTGCAGAAGTAATGGGACAATGGAGTAGAAGGATTTGAGAGGAAAGCAGACTGCTGTGTGCAGACCAGACTGGATAAGAGAGAGATGGGAATTCCCTCCGCAAGCAGTGCTTTTAAAAAGTTGGAAATTGCCAAAATACATAGTATACATAAATGAAACTGTCAAAGGATTTTAAAACTTAGTCACGTTTTGCATATGTATGACTCATGGGTTCTTTCTTGGTTCGGCAAGTCTGTACCAGTCTGGGATAACCAAGGGTGGGAATCATGGAAAAGGCACTTGGAAACTTTCTTCATGGCAATTTGATGGGGCTGTGATATTGAAGGGGGTGCTCTGTCTCCCCGGTGCTGAAGACTGAATCCAGGGCTGTAAGTAAACGCTGTACCACTAGGCTCCCCCTCCAGCTCCAACAGGCCTCTCTAACTGAAGAGGGAAGGGACAAGGGGGCTTTTGTCACAGTCACACAGTGACGTGTTTGTTTTGTGAGCCAGGCGTCAGCATCAGCTGAGACAGAGTGTGGTAAACTCGGGTCACCACATAATGTTTAAGAAGTGCGCCTGCTGCAAACGGAATGTCAGAGAGGTGACCACGTGCCCCAATCACATTTTCTTTCCTAAATGATACAGTATTGTCACTATTGTTATTTTATACTCCTTTGTTTATCTCGAAAGTTAATTCCCTCTCCTACCTCTCAACAGCGGGAGAAGCTGAGCCCAGCCAAGGCCCCAGGGCTCTCAAGATGGCCCAGCTGACCAGGCATTCCCTGCAAACTAAACTCAGGTCCTCTGTGTTCTTTCAAAGCCTCCAGTCTTTACATGGAGTCAATGCCACGGAGAACCTTGGCCCTTGGCACAGATCCCTGTAATCCACCTTGGCGTCCTAAGAATGCTTTGTGCAGCTGTTCTAGCATCGCGATGTGTACCATCTCAGCCTTCCATCCCGGGAACTCTGAGCAGCTAAATGGTGGGTGGGAACCTAAGACACTGATGCTTTAATATTAGCCCTGCAGATATCTTGGCTTGTGATCCTGAGAAAACGAGTGAACGTCCCAAAAGAGTCTGTAAATGTAAACAAAAACCCGAGATTTCTTTTGGGGACGTCCCCAGAATGTTTTGTCAGGCTGTAGGAGCCTGGGGAGAGAAATTGGTCTAGGGAAGAAGAATGAGCTTGGCTCTTCATTGTTTAAGATTCTGATGCTTAAAAGTTCATCTGAGGGCGCCTTCACCCTCTGATTTCAGGTGAGACCACACCCACCTTTTCAGGGTTGCGTACTTTTCTCTTAAAACAAAACAAACAAACAGAAAAAGCAGGCTGGTCATGAAACTCAATAGTACAGTGCTTGTCAAGAATGCACAATGTCCTGGGTACCCATCCTTGCATGGATAAATAAGTAAATAAATAAAGATGAAAGAGTCCACAATGACAATATTAAGCCTGGCTTCTTTGAGGTACACTGCCTTAGCTGCTGAGCCGCCAGGAGAACTCTGCCAACTCGGGAACATGACACACGGGGTCCATGTATATCCTGTGGCTGATGGAAGCAGACTCAGCTCTGATAACACAAACCAAGAAGAGCTAACTTAATAGGGAAATCATCTGTAGGTTTCTCTGGACTCTGATAAGAATATAAAGACCCAAACAGAGTGTCAGGACGAGCCGAAAGGCCACACAGAAGCAGCTGTGTCTAGTCTCCCTTACTGCACCCTCCCCATCCGCCCCAGGGCAGAGCAGCACCAGGTCAAACTCCCAACTCTTCAACTACAAGCACAACTTGACCTGAGTGCTCAATGGAGAACATCCTAGTGCCCCCATGCACTTTCTATCCAGGCCACTAGTATCGATGAGGGAACAGATCTTTGGAGTGCTGAATTCATAACTGTGTTTTTATGGATGTTGGAAATACCTCTTGCCTGGACTAGTCTGTGTTCATCGTCGTAGGAGATGAATGTCTTTTGTCAGGATGTACCACTGTATGTTGAATTACCTAACCTTCCAAAAAAAAAAAATCTCAAGCTTGATTAATTAAAAAAAAAAAACAACCCACAAGACTGCACTTTGTGAAGCTCCTAGGGGCATCTAACTACAATGACAACTTGTTAAAAAAAAAAAAAAGCTGCTTTCCACCTTCAGGTTCTACTGACTCTGTCCCCTCTTGACTGGTCAGCACGTGTCCCCCTTGTGCCTGACTTCCAGAGCAGTGTCACCACCTCCCATTCACTTAACTGCTATCAAAGACCTGTCCTTGCCAAGCCGCCAGTGACAGGTTAGTGACTAAGTGCCACGGAGATTTTTGAATCTTATCTCGATCGACTGAGATTGGAACTGTCAGCCACTCCTTGTTTCTTCGTACAGTACATACTTTTCCTGGTCCTCCTTGACTTGCTGCAGCATCCCCTTCTCTCCAGCCGCGAGATGGTTGTTGCTCCTTTGATGTTCCTATCTGGGCACTGTCTGCTTCATAGCGGTCTCATTATCTCCGAGTGAAAGCCTCCGCTGTCGTGGCTTTGGCAGTGCGAGCATCCTTTCATCTCTGTGTTTGCCTTCACCTCTTCATAAGCCAGCTTCACCTCCTGTCATTGCCTCTTGGATGATCCCCGAACACCTCCGACTCAGCATATCAAACCCTGAGTTCAGGTGGGCATGGTGGCACCACCCTGCAATCTCGGCACTTGGTAGACTAAAGAGGATGGTGAGTTCCAGATCAGTCTGGACTAGTTAAGGGAGACCTTGTCCCGGTAAGCAAAAGGAAAAAGAAAAAGGAAACCTAAGGACTGGGGTGTAGCTCATTGTTAGAGTAGTTTGCCTCATACATGCAAGTCCCTGTTTGATCCTAAGGACCACAAAGCAAGAGTCAAGTTCATTGATCACTAACTGGTTCCTTCTCATTGGTGCTAAATTTCATTGAAAAGAAAGCTATAACTATCCACATAGTTCTTTGAGACAAAAATTGGAGTATTGTTCTTGGCCCTTAACACACACACACACACACACCCCTAATCTGTTACTTTATAACATGCATAATTCTTTAACTCTTGACTTTTGCCCCCTTTACTGCCATAGCCTGAGTCCAGTCCATCATTATCATCATCATCATCTGTGATTACTCCAGTAGCCTCTTGCTCAACTCCAGAAGGACAAATTTATACCTCATGATGTCACTGCCCCCCTTAAAATCCTCCCTCTATTCCCCTTGGGCCATAAAATGAAGTTTGAACTCTCTGATGTGACCTAGAAAACCACTAAGACGGGGACCTCTGCTGGCTTCTTTGGTCTTATCTCCCACGGTCCCTCCCATCACTAGCCACCAAGTAGTCATCTGCACGTACCCAACTCCGTGTGTGTCCTGTTCTTTGGATGCACTGCCTGTAGCTCCAGGAACTGCCATTCGCTGCAGCCCTCTTGGTTACCTTCTACCCATTCTTCAAGATGCTGCTTTCTGCCAGGCCTGGTGGTGCACTTGGGAGGCAGAGGCAGGCATTTCTGTGATTTTGAGGCCAGCCTGGTCTACATTGCAAGTTCCAGGATAGCCAGCGCTACGTAAAGAGGCCCTGTTTTGAAAAATAAAAAATCCAAGAAAGAAAAAGGAAAGTGGGAAAGAAGAGATGCTTCTCTCTCTGGGCCCTGGCGGTTTTGTGGTTTAAGGCTTTTGTTTAACGCTCCTCAAAAGCATATGGGAAGCGGTGTTTCTTTCCTCCACTAGCCTAGATCCCCTGGAGGTATTGAGAAAGTAGCACTGATCTTTGTACTCTCAGATACTAGTATACTTTATGGCTCAGAGTCTTCCTGTCTATTTACAGGGCGTAGGGGGCGGGGGAGAAAAGGAAGTTTAAGGCACAGGGCCCCAGGTGTTCTGGGTGTAAATGCTACACAGATCTCTCTCTGCAGGTATTTCCAGCTGAAACTGGGCCCTTGTCTCACACCTTGTTCAGGCCCCTGTCAGCCTCCTGAGAGCTAGGATTGCAGTTATCTGCCACAATACCTACCTCCATTCCTCTGACTGCTATCCAATCATGACATGAACTAAAGGAAGGAGATGCTTGTCTGGGCCTGGTTTTAATTTATCTAGACGTAGGGACAAAAACATCCACATAGCTCAGAAGTGTTTGATGTAACATTTGTTAGGATTAGAATTACTAAATAAGGACCCATTAAGCACCATGGGAGCCAGTGATGGAATATACAAACAGTAGGTGCTGAGAGATACTGTATCCATCCTTAGGGTAGAAGTTTAGAGTCTTTTTTGTTTGTTTTTGAGAGTTTGGATATAGTTTATTCAGCGAACGGGAAGGGGGAGGGAGAGAGAGAAAAATGGTGGGGAGGGGGGAGAGGAGAGGAAGGCAGCGGCCACCTCTCCCAAAGGGAGATGGGGCAGAGAGAGCAGAAGTTTATAGAGTCTTAAGATCCAGGCTTTTATCTCCCTGGAAGTTGGCTGAGTTTAATCTTAGGAAGATTGATTCATTCACCTAGTAAATGTCAATTAAATGCTTATGCTGATGCCGGGATAGTTTAGAGGTACATGGATGGAAAGAACAGTCACTCTCAAGAACCCTGTTATCTCAGTCATAGCGGGAGACGACTCTGTGTTTTCCTTAACTTTGGGTTTTCAGAGCTCTCCTGGAGCTTCTGGACATAGGCTTGAATTGAGGTTACTAGATGGGGGTCTGTTGAGCACATACATCCATAATTGAGTTTTAGAATGAACTTGCCCTTGACTGGAGACAGTGCATTTTATCACCACATAGAAACATTTTTTTTTCTTTTTCTGAGACAAGAGCTCATGCTGTAGCACACTGTGGCCTGGAACTCCCTATGTGGCCTAGGCCAGCCTCAAACTCATGGTTAGCACCCTGCCTCCGCTTCCCAAGTGCTAGGATTTTGTGCACGAGCCACCACACAAAGCTAGAATCTTAGATGATTAATACTGGAATGTTTTAACATCATGATTGACACGTTAAAAACAAAAAACAAACACAAACAAAGAACGCGTCAAGTTCAATGTATTTCCTTTGGAAGGAAGCTTTAGGGTCAGAGAACATGAACTGTAAAGGTTGTATCAGGATGTGAGCTGAAATTCAGCTTTAGAAGGAACCAGACTAGAAAGTGAAAACCCTTCCTAGGCCTCAGCAAGGCTTTGGTCCCTTCCAGGCCCAAGCAAGATCCCAGATCTCAAGCTAGATTTGAGTTGAGGCATGATGTCATGCTTAGGAAACGGTGGCCCTGTAAATGTGGGAACGGAGCTCAGCTGGTAATGTGGGCAGGGTGCTGTGGATGTTGTGTGCAGATCGAGCTCACTGGGCTATTCCCAGTTCTGTCACCTGCTATAAACAGCTGACGGGGCCAAGATTCTCTTGGAGGCCGTTGCTATCTCTGCTGGGTTGATTCTCCTTCAAGAGGAGGGGAAGCTGGAAGCAGAAGTGTGAACAGCATCTCTGTGCTCACACAGCGCATCTTCCATGACAACAATGGTTGGCCATAAAGTGGTTCTTCTCGTAGGTTCTACTAATCTTTTAAAAGGTGGTAATCTCAGGCCTAACCACGGAAGGCGTTCCAAAGAAAAAGATCATAAGAGAAGGTCATGGAGGGTTTGGGGTGCTGGGTGGAGGGAGGCAAAATTTAGCCTAGAGATCAAACAGCACTATTAAGATTTTCAGAGTTATGAACCAGGCGGTGGTAGTGCACATCTTTAATCCCAGCACTCGGGAGGCAGAGGCAGGTGGATCTCTGTGAGTTCAAGTCCAACCTGGTCTACAGAGCTAGTTCCAGAAGAGCCAGAGCTGTTGCAGAGAAGCCCTGTCTTGAGAAACAAAGAAACAAAATTTCAGAGTTTGTAACATGAGGGGCGGCTTGTTGGGGTTTATGTCCCGCCCGGTCCCCCCAGCCATTTAGTTCCAGAAAAAAATCACACAGAGAGTCTACATTAGGTTATAAACTGATTGGCCCATTAGCTCAGGCTTCTTGTTAGCTCTTGCAGCTTACATTAACCCATTATCCTTATCTACGTTAGCCACATGGCTCGGTATCTTTCTCAGCAGGGCAGGTCACATCCTGCTTCTTCGGTGGTCTGGGCAGGAGTCCTGAGAGAGTTTCCTGATTCCCAGAATTCTCCTATTCTCCTTGCTCCACTTCTACTTCCTGTCTGGTTGTCCAACCTATACATCCTGGCTAATGGCCAATCAGTGTTTATTTAAATCATGATTGACAGAATACAGACAATTCTCCCGCACCAAGAGTTACAATAACTTACTGCTCTGCGCTTCCATTCGAGGAAAGGTCAGGAAAATAATTCAAGTGCAGCCTGGGAACCAGCTGGGCAACATGCTGCTTTAAGTGGAATTTGGCAGGATTGAGGAAGGCGATGTACCAACAATGGGTGTGCCAGGACACCAGAACACAAATAAAACCCGCCATTCAAAAACGCCTGAGGCCATCGTGTCTGAGTCAGAGGCAGCATCGGAAGCAGCAGCCTAGAGCTGCGGAGAAGGTGAACTTAAAGCCTGACAACCAACTCAGCTGTGACCCCTCCCCCATTTCTTCTTTCCAGCTCAGCGGTGTTATGGGCCCTCATGGCGTGAGGGCCTCCTCCTCCTCCTTCTCCTCCAGCATGGAGCAGAGGTTCATCTTTCTGTGTCAGACCAAAGCTGCACACCTCGTTAACTGCTGGAGATCTTGGATGAGCTACTTAACTCATCTCATTTGCTGATGCAAAGTGGGGTGACGACAAGAAAGGTGTAGTGACACCTAGCACGTGAGGTCCTCCTCTTGCCACTGCCCTTTGATCTCTTCAGATCCATCAGGGAGGTTGTTCCCCGAGGATTCTGTGCCTCTCTGGCCAGAAGCAGAAACTTCATGAGAAGGACATCCTTTCATTACAAAGCCAGCTCATCTGTTAGTCATTTTACATGGTTTGAGGGCCCCGAAAGGCTGTATGGTAGACCATCGGTCTTATGTAGTAATGCTGCTGGATACCCCAGGATGCTTTAGACAGTTCTTGGCTAGGCGAACTCTCATCACTGATGTCTTTAGAGGCACTGTTCCTGTTGAGTTCAGTGTTTTATGAAGTTAGGGTTACCTAGGAATTTATTTAGTTCTTCAGTGCACAGAGTCGGGGTCCAGAACCAGTCTAAGAGTCTAAAATCTAAGTCTCCTCAGACTTTCTTCTTTTTTTGAAAATTTATTATATAGTATTCTGTCTGCATGTATGCCTGGAGGCCAGAAGAGGGCGCTAGTTCGCATTATGGATGCTTGTGAGCCACCATGTGATTGCTGGGAATTAAACTCAGGACCTCTAGAAGAGCAACCAGTGCTCTTAACTGCTGAGCCATCTCTCCAGCCCCCCAGACTTTCTTTTACTGTGCCCTAGGTTCTGGTTAGATTGTAAATCCTAAATTGCATTGGAGCCATTGCTGTTGGGAAGAATCTTTCTGTCTCTGGGGATCAGCAGCGCCCTTCTGTAGTACAGAGAAGGGAATGCAGGGATGAAGGCATGTACATCCGTGGTTGTCTCCATAGATACCAAGGCATGCTTCATGCATGGCTCTGTGTTAGGTGCTGGGGTTACTGAGATGACAGAGGCTAGTAGGCTCTTGTAGACTTCATTAGTGTCTTATGTTTGGCCCCATGAACCAGTTGTCAGTCTTCGTCTAGATCCCTATACTGACGTACAGACAAAAGAGCTGTTCCTCAAATAGGAGACAAGGAATGTATATGGGGGAATGGGGCAGAGACAAGCATGCTGACCCAGCGTGGAGGAGCAGGGGCTGTGCAGGGCACACCCTGCTGCTTGCCAGAAGAGCCCTGAGCATCAGGGTCATCAGCACCAACTGGCATCATCTAAAGTAGGAAGGACTCCTTGTGTTGGGAAGTGCTTGGCTGTTCTGAATCACAGGGCCATGGGTTCTGTTGTTCACTCTTGGCCTTTTGGGCTACCTACCATATTCCTGTTCGTCACGTGTACCCTGTAAAAGTCACGTCTCAGTGATGATATTTCCCATGCTTCCAGCCTCTGCCTCTCAGGGCTTGAATCTCTGTGGCTCTTGGCCAGCAACTTTCACAGTTAACTGCTGATACAAGCCAGGCTCATGGTTATATAGCTTGGCTGGAGCTTTCTGCACACAACACTAGGAAGGAAGTGCTGATCTCCAACGATGACATATTTATACAGCAGTCTGGGCTGAGGACATTTTGATTCCATAAAATTAACTTTGTCTTCCCAAGACTCAGGACCAAATCTTCAAGAGACAGTTTCCCACAAACTTCAGTTTATGGGGTGACTTTGCCCACCACTAGATGGCCTCCCAAGCATGCAAGCCTGCCCTGCATGGAGAAACTGAATATAATTTCCTGGAATTTTTAAACTTACTTTATTTTTATTTTTGAAGTACTGAGAAGCAAACCCAGGGCCTCTCACATGCTAGGCAAAGTGGTCTACCACCAGGATCCCTCCCAGCCCAGCCCGATTATTTTAAACGTAGACATTCAGACATGTATCCAGTGGCCATTCACCATTCTCGAAGCCATTATCAATTCTTTAGTGTTCCCATAAGCATTCGTTTGATGTTCTCTGGAAATTCAGCTTAACTTTCGAAGCTGCAGATGCTCCTGAATCTTTTAGGCCATAAACAGAAAACACAGGTTTAAGAAGGTGACTATGAATTTATAAACCAGTATGTTTGGTTTGTCCTGTAAAGCAATGTAGGCTACACTTAACAGACTAGTCTTTAAATATTAAAGCACTGGAATTGACCAGAACAAACCTTTAAACAGTACTTATCCCATAACAGGCAGTAGCCTTAGCGTTTTAAACTCAAATTCATGTAGTCTTCATAATTTTGAGTTTCATATTCCTAGCTGCCACTATTTCATTAATGGGGAAACTGAGGGATAAATGGATTACCCAGTGTGTCAGCCAGGAAAGGGCAGATGGCTGCTTATAAAAGTCAGATTGGGGGCTGGAGCGACGGCTTAGCAGCTAAGAGCACTGGCTGCTCTTCTAAAAGACCTGGGTTGGATTCCCAGAACCCACATGATGGCTTACAGTCTATAACTCTAGTTCCAGGGGATCTTCTACCTTCATTTGGCCTCTGAGGATACTGCTTGAATGTGGTACATAGACATACATGCAGACAAAACACCCATACACATAAAATAGAAAAAGTAAATAAACCTAAAAAAAAATTAACCTCAGATTAGTAAGACTCCTAACCTAGCTTATTTACAGGGTACCCTGCAAGGTCCCTGCCTAAAACAAGCAAGGAGGCCACACGAATTCACACGGACATGACATGGTTTTGGATTTTGCTCTCTCTCTAATCCCAGTTTTCTTCTCTTTAATGCTGGCATAGAGTAATCACCAGTTACTGGGAAAGCGCCTCGCACACTCAAAAGTGTCCGTGGAGAAGTCTGCCATTCTTACCACTGTCGGGTAGAGTGTGGGTTTCGTGGCAATGCGAACATTTTCAAGTGTGGCCCGTGTGGTTGTGCATCTATATTTGCTCACACCAAACCATGTGATGCTGGGTCATGGCCTCTGCCAAGGACCTCCCACACCCAAGCCCCTGTCTCGCTCAGAAGTCAAGTTTGGTCTACCCTGGACTCAGTTTTGTTCGGGATTGCACTGAGGTTTCCCTGTGCCTTCAGCAGGTGATTGAACAATTTCAGGAGCCAGGAAAGATGGAGAGGGAGGTGTGACTTCTGGTGTGGAACTGACAAGTATGGACATGAGCGTGTTTGGGGCATAGAAGTCAATAGGAAGAAACCAAGGAAGGCTATCTATTGCTCTAGAGCTGGCTGTGCTGGTGAACGCCTGTGACCCTAGTATTGGGAAGGCAGATGGAAGGTCTCATCAAACAGTGTGTGTGTGTGTGTGTGTGTGTGTAAAATTACATAATTTTAGCACACTATGCCCATAGTTTTAGCATCCTCATTCCCCAAATCCCAAATCTAAAATTCTCCAAAGTTGGAAACTCCTTAGTGTCATTATGATACCACAATTGGAAAATCCCATAGCAAGAGCCTTTGCTTAATTGATTTAAACATTTAAACAAAATGATTTAAAATATTGAGTGTATAAATTACCATCAGGCTGTGTGTATAAAGCTTATGAGAAATATAACTAAGATTTTTATTCTGTCTTCAAGAAATCTCCTTACCCATGAACAAGTATTCCAAAATCTGGAAGCAAAGCCAGGAGTAGTAGTGCATGGCTGCAATCCCAGCACTGGTCCGTGGAGAAGACAGGATCAAAGGTTCAAGGTTACCCTTAGAACATTGTGAGCCCAAGGCCAACCCAGGCTATAGGAGACTCTGCAAAAACTGAAATTCAAAATGTGTCCAGCATTTCTGAAAAAGAACGTTCAGCCTGTTTCCCTGTTCCCGGGATTTACATTTCAAATGACCTGTCTAGTTACCTCTCTGGAAGAAAGCAGCAACGAAAAGCTCAAGTCTATAGGCAAATTGTTTTGTTTTGATTTTTCCACTTCTGGAATAGAAGTTAGGTTCTCACAAATGCTGGGCCAGGGTTTCCACCTCTGAGCTACGTGTTTTGCACAGCTCCAGAGAAATCTTAAGTGACATTGTTTTCCTTTGGTCCTATTAACAAAAACTCTAACTTGGCTTAAGGAGTCCCATTCACTTTGGCTTTGATCCCTGCGCGTGAATCATTTTGCATCTGGAAGTTTCCTGGTATGAAGGAAACTGTACCCTTACAGAGCCTGCGGGCCGGACCGTCTATCTCAGCATCACGTTCTCATCGTAATAGCTGTCGCAAAGCAGGAGTGACGTCTACGGGGCAAAGGTCACTAGAATTCATTGTATGGCTATTTTATAAAGTTATTTTGTTTATTTGTTTGTTTCAAACATCGTAATAAATATGGCAAGACAGTAGTCATCTCAGCTCACTTAAGCTGGGCTCAGACCAGCTGGGTTTGCCCAAACCCCGTCCATCCTGGGCCTTTGTATCTTTTAGCCACTAGGGGGTACACGTGAGCCCCAGCCAGGGCGTTGTTGCTTCTACCTCAAAATCCCAACGCCCAGGAAAGAGCCCCATAGGCCTACTCTCTGGCATTTTAAAGATAGAATATTTCTGTTATATCTGTGAGAGAGAAAAATGACAGAAAGATGTTCGAGAGGTTCCAAGGAGGCCAGCAGTGCTGGGTTGCAAGATGTGTCCCCCGCCCTCGCAGGACACACTTCTGGGTGCCGCTGACTCAACCACTAGAAGTCTGAGTTTGCTAAGACCCCACAATCATCCCTCAGACTGTGGCTCCAGCCATTGCTTACTGTGGCCCGGTGAGAGCGCTGAGCGGCGTCTAAAGTGGGACTTATTTTCTTTGTCGTGGGAACTTGTGGAGTTGAGACTATTTCAGTCTTTGGGAGACTCTAAGTTAGGAGCTTGAAGTTCAAATTTTTGCCTTGACTGACACTCAGCCTTAGATCTCTAGATTGGAGAATCTTCCCCCTACAGTCGAATTTCCTCTGCTTTCTCAGGAAGGGGGCCCTGTAGGCCTTGATGGCTGACGTGACTGTCCGGGTGAAGCTGAGAAGGAGGAACCCCAGGTCTTTCTGAACACGCACAAATTCTAGACACTATGCAACCCTATTTATTTTTAGACACAGTTTCACTGTTTAATGTTGCTTAATGTTTTTCTCAGCCCAGCCTGTGGGGCTATACTAGCACACAGAGTTTGATTAGGAAATTATCAATGTCATTGTAACAGTCAGCAAATGAAGCTATGGTTCATGCTGAACACGACACAGCATAGTCGATCCAATCACTTATTTAAATTTTTCTTTTTATTTCATTTATGTATGTGTAAATGTGTCTGTGTGCTTGTACGTATGCATGTACAGGTGACCACAGAGGCCAGAAGAGGGCGTTGGATTCCTCGGAGCTGGAGTGTGTGAGCCACCTAACTTGGGTGCTGGATCTGAACTCAAATCTTCAAGGTTGAGCAGCGAACATTCCTCTTAACTGCTGCTGAGCTCTCTCTCTCCAGCCCCCACCCTCCATTCCTTCTTTAAAATAGATAAACCAGAAACTTAGATTTCCTGCTGCCTTTCAGGATGAATCCTCTTAGTGTGTCATTCATTCATAACCCCTCCCACCACTTCCTGCCCTGCGTACCCAGTTGTAAGTCCATCCCTTCAGAGAGTCTCCTTCACACCCTTGAGCCCTCCCTGTGCTTTTCTGCTTCCTCTGTCCGTGCTACCACCTTGGCTGGCGTTGCCCTCTAAACGCTTTCATCCTGTGAGGCCTTGTTGTGTATCAAGATCATGAAATTCTGACCCGCCTTTCCCTAGGCGGCTAATGAATGTCCTCCTTCCTTGAAGTCTGTCCTGGCTCATATCAACCTGACACAGGCTGGAGTCATTTTGAAAGAAGGAACCTCAATTGAGAAAATGCCCCGCCTAGTTTGACCTGTAGGTAAAGCCCATGGTGCATTTTCTTGACCGATGAATAATGTGAGAGGGTCAGATCAGTGTGGGTTGTGCAGGTTGATGATCCTGGGTTCTAAAGAAAGCAAGTTGTTCAAGCCATAAAGGAGCAAGTCAGTAAACAGCACCCTCCTTGACCTCTGCATCAGCTCCTGCCTCCAGGTTCCTGCCCTGTTTGGGTTCCTGTCCTGACTTCCTTCAGTGATGAACAGTGATACAGAAATGTAAGCCATATAAATCCTTTCCTTTCCAGGTTGCTTTTTGGTCTGGGTGTTTCATTGCTACAGTAGAAACCCTAATGGAAACACAGTCCCACCGCACTTCCTAACTAGGATGTTAGCTCTGCTAAATGCTACAACCGTTAGCACACCTTCCTCTTCAGAGGATGTGCTCCCCCATGTAGAGACCCAGCAGCAACCCCTGCCTCTAGCTCGTCACTCTCTTGGTAAACATTGATGAAGGGCACTGATCATTTTCGACTTCTCTCTCAAGATCCCAGAGCCCCCTACTTTACAAGTGTTCTCCGTGCCGTAATTTCAGCTCTTTTCATTACAGGCTCCCCCCTGCCAGGTGTCTGGTCCCAGAGCCTTGCATAGGGCAACCCACAGCTGGGCCACAAGCCTGACCACAGCCCCCAGCTTCTGAGAGGAAGGGGCAGGGCCCAGCTCAGTGCCTCTGAGAACAAGCCAGAGAACAATGCCAGGAAGTGTCCAAGTGGGAAACAACCCGCTGGGCTGAACCCATTCGGGGGAGCTTCCTGATTGGCTTGATTCTAAGGAACTCTTAGAATAACTTTGGAATTGTCCCAGCGGAGAGACAAAACTTCTCCACTGAAAAGGAGTTACCGCCTGGTGATGGCAAACCCAGAAAACATGGCTAGGAACACTGGAGAGCTCTGACGAAGTTTCCTTCAGGGAAGTCTCTTTGGATTTACCTAGCCTCCTTTCTCCTCCCTTCACACCCCACCCCCACTTTGGCCATTTTCTGAGCGTCAGGCTCAATGAATCTTCTACACCTTCTGAATGGCTGACATCCTCCCTTCTGGCACTCAAGTAGCGGAGGCCCTGTTTATCCTTTGGTAGCTGGTTAGGCAGCTCAAGGATGCCCATGGTGCAGGTGGCCACGGGAGGAAAGGGCTCCTTTCTCAGCCCCTCTTTGTGCAGTAGAATGTGAGCTCTCGCTGTGGATGAACGCTCTTCCCGGCATTGTGGAGGCAGCCCATAACACACGAGACACTGTTTTCAAGAGGGAGTGGTACCCAGATTCTATTTCTGTTCCAGTGAACAGCCAAGCCAGGGCAAGAGATGGGTGGGTAGAGGTTTCAGTCTGCTCCCTCCTCGACCAGGAGAGCTCTCTGTGTTTAAAGTATTAGAAAGAGCCAATTCTGTCCTGAAGTGAGGAGGTGCTGAAAGCCATTAGGACAGAGATGCTTCATTTCTTCTTCGGAAACGGGGTTGTGTTGAGTGCGGTTGATTTTCAAGGCTCCAGCAAACCCAGCTCTGCATCTGATGGGTGATGCTCATAGCTTTTTAGCCTCTCTCGGCCTCAGCTCATCTTCAGTCAAGGGTGGGCTACAGTGGTAAAAAAACTGAACCACGTCTGTCATTCCTGTGCTGTTTAGCTTGTGAAATATTCAGAGAATGTTAGCTATTTTCACCACCGCTTGTGTTGGACTCTAAAGAATCATTTCTTCCAATGGATCTTTTGTAATCCTTATTTTTAAATAATTTTTATTTAAATATGTGCTGTGTGTGTGTGTGTGTGTGTGTGTGTGTGTGTGTGTGAATGTATACCGCATGTGTGTTCCCACAGAGACCACACAAGGATTTGGGATCCCTTGGGATTGGAGTTAGAGATGGTTGTGAACCACCTTATGGGTGCTGGAGATTGAACTCGGGTCCTCTGGAAGAGCAACCCGTGTTCTCGACCACTGAGTCATCTCTCCAGTCCCAAGTCAGTCTTTACGATTCTAACTTTGGAGTCTTGAAAGCACTGCTTGTCTCCCCAAGAGTGACTTCTGATACAGACAACAGCTGAAGATGTGTTGATGAAGCTATCTGGATGAACACGCACACACACCACGTAATGGGAAATCCTGAATCAGTGGGAGAGCTAACATGAGTGCTGAATTTAGACACAAACACTGAGTAAACAGGGATTTGGAAGAGAAGAATGCACCACGTAAACAATTCTCACAGTCTGGTCTAGGAGCCCAGACGCTTCCTCCATGGCGCATGAATGAAAGGGATTCATGGGGCCAAATGAAGTACATGCCAACACTCCCATCATTCTGGCTCAGAGCCCACTTCTCAGGTCGCCTCGACTTTATGCTTTTATTTAGGTGATCCCAGAGGGAATAAAGAAAAGTTAATTACACATGTAAAGACACGCATACCTGCAGTCAGATGAAATTTTATATTGGAGGTATCTGAAAGAAAATACCTAGAGATGCGGGTCAGCGGTTAAGAGCACACACTGCTCTTACAAAGACCAGAGTTTAATCCTCAGAACCCATCTCATCCAATGGCTCACACCTGCCGCTCACTGCAGCTCCAGGGGATCTGACCCCCCTGGGATCCACAGGCACCTGCACTTGGCATGCACAGACCCACAGACAGATACACGGGCATACATTTACTTTTTAAAAAAAAAATAAACCTTTTTAAAAGAAATGAAAATCACAGGGAACATTCCAGTTCCCTTTCCCATTTTCCCATAAGCAGACAGAGTCTTTTCTTCATCAGCTTTTTTTTTTTTTTTTTTTTTTTTTTTTTTTTTTTTTTTTTTTTTTTTTTTTTTTTTTTTTTTTTTTTTTTTTTTTTTTTTTTTTTTTTTTTTTTTTTTTTTTTTTTTTTTTTTTTTTTTTTTTTTTTTTTTTTTTTTTTTTTTTTTTTTAGTAACCCAGAAGTGTCACTATTTTGAGTTTGTTCTTTCCAGAGCCATTTTCGACAGAAGAAAATGAAGCACAGGTTTCGTCTCGAGGCTGTGTCCGCTTGAGAACCATGTATGCATTCATGGAAATCAGGTGTCCAATCAGCATTCATGGGGAACTGTCAATGAATGGATCAGTTCCACGTCTTCTGCAAGGCTAGCAAAATGCTAGAAGCCATAGTCAAAGAGAGAGAAGGGCTAGCAATTATCCTCACGCTCTTTGCTAACTCCTGCTGGGGAGGGAGCCACAGATCCATGAGCGAGTGATGAAAATCCAGCGGGTAGAAGTGCGTCCATGAGATAAAGCAGCGAAGAGGCCATGTACAAGGAGGACTTGCAGAAGGAAGCAAAACTTGAGTGGATTCTGAAAGAGCGAGCCCAGAGGAAAGGAGAGCGCAAAGGCAGTCCAGACAGAGCGACGAGCACAGCCCAGGCACCAGTGTGTGCAGGGGTCCACTAAGAAATCATTTTCCCTGGAGTTAACAGATCATATGAAGCCCGTGAATGGCTTCCAGCAAAGATGTAGGATTGTGGTACGGTTTGACTTGTTAATGGATTTGAGGGTGCTGGGGCTGTGTGGGCAAGCAGATTGGTTGGCAGGTTGTTAGAGGCATTTAGGGAGGCAGTCTTCATTAGGGTTGAAGAGAAGATGGGATGGAAGAGTTGTGGAGCAAATTGACTCATATATTCACATTTGTGTGTGTGTGTGTGTGTGTGTCTGTGTGTGCCCTGATATACGATGCTTCTGTCCACAGTCTTTCAACTTCATGGTGGCCCTGAAGGGGTGCACACTAGCAGAAACTGTGCTTTGGATTTTAACTTTTCACTTTTCCCAAGCTAGTCACACATGGTAAGGTCTCTCTTAGATGCTGGGCAGTGGCAATCGATACGGCTCCCAGCAACCATGGAATTCTGGGGGATGGAGCACAACTGGTCTGTGCAGTAGACTGGGCTGCTGAGTTGTTCTGTTTGGGAGGTTACATGTATCATGGTGGATTTCTTGGGTAACTCTCTTGTACGTTATGGGCCATCTGTATCGGTGTGGTGATTGACAAGGAACAGCAAGTCAGAGGTCAAGAGAACATCCAGGGTGTCTTAGGCTGAGTGGATTGTCCTGGTGCTGGCAACGGAGGTAAAACCAAAATGCTAGAGAGCGGAAAGCTTGAAGGAGATGAGGCTGGTCTTTCCTGGGTTGAGTTTGAAGTGTTTATGGATGGAGCAACTAGAGGATTTTTTATTGTTGCTGTTTTGATTTTTCAAGACAGGATTTTTTCTGTGTAACAGTCCTAGCTGTCCTGGAACTAGCTCTTGTAGACCAGGCTGGCCTTGAACTCACAGAGATCCACCCAGAGATCCACCTGCTGCTGCCTGCCGAGTGCTGGGACTAAAGGTGTGCCCCACCACCACCCGGCTAACTAGAGGATTTAAAAAGCGGTTGTCCACAGAGGCTGGGGATCTGGAGTGGTGCTGAGAATGTGGATTAGGGAGGGCATCAGCATGTAGGCAGGAAATGATACAACACAAGGCTGGACACGATTAGCCAGTTTCAAATGTAGAGCAAACAGTGAACCAGATGTGCACTAAAGAGAAGCAGGTAAGGGGCGGTGCTGAGAAGAGGGCTCAGTTGGTAAAGGCCTGGCTGGGAAAGCATGAGGTCCTGAGTTTGGTACCTTAGTCTGGGAAAGTCGGCAATGGTAACACTCACCAGTTACCAATCTCAGCACTGGGGAGGCAGAGACAGGAGGATCTCTGGGGCTTGCCGGTCAGCCAATTTGTCAACTCAGGGAGCTCCAGATTCAGTGAGACACCCTGTCTCAAAGAATCAAGTAAAGGGCTATAGAAGACACTCAGCATCAACTTAAGGCCTACACATACCTGGGCACCCTTCTATATACAAACATGTACAATACACAGGAGAGAAAAGAGAGAAATGGGACACATACTGAGAATATAACACCCTGCCCCCCTGAAGAGAAGAAGGGTCATTGACAGTGTATTCACAAATGAAGACTGGGTGCCTTTAAACCCAGCACTCGAGAGGTAGATGCAGGAGGGTCTCTATGAGTTCAAGGCCACCCTGGTCTATGTAAAGAATTCCAGGCCAGGCAAGGATACTTAATGAGACCCTGTCTCAAAAAAAATTAATTAAAAAAAAATCCTTTGAAATTTTTGGGTAAGAAAAAAAAAAAGAAAGGTTGGGACTACTGAGGGAAATCTGAGTCCTGTAACCCGAGTATTTGGGAAACTGAGGAAGGATGACTATTAATTAGAACCTATCATAAACATAGCAAATTGCAAGCCAACCTGAGTCGCTAAACAAAAAAGAAAGAAACGAAAGAAAGAAAGAAAGAAAGAAAGAAAGAAAGAAAGAAAGAAAGAAAAGAAAGAAAAGAGATCCACAGCATGGCATTCAGTTCAGTGGTAGAGAGCCTGCCTAGCATGTATAAAATCCTGGATTTGATCCCAAACATTACTAACTAAACAAACAGGGAAAAGGCCACGAAGATCTGTTAGACTTGGCTGTTGGGAGGGCATGGGCATTACTGAGAGCAGGTTCAGTGGGAATGAAAGGAAGCCAGAGCGAAGGAGGTGAAGGAGGTTGATTGTGAGGCGGACGTGAGCCGCTACACTTGGAGGGATCCGAAAGAGGGGCTTTGCAATCACTGGAACAGAGTGCAAGGCCTGGCCGAGAGTGGGGAGTCCTGGTTTTCCCACCACCGCCGTCAGTGTTACCAGAGCCCAGAGGGTGGGGGCAGGCTGGGGCAAGGTTGGAGCGGAAGGTGTGAGAGTCCAGCGGAGGAAGTCATTGGATCTGGTGAAGCCTGACCAGGGCTTTTCCTATGAAGAGGATATGACCTGGACATTTGGAATTCTCAGAGGGACCTTTCTCTTCTCGGTCATGTTCTCATCTGAGGGGTGACGTGGGAGAAGTGAAATGGGCCCAAGTTTCCACTGCCATCTTGCAGCTGAGGGAGGACCTGTTCTCTCGCAAGGACTAATGGAAATCCGGTTTATTTAAGGGCCCTGAACATTATTCATTATGAAGTGCCACACGACCTACTGTGACTCTAGATACACTCATGGAAATAAAAGGAAGTGATCTCCTTGTGGATGGCAGTCACAAATGACAAATATTTGGGGAGTGTCATAGAAACACATGTGCATCTTCCTGGAATGTGGAAAATGGATATGGTAGCTACCTACTTGGTGTAAACAAACAATATTCTTCCCAGCGTTCTATCTATGATACAGAAACAGAGAAATAGTAAGTCAGAGTGAGATGTGGGTCTACACAGTAAATACTGTTAGAGCAAAAGCTGGGATCAGTGAATGGGGTCTCAGAAAATCTGGGGGTACAGACAGCAGAAATTAATAGGACCTTACAGTGGGATTGATTGGACTCATTATTTTCTCTATTCTTGGCTTTTTCTTTCTTCTTTAAAAAAAAAAAAACACAAAAACAAAAACAAAAAAACAGCCGGGCGGTGGTGGCGCACGCCTTTAATCCTAGCACTCAGGAGGCAGAGGCAGGCGGATCTCGAACTAGTTCGAGACCATCCTGGTCTACAGAGCTAGTTCCAGGACAGGCTCCAAAGTCACAGAGAAACCCTGTCTCAAAAAACCAAAAAAAAACCCCAAAAACAAACAAACAAACAAACAAAAAACAAACCTATTTCTGGCTAACAACATATTTGGCCTAGGTCAGTTAGATTGGTTTGTTTGCTTATTTTGGGACAGAGTCTCATATAGCTCAGGCTGGCCTCAGATTCATGGTAAGCTGAAGTTGGCCCTGAACTTTATTTGTTTTGTTTTGTTTTGTTTTTCAAGGCAGGGTTTCTCTGTGTAGCCTTGGCTGTCCTGGAACTTCCTCTGCAGACCAGGCTGGCCTTAAACTCACAGAGATCCTCCTGCCTCTGCCTTCCAACCCTGCACCACCACCATCAGGCCAACCCTGGGCTCTTGATCCTTCTGCCTCCACTGCTGACTGCTGGAATCTCAGGGCACCGCATCAGTTTTGGTTAGGTAGCCTCTACTCCTTGGCCAGGGAGCTGGACCCCCTGATCACTGGTTTTACCAGACCCACAGGGAAGCCCAGAAAAAAAAAAAATATTTTTTTCTCACTAGATGAACTGGAAATTGTTTAAGGGGTGAAACGTTGAGGAAAATGGAAAATCCTAGAGAGACAAAACTCTCATCTGCCGTCTGCTTCTGTTTCTACGGTCACCTCTGAGACACATATCGATCTGTATTTGGCTTCCAGTGTAGAACCGGAACCTCAAAGTCACCAGTGACTTTTGTATGAGGTGATTAAGACGCCACACTGTAAGGCCAGCGCTTAAGGCTCATCCTGATGACGTTCAGCTCGTAGCCAGTGACGTAAAAAGATGCTTGTGATTGTGGTCAGCTGAGATCCCCTGCTGAGACTTTTACTTTATTTGGGGCACAGCTCCAGCCAAGCCTTAGTTACAAAGGTTGATTAGCAGTAATGAATTAAGGCTTGCCTTTTTTTTTTTTTAACCCTTCTGCTGAGTCACTGTTAGGGCTCTGCGTTCTCACTCTCTTCAGCCCCGAATCTTGGAAAACTTCTAAGCATTCATTCAAAATTCAGCAATAAATGTGTCCCATATCAATTGGTATGTCAGGACCAGCCGACGTGTCCACACGTTTCTGAAAAGGGGAATGGGGACTAAGGAAAGAAAGAGAAAGGGCAGAAGATAAGAGTCTTCCAGTGAATACTGCAACCGCCCCACCTTATTACTCACAGCCCTTACATAGCCCGATCAGAAAGGGAGGGCAAAAGACTTCCTTACCAATGATGCAAGGAACAAGCAAGCACAACTACCTCCCTTATATCACAAAAACACCTAGCAACCATGCCCTAAGTCAGACATCCTGCCGTCTGGCCTTTGAGGAGTAAGACACCCAGTAGCCACACCTTTGGTCAAACATGCTGTCGTTCATCCTTGAGCCTTGAGGAGCAAGGATAAGTTTGAATTCTTGACCTTTAGTCAAGGTAGAATGGATTCAGAACTGTGGGCTCCCATATTGGGATAAGATGTAGATTTGTGTGGCAGTCAGCTACAAAGACAGTGGCTTAAACATGAGGGTTATTTCTCCCTCCTGTAGACACATAGCCACAAGTCATCTGGTGGTGTCCTCTGCGAGTTAGTGGGGGACCCAGTCTTCTAGCATGTCACCCCTCTTAACTGTCAAGGGGACCCTTGTCCTATGTGTTGAAAATGGTACTTAAAGCTTTTACCTCCCATGATGCATTTCAGGCAGAAGGGTAAAGGAAGGCTAAAGAAGCAAGGACTGAGGAAGGTTCTAGAAGCTACCCTACAATACTTTCGCTTACTTCCCTTTGGTCAGAACAGCCAAATGTGGCTACAAAGTACGCTGAGCAATGTGGGTGTCTTAGTTAGGGCTTCTGTTGCTGCAAGAAAACACCATATCCAAAAAGCAAGTTGGGGAGGAAAGGGTTTATTTGGCTTACAGTTCCATATTGTTGTTCATCAGTGAAGGAAGTCAGGACAGGAACTCAAGCAGGGCAAGAACTTGGAGGCAGGATGATGCAGAGGTGATGGAGAGGTTCTGTTTACTGGCTTGTCCCTATGACTTGCTCATCCCGCTTTCTTACAGAACCCAGGACCACCAGCCCAGGGATAGCATCACCTACAATGGGCTGGGCCCTCTGCCGTAAATAACTAATTAAGAAATTCTCAATTAAGTTTCCCACCTTCCTGATAACTCTAGCTTGTGTGCCAAGTTGACATGACTAGCCGGCACAGTGGCCTTTATCCTGTGTGGCTGTACACCCTGCTCAGCCCTGGGGATTGAGTTGCTGTGAAGCAGGGAAGAATGGGAATTTAGCAACTGACACTGTCCTTTCCGGGGGTGGGGCGGGGGCGGGGCGGGGGCGGCCTGCTCCTCTGAGCACCTCTTCCTGTGGCTCTCATTTTGGCAGGCTGGGCAGACAGGCACCTCACTTGACTGCTCAGCTGTAAAGCTGCATTTCAGTAGCAGGGTGCCGGTGAGTTCAGCCGCTTTGGCTAGCCCGGCAGCGTCAGCTTTCATTCCGTAGGTGCCTGTTGAGAGTCACACTCGTGTCAACTGAGCAGCAGTGTGGAACACACCTGTATGTCCCTCAGGAGTGGGAAAGATTGGAAAGGCTCCATCCGCTGTCTAGATTATTCCGGGTTACAGCCCCGTAGGAGAGTCCTTGCTCGCTCCAGAATATACTTAGGCTCCTGGAGATTTCATGGGCGTTTCTTTGATATTTGCTTATGGTCAGCCACAGTTGGTACAGAGTTCTCTTCGTGAGGGAGCCTGGACATTTCCCTGCCCCTGGGTCTTTCCACTACTCTTGTGCTCTCCCCCACCACCTCATACCCCACCCCATAGTCCTCAATCCATATCTGTGTTCTGCCACGTATAATCGGTTCCCTGGACCTCTGTTTCCGATGAGCTCAGGGTTTAGAAGGGTTCCTTGTCAGTTTTGGTGTGCTTTGTTTTCTTTCTTTATCAATAAAGTTGTAACGGTTCTGATGCAGATGTACCAGTACCATTTTATATGTAATTCTGTAAGATTATCGAGACCAGTCATTTTTAGATTTAATTTTTAGTGTGTGTATACACATGAATGTGTTTGTGCACAGAGATTGGAAGAGGGTGTCAGAGCTCTCGGAGCTGGAACTCCAGGTGGTTATCATCTACCTGCTGTGGGTGCTGGTAACGAAATTAGAATCCTCTGAAAGAGCAGAGTGGTTTCTCAGCCCCAGAAACCAAGTTTTTAATAGGATCGTTCTCTTTGGGGTTCAACTGAAAGACACTCAGAAGCAGTAAACATGTATTGGCTTCCATGTAGATCAGAGGGCAAAGATATAACAGAGGATCATGGGAAGCAAGAACTAGAGGATTGTGGGAAGAAGCCCTGAGTGTCCATACTGACCAGCCTTTCCCATCTTCTCTCTTTGTTTGCATCTTGAAATAAAGTTGACTTCCAGCAGAGCCTTGAAATCTAGGTATTTTGAGGGGAGGGAAAAGGAAACAGGACAGCACAGTGAGCTGTTGGGCCGTGGATAGGAATGGGGGGGCATCTCTGAAGCACCGTACTGCAGGTGCAACTAGAGGGAGCTGGTCTGGCTGAAAAGGCCATGCAAGGCCACAGGCCACTGAGTGGATAGGAAGATAGGGTTTTGTGAGATGTGTCCTCTGTCATCCTTAAAAGCCTAGCTAAAGTGTGGTCTACCCAACAGGTTTTCTCCCCATCTTGCAGTTAGAAACTGCATCCGACTGTGGTCACAAGAGCTGCTTCAGCTCATAACAAGAAACCTGGAAACAGACGATCCAGAGATGGGTGGTGGTTCCATTATGGCTTCTGGATGCCAAGTTGTTCCTGTCTTTCTGCGCTCAGCTGTCCTTATCACATCCTTGCTGCTGTGGGCATTGAGTCTAGCACTGTACCCCCTAGGGCCAACAGAACAGTGAGCCCCCAAAGATGGTCACACCCTAATCTCTAAATCTGTGTTAAGTTATGTCACAGAGGAGTAATTGGACTTGTGTTTGTCTGTCTCTGTTGCTGTTAGAAAATACCATAGGCACTTTATGAGGAAAAGAGGGGACTGTAACTCAGTTTCAGAAATTGAAAGTCAAAGAATGGAACCCATTATTCTGGCTTCTGTAACCCTCTTAGCTGCTTCTCGGCTTGACAATGGGAATGTGTACAAATGGGAAGGAACCACATGGTGGGACGGGAAATAAGAAGGACTCAGGAGTAAGGCTAATCAGAAAAATGCAAATCAAAACAACTCTGAGATTCCATCTTACACCTGTAAGAATGGCCAAGATCAAAAGCACTGATGACAACTTATGCTGGAGAGGTTGTGGGGTAAAGGGAACACTTCTGCATTGCTGGTGGGAATGCAAGCTGGTACAGCTGCTTTGGATATCAGTGATTTCTCAGAAAATTAGGAAACAACCTTCCTCAAGACCCAGCAATACCACTTTCAGGTATATACCCAAAGGATGCTCAACCGTGCCACAAGGACATGTGCTCAGCTATGTTCATAGCAGCATTATTTATCATAGCCAGAACCTGGAAACAACCTAAATGCCCCTTGACCGAAGAATGGATAAGGAAAATGTGATACATTTCCACAATGGAGTACTACACAGCAGAAAAAAAATAATGACTTCTTGAATTTTGCCAGCAAATGGAAGGAGCTAGAAAACATCATACTGAGTGAGGTAGCCCAAACCCAGAAAGACAAATATCACATGTACTCACTCATAAGTGATTTTTAAACTTAAAGCAAAGAAAACCAGCCTACAAATCACAGTTCCAGAGAACCTAGACAATGAGGACCCTAAGAGACACATACATGGGAGGTAGAAAAAGACAAGATCTCCTGAATAAATTGAGAGCATGGGGACCATGGGAGATTGTTGAAAGGGAGGGGAGCATAGAAAAATTTATAGCTCAATAAAATCAATAAAAATATTTTTTAAAAAAGCATTCTTAAGATAGCTGAAACCAAAAAAAAGAGAGAAAAAAGAGTCAGGCTAGCTGTTTCTATAGTATGCTGGGGGAAGTAAGTGTGAACCCTGAGAACTACATCAGCCCCTCTGAACGGTAGCTCCCTCCACGGTCAAACATCTTCCAGAAGGATCCATCTTTTGTTGTTGTTGTTGTTCGAGACAGGGTTTCTCTGAATAGCTTCGTAGCTTGTCCTGGAACTGGCTGGCCTCGAGCTCACAGAGATTCGCCTGCCTCTACCTCCCAAGTACTGGGACTGAAGGTGTGCGCCACCACCACCCAGCCAAAGGATCCATCTTTTAAAAATTTCACTACCTTAGCACTGCCGTGGCGAGGGCCAGGCACATTCACTGCTGGCGGGGAGCACATTATCCAAACCATATCAAGCAGACCAAGAGGCAGAGTAGAATCATAGGGTGGGCTGCAGCAGAGGAACAGAGTGACGAGGCATGAACTTCAAAGATGGAGGCAGAGGTCCATGAATCAAGAGTTGCAGATGGCCTGAGAGAGAGGGAAAGGAGGAAAGGGATGCTCCCCTAGAGCCTCTAGAAGGGAACAGAACTCTGGCAAACGTTCTGATGTTTGCCTGATGCCCCCCATGTCAGGAGACTGACCTGTGGCTATGTAAGCTACTGTATATTGAAATCCACTGAACTGGTAGTGGGTGTCAGGGCAGTAACGGGGACCTGCTATGACAGTCTCCCGTGAGGTAACCTGTAAGAAAGAGGGAAGCAAGGTGTGTGCCACTGAAAGCAACACTTCTGCTTTTACAGAGCTTTTCCGGAAGTTCTCTGCCCCTAACACACATACACATGAACACGCACACATACACACGCACACTTTTGTGCATATGTTGTCCATACAAATTGCCCCATGGCTGCTGTTAGCTACTGTGAAAGCTGTGGTATATGTACGTTGCATTTAGGCTTGTTGCTCTCCCCAACAACGTAGGCTTTAGTGAAGGAAGAAGGAATGATGCCGGGCAGACAACTTCGGGTTTTACCGCACACAGCCACAACACATTGTTCTTTACCCTCCCGTTGCCCTTCCAGTCTTTAGTGTGTGTGTGTGTAGCTAAATCGCATTGCTTCACTGAGAGCATTCACGAGCAGACTCTGTGCTTGATTTATCTTCCCATCCCTCGTGCTCAGCACATTGCCTGGTACAGTAGAGAACGTATTTGCATAAAGCTAGATAGATGAATGCATGAAAGAATTTAAACAAGCGATGACAGATGTACTTTGCAGAGGCAGAGGTCCTCGGTGCTCTTCTGGGAGGATGCTGAGGGCAGTGATACTTTTTACAAGCCCCTTTAGCAGTGATCCAAACCATCTCCTATGTTAGCTCTCCTTGGCTGCACTGTGTTCTTACAGTACTCTGTGCTCAGAAGGAACCGAGTAGCCTGGTCAAAGGCTGTTGCATACCTGTCGCAGCCTGTGGAGCCTTGATTAACCTTACGTATAAATTACATTTCTGCCCATTCGTTATTTTTAGCACAGCAATAGCTGCTCGGCACCTGGAAACCGAGCTAGGTTTCAGTTGTGAAACTACAAAGCTGAACCCAAAGACACTGTCTTGCTATCTTCCCCAGTCCTGAGACTCAGGTTTGTAGGAGTGAGGTGGGGGCCTTAGAACCTGGCCCATTGCTACAGGTATTTTGTAAGGAAACTCAGCTTCTCAGACTTGGCTTGCTTAGGCCGACATAGGCTCCCATTCCCTCTTGTACATTTGGGGTAAAACTCGGTTGGTATCACCAAGGTTTAGTTTCGCTGTTTGCCTCTCTCTCTCTTCCTTCTCGGTTACACAGCACAGTATCACGACCCAAATCTTTAGCATCTGAACCATACAGCTGAGCTCTCTGAAACCGAAAGAGCAGGGGCAGGCTATGGAGATGCAAGCCAGGCTGTGGTCACCAGGTCACAGAGAAGTCTCAACTGCCTGGGGCTGCTGCCCTGGATGGAAGCTCCCTAGGGACATTCCCCCCCCACCCCGCCCCGTACCTTTATTTAACACAATTTTGGTTTTATGATCCCTTGAAGTATCTGCTTCCACTTGGGTTTGTAGGTACATAGTTGTTAGAGAGCACTATTTTAACCCCTTGACTCGTCACCAAGAAGCTGAGGTCCTGTTTATCCCACCCCCCTGTGAGAGACTGTCTTCTCAGCATGGCTTCTCAGGGGGCATTTTAAGGCCCATTAATTGTCTCTAAACCCAGGCAATCGAGTTAGATAAGTAATATGTAATTTTTTATTATATTATTTTTTATTTGCTTTGTGTGTATGTTTTGGGGAGTAGGAACATGTATCTCATAATGAATACACAAAAGTCAGAGGACATGCCAGACAGTGGTGGCACATGCCTTTAATCCCAGCACTCGGGAGGCAGAGGCAGGTGGATCCTGTCTCAAAAAAACAAAAAAAAGAAAGAAAGGAAGGAAGAAAGTCAGAGGACAACTTGCAGAAGTCAGTTCTCTCCTACTGTGTGGATCCCAAGGATTGAACTCAGGTTGCCAAACTTGAAGGCAAACACCTTCACACACTGAACAGTCTGGCTGGGGAGCAAAGCCAGGATTTTGAGTATGCTAGGAAAACAGTCTAACAATGAACTGTGTGCTCAACCACACTAGATTTTAAGTGGAGCAGATACTGAAACTTAAAACAACAAAATTAAAATAATCTATAACCCTACTACTCAGTGACTGATATTTTCCTATTTTTTTGTAGTCAATTAAAGGATAACCTATTTACAATTCAGATTTGGGGGGAGCAGGAAGATAACTTAAGTTCTTTGTAATCTTTCAACCTTAGATAGTATTAGATAAATAAATATATCTCTAAAGTATGAATGCATATATGTCAAATATAATTGTGATATACATTATCGGGGTATATTAGAATATAAATAAGATTTTATGCACACTCATATTTGACCAGTCTCAGTTGTTACTACAATAGTGCAATGTAACAAACTCTACCCACCTGTAATCCAGCACTCAGAGGAGAATTATAAATTCAAGGCCAGCCAGGGCTACAGTAGCAAGACCCTATCAAAACAAAACAAAAGACAAGGATGAGTTGCAAGGCTTTAATCCCAGTACTTGAGAGGTAGAAGCAGAGGCAGACAGAAAAGCAATGGTAGGCAGATGTCTGTGAGTTAGAGGCTAGACAGGTCTACATTCGGAGTTCCGGCAAGGGCTGCCTGAAGAAACTGTCTCTCACAAACAAAAACAACCTGCCTCACACTCATTGTCTGACGCATGAAGTTGTTTATTCTTTCCGACTCTTTAGCAAGCTGGGCTCTGCTAAGCAGCTCTGGGTTACAGGCTTTTCTACCATGGGCAAAACTCAGATCCGTTCTGAGACCAAGGTTATCTAGTCGTCTCTTGGCTCTAGCCAAGAGGTACAAGGAGCCGAGCACAAGCGAACCTACCCAAGCCTCTGTTTGTACTTTGTCACGTTTGCTCTAGTATCATTAGCCAACACACCTCACATGGCTAAATCCAGAGTCAAGGAGAAAGAAAGCAAGTTAGTGGCTAAGAGCAACGTTAGTGGTCCAGGGAAATAGTTGTTCCTCTTCCTGAGGAGGCAAAGATGAGGGGGGGATACACACATAGACACACAAACGCATTTGTATGTATGTGCTTGTGTGTGGGTATGTGCATGTGTAAGTGCAATGGTCCATGGAGTCCAGAAGAGGACAACAAACCCCCTGAAGTTAGAGTTACAGGCAGTTGTGAATTACCCGACGTGGGTGCTGGTACTCGAACTCAGGTCCTCTGAAAGAGCAGCAAATGCTCTTAGCCACTGAGTTATCTCTGCTGTCCTCAAAGGAGGGGCAGTTTTAAAGGCTAATATCTGAGGCGTCAGCTGAGATCCTCTCTTTTGAGATTAAGGTGAAAGCTCGGAACTCACCTGGCCACTAATTCCGTGCACCCTGTCTAAGAGATCTCTGATCTGGAAATGGCACTGCTGCACTTGTCGGTCACTTCAGCTTTGTTGCTCCAGTTCCGCTCTCATGCCTTTCATCCATTCCTCCCTAGAATAATTCACAGAGATGTATGCAGAAGATTTTGCTGAACATTTGGGGCAGCAAATGAGTTTTACATCTGCATTCAAACCTCTGCGTCATTCAGCCCCTCTCATTTGGACTCTGTGTGAATTTAGCCCACGCTCAGCCTCCCTCCCCAATACTTGCTGGAGAATTTTCTCTGGTCTCAGGAGTTCTGATCAGTTCATCTCCTAGCTTTTGTGCAACCTGGTTCAGCTTTTGTATTCATTCATGGTACGTCTGTACATTGAGAAGGTGTGCCCCTCCTCACCTTGATAAATTTTTTATTCAGGTGGGGAAATTAGTAATGCCTGTTGTTACTTGGGGGCCAGATCATTCTCCTCTGCAGGGGATGTTGATGCATTGTAAGGTGTTTATTAGCATCTCCGGCCTCCAGTTGCTAGATGTCAGTAACACCAGTGCTTGTCCCCTGGAGTTATAAACAACCAGAGTAGAGATGTTGCAGCCTTCTTCCAGGAGGAAAAAAAATCATCTCAGTAGAAAATTGCTGCAAAGTCGGATGGTGGTGGTGCACGCCTTTAATCCCAGCACTTGGGAGGCAGAGACGGGCGGATCTCTGTGAGTGTGAGGTCAGCCTGGTCTACAAAGCAAGTTCCAGGTCAGGCAGGGCTACACAGAGAAACCCTGTCTAAAAAAAAAAAAAAAAAAAAAGAGGGAAAGGAAGGGAGGAAGAAAGGAAAAGAAAAGAAAAATTAAAACCTGTTACTATAGCCTGCAGTAGATTTGATAAGCATGCTGATAAATAAGAGTAACAGGTTAAGAGAGATGCAGGGATGGGTGGGACTAAGGATGTTGCTTAATTGGAACAGCATTTGCCTAGCATATGTAAAGCCTTGGGTTTCATATACAATAAACCAGGCACGGTTTATTATATATGGCAGAGTCAGCAGGAGTTTGAGGCTAGACTGGGATCCCCGAGGCCCTGTTTTAGAGCAAACAAGACAACAGAAAGGGGTACAGAAAAGGGGAAGTCACCCCTACAAGTAACTCTCTGGAAACTGAAGGGACAGGGAAGTCAACCCTACAAGTGACTCTCTGGAAACTGAAGGGACAGGGAAGTCACCCCTACAAGTGACTCTGAAAGCTGAAGGGACAGGGAAGTCACCCCTACAAGGGACTCTCTGGAAACTGCAGAGACAGGGGCACCTAAACTGAGACTTCAAGAATGGTTCTAGGTGTGGGGTGGGTGTCCGAAGGGGACAGAAGTGTAGCACAGCGGAGCAAACAGAGTTGGTATGTGAGGTAAGCACAAAGGGAGCCGAGCATGATAGTGACAGAGGGGGTCAGGTGGCACTGGGAGGCAGGATACTTTGGGGTCCCGTAAGTTGCATGGTTCCCACTTTTCCTGAGTAGACTGATGAGTGTGTCTGACACTGTGGTCATTTGAAGAGTGAACATTTCTTGCATCCAGGGACCAAAAAAATAAAAAATAAAAAAAGCCACGGTTACCGCACAGTCTCACCCCAATCAGTTCATGCCTGTGCCTTGGTGTCCCTTACCTCTAGAAATCTCACTCTGAACTCTTCATTTTAAGTGTGAATCTAATATACTTGGTAACCTAATATACCCAGGAGAGCTGAGACAGTGGAGAGGAAGAGAGCAAGGGAGACCTACTTAGTCAGGTATCAACTACAGCAAAGCTTCCATGATGGCCATGGGCAATGGCTAACAGCAAATATGGATGAGATGAATGAAGGAATGAATGAATGAACTAAAAATTCAGACCAAAGAATTCAAGAGGGCCAGAAGCATAGAGTCTTTTAGACAGAAGGTTTCTATCTCCACATAACACACCATGACCTGGTTGCAATATGACATTGGTCCACTATTCCAGTACAAGCAGTGTTTTTGAACAAGGACTCTGTGAAACTGTAGAACCAATGCAGTAAGAGCTAGGACAGTGATTGGGAGTGGGGGGCTGGTGTTGGACCTCCTGGCTTGCATTCTTGTGTCAAAGCTCTGAAATAGTTACTGAACCATACAAGTCCTTGATGATCTCATCTCTAAAATGAAGTTCTCTACTCATAAAGTTATTGAGAGGGTTAAATGAAATAGCCCATATGTGTTAGTAAGGGTTCTCTAGAGTAACAGAACTTATAGAATGAATATATAAATATAAATACATATATATATATATAAAGGGAATTTATCGGAATGACTTATAGGTTGCAGTCTAGCTAATCAGTGGTTCACTGTAAATGGAAAGCCTAAGAATCCAGTAGTTGCTTAGTCCACCAAGCTAGATATCTCAACTAACCTTCAGCAAATGCTGGAGTCCCGAAGAAGTAGACTCTAACAGCAGTGAAAGAATGGATGTGCTAGCAAGGAAAAATAGGCAAAGATCAAAAGCGTCCTTCTTCTATGTCCTTATATAGACTTCCGGAAGAAGGTACGGTGCAGATTAAGGGTGTGTCTTTCCTCCTCAAGATCCAGATCAAAGGTGTGTGTCTTCCTGCCTCAAAGGTCTGGACTAGAAATGGATTCACCCACTTCAAACCAAGCAAAAAATCTCTCCCAGGTGTGCCCTCCATTTCTGGCTTGCAGTTCATTCCAGATGTAGTCAGGTTGACAGCCAAGAATAGCCATCACACCATGTGAATTAGTTCTTGGAACAGTGAACAAGTACTCAACAGCTCATCATTATTCCTGTCATTATATTGGAAGATTACATATGATGAGCTTTACGCAGAAGCATAGCCATAGCTGCTCTTCTGGAATAGTCTCAGAGTCTCATAGTAACACTAAAAGTTCCCTTCTTGAAACTATACAGAATAGTTGTATCAACTAAGAAACTTGGGGGCAGTTGCATCTGTCCCATCCATTGGGTCTGGTTTGGGCAGTAGAGGTCCAAGAGGGAGAGACAGCAACTCCAGGGTTCTGGTCACCAACCACTTCTTAGCAGTATATTTCCTTTGAGGAACACTAGCCTTTTGACCATCCAAAGAATAGAGGCATTCTTCTGAAATCTGAAGTAGCTAGGAGAATCTGAGGCTGTTTTCTTCTGATTGTATGTCCTGAGCTGCGTGAACCCAGTCTACCTCTGAATAAGAAATATACACATCACCAGAGCAATGGGCAGACACCAAACATGTTGCAGAGCGGTGGCCACGAAGCAATGGAGGCAGTCGTGGGTTGTTTCTCTTCGGTCCGTGTCTTCCTGGCAGCAAAGCTGGAAGCCTTGGATACTCCACAATGGAAAAACCTTGGCCTGGTTTTTTCAGGGTAGTGAACAGTGGGAGGTACAGGTTGCTCAGCAGGAAAGTGGCTGCTTCCTTGCCACTGGATGGCAGGACAATAAAGCATCTTGTCCTCTGTTTGTGTGTCTTCCAGGCTGGAGCAGGAAATACAAGCGCTCGAAAGTGAAGAGTCCCAGATATCTGCCAAAGAGCAGATCATCCTTGAGAAACTGAAGGAGACAGAGAAATCCTTCAAGGACTTGCAGAAGGTGAAGGAAAAAAAGCAGGGTTTCTCTAAATCACAGGGGTGGAGGGGCCAGCCCCCTAGAGAAGCAGATACAACAGTGGTTCTCAGCCTACGTAATGCTGCGACCCTTTAATTACAGCTCCTCATGTTGTGGCGACCCTCCAAACATAAAATTATTTCGTTGCTATTCAAAACTGTATTTTTGCTACTGTTTTGAATTGTAATATAAATATCTGATATGCAGAATGTCTGATATGTGACCCCCCAAAGGGTTCACAGTCCACAGATTGAGAACCACGGGGCTAAACTGTAGCCAGAGAAATCTGAACCCTACCCTGAAAAGAGGGAAGAAGTGCCAGGAACAGGGTCCATCCCAGCAGCAGAGCAGCCCATCTGCATTGGGAGGCATGGAGACAAGCCTGTTCCATTAATCCTGTTGATTTGCTGATGTCCCCACCCCTTATTTCCCAAATGTCTGAAAAGTCTTCAGATTGGCGCCAGAATTATAAACTCAGCACCTCTTAAGCAGATTAGATGGCCCTGCATGGCTTTAGTCAGAATTTGCCTTTGAGTATTCCCTTTAGGAGAGGGCAAGAGGCGACCTGTAGCAAGTGGGCGGGAATCCCAACACACACCCTGTAAATGCATGGAATGCCCCCATGTGAAAACAAACGTTTCTATGTGGTAACACCAGAGAGGCCCTGATTTCTCAAAACCCCATTTTCTGCCTCCTGCCTCTGTGATAACAAAAAAAAAAAAAAGCTGTATACAATTAAGTTCAGGATGGGACGTTTCTAACATAGCATCTCCAACACAACTCAGAAGAGTTGCTGGATGATTGAAATTATACTCAACAAATTGATTGACATTCAGTGGAAGCTGAGAAGGGCACATCCTTAACTGACCTCAGAAGGAAAGAGAAAAGCAAGCTTGGGCCTTGCCTGCTGCCTGCTGAGTTCTGGCTCTGTGTCTGGGGCTTGGGCTTGGGACACACCACACACGCACAGTGACACTCTGCCCTGCTTTTGTCTCCACAGAGTTTCTCCACGGCTGATGGAGGTAAGTGCACTCTGCCCTGGCTGTACACAGATGCTTCCCTCCTGGTCCACTGAGTGGGTCTCATGCATACAGACTCACCAGGAGACAGATGTGAAGTGGCCCTTCCTAAGGGCATCCCAGGCAAGGGGCAGCAACCTAGCCGACAAGGGCACCAAGAGGTCCACATTGCCATCGTTACTGCTTCTGCTTCTTGACTTGATACTTCTATTAGCACATTGGCCAGTTGTTTTTGGTTTTTTTCTTCCCCTGTTTAAGCCTCCCTAAAGACTTGGTGTCTGGACTTTTCTTGAAAAGGGTTGGCAAAAGAACATGCTGAAGTCAGAACTAAGTTTCTTACAGGAACCAACCCATCCTCACAAGTCTCCAGGTCACATGAGAGGTGACTTGGTGTTTAGGAAACCCTTCAAAGGCCTCTAGAACTTTCTTTGGAAAGGATAGAGGACCTCTTTTCCATCCTTCTGGGCCAGCAGAGTCTCCCTAACCTTCCAGAGGAACTGGATGAGGCAGAATTTCCCTTCCTCCCATGACATCTGACCCTGAGCCCTGGAGAGTGGATATAGGACTCTGGTACCCCTACTCCCAGCCAGACAGAAGGGACAGGTCCTTCTCCTGCCCTCTCCTTTGCCTTCCTGGGCTGTGGGGATGAACTTGGGACTGTCCTCTGGGCTTCACTGTATCCCCTGACCTCAGCTACAAACTCAAAGTTGCTGCTTTCATCTTGGCCCTCACCAGATGGGCTTTGAAATGCCAGGGCGAATGGGAGCATCAGCTGCTACCTGCTTCTCGTGTGGCTCTCGCACACTCAGCCTCCAGCTCAGGAAGGGGTCAGGGGTCAGAGGGCTTGGCATCAGAACATTTCCCATTGTCATTGAGGGGGGAAAAATGGAGGACCATTTCTTAAAACATGATGATGTATAATGCATTTCTTCTGGATCAGCCATAGACCAGATATTTGCAGGTAGGACAGTTCTGTCTGGTACAAAAGATAGGCAAAAAAAAAAAAATGAAACAACAGAGAAGATATCATGAACCCCCCCCCAGCAAGTAAAAGACCTGGATTTGAGCTCCCTCATAGGTGATCTTTGAGAAGACACAAATGAAACCCTCTGTTCTCAGAACCTGAGGCAAGGGACACACCAGCAGGAACTCTGGGGGAAAAAGACCAACCACATTTCTAGGAGAGAAGCCCAACCCCCTAGGTTGTGGCTCAACTGGGGCACAGATGAAGGGGCTAGCTGCAGGCACGTGGGAATACTGTACAGAGAGCAGCAGAGTTCACGTGTCAGAGAGGTGGAATCGCTGCCAGGCCATGCTGGGGCTGCAACACGAACTCACAGACACTTGCATCTACAGAAGTCATGTTCTCTCATGCTGTGCCCTTTCCTCGTTCTTTGTGCTCCATCCTCTAACCAGGACCTTGCTTGGACTTTTCTCTGATAGTCAAGGTAGGGAAGGAATCTGTATATCCTGCCCCTCAGGATGGTTGTTGGCTGGCATAGATGTCTGGGTAGTCTACTACTTAATAAGCCCAAATGGAGCCATGTTGCAATCTGTTACCCCTGTCTCTTTCCTTTGCATCCCAGAAACCCCACTCATTTCCTCCTGCAGCTTCCCACAGTTTTCTCTGGACCCTGCACACATTCCCAGAGGCAGGAGGCAGCCTGGCAAAAAACTTTGGAAGCCCCAAGATGGGTGAACTCAGGCTTAGAAGGCTATGACTTTCAGGGATCCTCGGGAGGAATTTCTGTGGTCTTCCCTGTCACCCTATGTTGTGACTCCTAACCTCTGTGTTCGTGACTTCTCCATCAGTTGTACCTACTAGCAAAGGAAGAAGTCTGAGGAACGGCACACATGCTAATAAGAATATGATCCATGCCAAGGTCATTTAATGATCTGAAAATAAAACCCCAAATGCATCCCACTCAGGGGACATTGATCAGTCTATTTTCAAATTCTTAATTTCATAGATTCTAAATTGATGAGACCCTCTTAGCGTCAATCAACTGTTGTTATTAAGGCTTAGTAAGAAATTATCCTAGAACAATGATACTGAAAGAAAAACTTCAGTTCCAATGGCATAGACACTCTGGCCAAAGAATCTAGTTCTAGCTTGAACTATGTGAACTGTGTAGATGCTGCAGAGTGTCAATCCCAGCATTCTCTACCTAAGAGTGCTGAGCAGGAAGGTGGGTGCATATGTGTGCGTGTATGCATGTGTGTGTATGTGTGTGTGTATGTGTGTGTGTGTGTGTGTGTGTGTGTTTGCAGACACACACACAATGGCTCTTCTTTGGGTACCCTCTGCATATGATCCCACCTATATTAGAAGAAGTGGTAATATTGCTGAGTCTTTGATGGTGTTTGATGTCATGGCAGCCCTGCTCAACAAGAACAGTTCATTCCACTCTTGATTGTAATTTCCTGATGAAGCTATAATGCGTCCCTCCGCTCTTTAAATAGCATTGTTACCTACCAGAGCCTTCACTGTTTTATGTGAGTATAAATCACATATGTATATGCTTTCTGTGTGATAAATACCGGCACCAAAAAAATCAACTTAGAGGAAGAGAGTTTATGTTGACTCACAATCCAAGGTTACCGTCCATCATAGTAGGGAAGTCAAAGCAACAGGAATTTAAAACAGCTGGTCACATCGCACCCAGAGTCAAGAATAGACAGAAGTGGCTACGTGTCTGCATATCGGAACTCAGTCGCCTCTCTTCATTGACACAGTCCAGGATCCCCTACCTAGGAGATGGTGCCACCCACAGAGGACAGGTCTTCCCACACCAGTTAACATGAGGCAGTCTCCCAAGAGGCTGGAGAGACTGAGCAGCATCTAAGAGTACTTGTTGCTCTTGCAAATGACCCAGGTTCAGTCCCCAACACCCACAATGTCCTCTCCAATTCCAGGGGGATCCAATATCCTCTTCTGAATTCTGAGGGCATCAGACATGGATGTAATACACATGATACACACAGGCAAAACACCCATATGCAAAAAATAAAATAAATCTAAAACAAATTAAGGCAATTCCCCACAGATATGCCTATAGGCTAACCTAATCTAGAAAAACCCCTCATTGAGACGGTTTTCCCAGCTGATTCTAGATTATGTCAAGTTGCCAGTTAAGGTAGCCAGAATAGTATATATCTACCGTGTATATCTAATGTGAAGCCTTGGCCAAAATGAACAAAGGAACATGTACGTCCTGGGCCTATCCCAGTCTTGCTGTTGGATGCTGATCTTAGATTCCTGTCCTGTGCCAGTCTATGGTGTCCTGGAGCCACACCGAAACTTCCAAACTGTGATTGGGAAATCTCGATGTTTGGTTGCCTATTAAGTCTTGTTTCAAGAGTTCTCAGCGGGGCTGCACCTCTAGTTATAGCTACACGTGTTCCTCATAACGACTGCAGTGTTTTAGCTGGGCTGGAACAAAGATGCACTCTGAATTTTTGCCCCTTATGTGATGTGCTTTATCTTCTCTGACAGCAGGGAAAAAGAGAGACCCCTGGTGTTAATAGAAAAGGACACCTTAGTGACTAAGGCCAGCTAAAGGCCATTTGCTATTCTGTGTGCTGAGTTTTCACAGACCTCTTGGCTACGTAACAAATACGGTTTTAGTACTTCCTTCCTTCTCCTCTTCTTCCTCCTCCTCCTTTCCTTCTTCCTCTTCTTTTGTTTTTTTTTTTTCTTTATGAGGGAGGTGTTTTTGTTTTGTTTTGTTTTAAGACAGGGTCTTTCTATGTAGTCCTGACTGGAGCTTACTTTGTAGACCAGGCTGACCTTAAACTCACAGAGACCTACCTTCCTCTGCCTTCTGAGTGCCGGGATTAAAGGTGTGCACCACCACACCTGACCTAAGGTTTGCACTTAATGATACGTTGAGGAGGCTACTCTGGTCTCCCTCTGACATCTCCCTCTCTATCCCTTGTCTCCTAGAAGAAGTCATGTAGCCCCCAGCCCTCCGAGAGTTGTGGTCATTGTGCCTGCATCTGGTGCACATTAGACAAGGGTACTTCCGTCATCCATTCACATCTGGCCAGGAGCAGCCTCCTGGAGTATGATAAGACATAAGCCCTGAGCTACAGGCTCCTTCAGAAGCTCACTCTCATGTCTGTAAGTGGCGTTTGCTTCCAGCTGCTAAAATGTTCACCCTAGCAACGCTATGCTTAGCGTAGAATGTGCTAGACACATGTGTGCTCAATCTCTGCGGTCTTACTTGGTCTATTTAATGGCTTAAACCTCCATTTCATTTGACTGCAAAAGGTCGCACTTGTGGAGGTCCCTCCCATTCTAGAGGTGTATGGAAGTCTTTGGTGAAAGATCTGCAAGTCTGATCTAGTCATCTTCCCTCTCCTTAGCTGCTCTAGTGCCTGATAACTCTGTCATCTTCTCATGAACCGCCATTATCAAAAGGTTCCTAGCCCCTCCAGACTGACGAATATCGAGCTGTTGCTGTCACTGGCCCTGCCTTGTGCTTGCCTGGGGCATGCATCCTCCCATACCTCCCCACAGTGAGAGCAGAGAGACAGCTGCAGTCTCCGAGTTCAGGAGTAATAGATGCTCAAGGTTAGAGAAAAATATTCAACGTTGATATGGCTTCGCAGCCCCCGGCTCAAATCCAGACCCATCTTTAGGGATTCTCCTCCAGGCAGCTTCATAACTGCTTCCCAGCTGACTTCCTTCCTGTAGCAAAAGGATTTTCAGATCTGTCTTTCCTGCCCGGGATCCAGAGCCTGGGCAGCTGGGGAAAGAGAAGAAAATACGAACCTTGCTCCAGCCTAGCGTCTTCCGCCTTGTGCTTATGTCATGTTCCTTGTTTTGTTTGGCTTGGGGGATTGTTTGGGACAGCCTTAGACTAGCCCTGGCTGGGCTCGAATTCTACACACAGTGGCTGACCTCAAACTTGTGGCAGTCCTCCTGCCTCTGCCTCCTGAATCCTGAGATTACAGGAGTGCACTACCATGTCTGTCTGGGGTTTTGTTGTTGCTCTTCTTGTTTTAAGACATGGCATTACTCTGTAGCCTGGCCTGGCTTGGAACTTAGTATGTAGCCCAGGCTGGCTTGAACTCATCACTGTCCTCTTACTTAACCTCCCAGATGTTGGGATGACAGGCATAAGACACCTTATCTTTATTGTGTCCTGTTTTGTTTTTTTTTTAATCCCACGTGGTTGATGTGGAAAAATAAATCCATTGTCTTAGAGAAATTCCACCTTTGCCCTAAGAACACGATGGCTCATTATCAGTACATCCTGCACTGTTTGGACTCATATATGAGTCAGTGCATGGCCCGGTTGCCATGGAGTAAAACTGATCCTAGTCCAGTGTCTGTTTATAGGTCTTTCCAGTGTAAAGGCTAAAAAGGGTGGGGGAGTAAGAAAAAGATCTGAACTGAAGCAACATAATATGTGTAAACAGGGTACAGAGCTAGAGAGATGACTCAGTGGCTAAGAGCACAGGCTCGGCAATCATGAGGACTAGATTTCAGACCCCAGCCCCAGCATTATAAGCCAGGCATCCCTGTAACCCCATCTCCAATTGTGATAGAAACAGAAAGATTTCTGGGGTTTGCTAGCCTCCAACCTAGCCGAGAAAATGCAAGCCCCCAGGTTCATGGAGAGACCTTATCTCAAAGAAATAAATGGAGAGTGGTAGAGGAGACACCTCCTGACCTCTTATGGCCTCTGTGGGTGCATGCATGTATACACACAAACACACACGACTATCCACTCAAGACGCACATATACATTTTTTTTTGCGTTAGGGTAGGTGTGACATGTGAAACAGGTAAAGGGCTGATGGGGGCCCAAAGTGGGAGGAGCTAGAGCTTCCATCCTGGGTCCTGAGTAAACTGTGGGCAGTAAGCCACAGGACAGAATAGAAGAGAAACTGCAGGTGAATAGCAGCACAGACTCTGGTGGGGGCATGTTGAGGACACGGGGTAGTTCCATGCCACTACCACTGAGTGATTATTGGTCCAAGATCCTTGGGCTTAGCCACAATGCATGAAAAGGAGTAGCATCGCACAGAACCTAGCTAACTAGCATCTTCCTTCTTTGCTTTCCTGTTTCTCTCTGGGAGATTCCCAATTCTTTTTGTCTGGCCCCACGACTTTCCTTGTCTTATCCTTGGCATACCTGTCAGTGTTCATCCCCTTCAGGTTTTACCTCCCAAGTGGGCTTGTCAAGGTGTTCATCCAAGTGCAGCTGATGGTCTCCCTCCTTAGTCCAGTGACACACGCTCTGCCGAGCCAGCAGTGAGTTCTCTTGGCGGTGTTATTTGGAACCTCAGCCTGAAGTAGCAAATTATGGGATGAATTCTGGAGTTTGCTCTCGTGTGTGTAAACAGTGGTCTTCTGAATGAATATATCTCCGAAAGCTCTGTTTCTAGTTCAGAGAATATACTTGACCTTCCGCCCGCTTCCCTGGCGTTTATGTTTAGTACAGTCGGGAACTATGTAAACTACAAATCTCTGTTTCTCAAATTTTATATTGATTTAATATAGATTAATTGCTGTATAGTCTCTATTTGTCAATAAACAGTGGATTGACTAAGCTAAATACATATTAAATATATTTGTCACTCTTTCTTATATGTGAAGAAATTATGCTTTGGAAATAACATCATATAAAAATCTTCAGAATGGATTGCTTTTCAACTCACTCAGAAATTTCCTTCCACTATGACCTGGCATTCCGCTTTGCTTTAGTTCTAGATTTTACCGTGAGTGATCTTTATATCTATACTACAAATAAGCCAATTTAACTTACTTAATAATATACATTGTGTACACACTTGGTGCTGGCCTAGGTCCCAGGGAAGTTGTGAGGAGCAGAGAGCAGTCTCTGTTTTCATTGAGTTTTCTAGCCGAATAGAACAGGAAAGACAGTTAAGAATCACAGGAAATGTATTTAGACTAGAGTATGGAAGTACCGTACTGTAGTAAAAAACACAGATGTTCTTAACCTGGAAGGCATGGCTTTATCCCGGGAGTGATGGAGAGGAGGGGTAGTGCTTAGGATGTGTAGGATGTCACACATAGGGCATATTGCACAGGGGTGAGCCTAGAGGCACACGGGAACAGATGCTAGTCTTTTGTGTTATAGGAAAGTGATGACAGTGGCCAGGGAGGGCATAAAGTATTAGGGAGAGAGAGAAAACAAATGAC
The DNA here is from genome assembly GCA_004026605.1 of Ondatra zibethicus. Lineage (NCBI taxonomy): Eukaryota > Metazoa > Chordata > Mammalia > Rodentia > Cricetidae > Ondatra > Ondatra zibethicus. The sequence continues at coordinate 72,318 of PVIU01000683.1, forward strand.
AGCGTTAACAATTTGGAAAAGAAAGCAAGGGGGAAAGTCAGAGCAAACCCTTACAGGCATTTATGTTCATCGTTTGGGAATCATCAGGCAGTGAATTCTAAAGAAATGGTCTAAACCAAGACTATAAACAGCCATGTATGTGACATTGTTTTTATAATTTCCAAAAATATTTGTGCATTTAATTTTTTTGCCAGAAGACGACTGCAGAATAATATACTAGCTGTAGTCCCACATAGTCGACTTAGTATCCAGTGGCTACAACTGAGTCAGATTCTGTTATTGTACAGTAGTAGCACAGTAGCTGTTTCTTTTAAAAAAAAAACTTTTCTTTGACCGGACACTGGTGGCACGGGCCTTTAGTCCCAACACTCGGGAGGTTGAGGCAGGCGATCTCTGCGAGTTCGAGGCCAGCCTGGTCTACAGAGTGTGTTCCAGGATAGGCTCCAAAAAAAAGAAAGAAAGAAAGAAAGAAAGAAAGAAAGAAAGAAAGAAAGAAAGAAAGAAAGAAAGAAAGAAAGAAAAAGGGGGATTAAAAGCACTGGCTGCTCTTCCAGAGAACCGGGGTTCAGTTCCCAGCACCCACATGGCAGCTCACATCTGTCTGTAACTCCAGTTCTAGGGGCTCTGATGCCAGCACACAGACATGCATGCATGCAAAACACCAATGTACATATAAAAATAAAGAAAGAAAATATATTTTTTAAAAAGGAAAGAAAAAAAGAACTGGGCAGTGGTGGCACACAGATGCCAGCACTCAGGAGGCAGAGGCAGGTGGATCTCTGAGTTTGAGGCTAGCTTGGTCTACAGAGCAAGTTCCAGGACAGCCAAGATTGTACAGAGAAACCTTGTCTTAAAATATAATTAATTAACTAAAAAATTGTATGTACGTATATGTGTGTATATATAAATATATACATAATTCAGAGATAAATTCAAATTTTCTGAAAAATAGGTTTTGGCAGTAGGGGACATAGTCTGTCTTTAAGGGATGGGGATTCCTTTTAGTAGTTTCAGAGGGATGAAAGTACCCAGTGGGGCAGGGAACACAGCAGTAGCCATGGTTACTTTTCTCTGCCAGAGGGTGTCAGTGTATCAGACTTGTCTAGCATGTACAAGGTCCTGGATTCAGCCCCAGCATTGCAGAGGGAACAAAGAGTAACTCAGTGTGGTAAGAAGAGAAGGGGACACGCTGTTCTACGCACATCTCAGTGGATGTCCCATGTTGGCTCAGTCGTACCGAGTTCATCATGCCTCTAGTAACTGGGCCGCCTTTGCTTCTTCCCACCATCTGGACTCATTGTCCTAGGTTCTGGAGCTTTCTGATGACTCTTCCCATACACAGATTCTCTTGGGACTTGGGCTCTCTGGCCAGGATCCCTCCTGCCTCAGCTACTCTGCTGACTTCCAGCCGCTGGGCTAACGCTCGCTCGGCTTTGTTGCCGCCGATCCTCTTGTCCGTTATGTAGGGCAAGCAAGCTGCTGTCTGGGCAGTGAACCAGTGCTGGGCCTCCCAACACTGTATCTGTTGTATTCCCTGTTTTCTGCTCCCAAATACAGTAAGCTCGGCTTCCTCTCAGCTCCCTGACCTGCCAGTCTGGTCGACCACAGCGGATCCATCACCAGGGCAGGAAGGGGCCTGCAGAGAGGCTGGTAAGTCCCCAAACCCTTTGGCTTTGACTCCAGGACTGTTTGGGGGCTTGTGCTCTTCTGAGCTTGGTTTGCGAGATAGGTGTCCTCACACAGAGAGACTCCTCCTAGCTCACTCTCAGATGATGCGGCACAGACAGTGGCTACAAAAGGCAGGCCCCTGCGCCATAGGTAGCTGAGGACTAGTAGGAGGGAGCTGTAAAGAAACCACAGGACACTGTCTCTCCAGCTTTGGTGGGAAGGGGACATGTTCTTCTAGTATCTGTGGTTGCTGTGAATCTGTATTGTGTGTACTGTGTCTCCGGGGTTTTTGATTTTCCTCACAGATGTTGTGGGAAGGATTTTCAAGGCTTATGAACCTCTCGCAAGAATCTTTTGAGAATCGAGCTCTTCCTATAATATGAGTATGTACCCCTCAGTCTTCACCTTCCTGGAGTTCTTAGTTATTGGGGGATAGTTAGGGGCTGGCAGACAACTAAAGAATGCGTGCCTCTTGCTCATGTTTCTGACAGTGGGCCCCTGTACAGACTCCATATTTGTGAGTGTAGAATATGAAGAGCCACACTCAGAGATGTGCCCCAGAGACGAGAGTACGGGGATGCAAACAGTAGATCTCCCCACCAACCCGTTTGCTCTGCTCAGAAAGGTGGGTCAGGGTGGATGAAGGACCAAGTTGCCCTGAGCCGCAGTCAGTGGCAGTACAGGTGGACTCAAACATGAACACTGGGTTTTGGTTCATCTACTCGAGTTAAACTCACGTTTAAAATAAGTCTCATAATAACATAGTTAATAAAACAAAATCATCATGGGCTTTTAGACCAGAATAAACCTTATGTAGGTCAACCTGAATATTTTTTTTGAAGCCAAAAGTCCCTCCGTATTTTAATATAAGGCAAGATTAAAAGCTAATTGTTGACCTAGGTGGCGTATCCATGGACTAAATTTCAATGTCTAGTAGACATCTCTCAACACTTCATTATATTTTGTTTTTACAAGAATTCTGAAGCCTGCTGGGGTTGTAAGTGGCATTTGGCCAGACCCAGAATAGGTCCCCATCCCTGGAGATCTAGAGGAGGATTAAGCTGGAATCTGAACCTTGTAGCTCTTCTACGAAGATGCACTCGCAGGCTTGTTGGGGACTCTTCCAAGTGGCCAGGGTGTATGTTCAAGGTCAACTGGGGAATAGGTGTTGAAAAGTCACATCTTCCTATTACTACAGATTTGGTGCTGATGGATCCTGGTAATCTGTGGCAAGAAGCTTTTCTCTTCTTCTCTTAAAAGGACATGAAATATGATCCTACTGAAGGGTCGGTCAGTCCTTAGATGGGGTGTTTGTGAGAATTCATGTCAAGAGGTAGAAATGGAGGCCGAGAGTGGTGGTACCCTCCCTTAATCCCAGCATTCCAGAGGCAGAGGCAGAAGGATCCCTTCGGGTTTGAGGCCAGCCTGGTCTGCATAGTGAGTTCCAGGACAGCCAGGACTATGTAGAGAGACCCTATCTTAAAGACAGAGTGGGGGTGTGGGGGTGGGAGGGTAAGGGAAGGAGGGAGGGACAGTGTTGATAATCAAGCAATGTAAAGTATAAAGTTCAACGGTAATGCACCCATGCAACTGAAGCCACATGTAAGACTACACCTTCTCTTACAACTTGACACCCTTCCAATTTGAGGAGACCACAAATGCATAATGACGTATTTTCAGAAGTATAATATGATCAGAGTCTCTTAGAAAGTAAATTCACATCCACATTTATTAGCTAAGGATGTATTTGCCTATAAGTGCAGCTCCCGGAGGTATCCGATATCTTGTGGTCAGTCGGTTTGCCAAGCTGTTTCTTGACCATGCTGTTGCTCATCAGTTACAGTTTGCAGTGACTGCACAGGGCATTCAGCGTACTCAGCAGCAGCATCTGTCGCTAGAATTCTAGGCACAGCCCATCTTGCTTCCGATTGTCCTCTCAGAAATTCATACAACCCAGTCCATTTGAATGTCTCTGTTGAGTGTTATTACCCACGTTCTGATTGTTTCGAGTTTGGAAGGCTTGGGATTCTGTTGAAATGAAATGTGTTTAGAATCACTCACTTTTCAGAATTATGAGGCTCTATCCCAGCCCCTGTCTAAACAAACCCTGGAGCCCTCAAAACCACAGTTCTATCCCTTAGTGAGCAAAGCTTAACCTCCATCCAAGTAGCCCATTCCATCTCCAGTTGGTTCTATTAGAACACTTCCCCTGATAGAACTATCATTTTTCTACCTCCTCTTCCACCTTTTGGTCCTTGTTCTGTACCTGATGCCCCTTTATGACACCACACAGTCTCTCGGTTGCTTTGACAAAACTTCTACCACCTTCCCCTCTCTCCCCCAAACCCACCTCACCTTGTCTTCGGTCTTCTAAACATTCAGTACTCAGAGCCCTCCAGGATACTCTGGGGTAGACCAAGATTCTCTCTCAAAGTGTGATGCTGTGGTCCCAGTGTGTGGGCCGCCATTGCCTTTCAGCATCCCTGTTGAAAGTAAAGCCTCAGTGTTGTTATTACGGGGGACCCCACTCAGCATCACGGCCAGTTCCATGACAGGCAATGTGTCTGAATGCTTTTATCGGAAACATGTCGTCTGTTCCCCTCAATTGCATCCATGCATTTCACATAGAAGAGCCTTCAGAATGCTTTTGTTTGGGTGGGTACACATGTGTGCAGGTACACACATGTGCACAGCTGTGACAAGAAGGTAGAAATCTAAGTCATGTGTCTTCTTCAGTCATTCTGTTTGTTTGTTTGTTTGACATGGTTTCTTGCAAAACCTAGTAGTTATTAATTTAGCTAGACGGACTGACCAACAAACCCCAGAGATCCTCCTGCCTCAGTGTCCCCAGCACTAGGATCAGAGGCACACACTGCCATTCCTACTTTTTAAGGTTAATCCCAGGGATCCAAACTTAGGTCCTCATGCTTGTGAAACTGCCACTTTACTCACCGAGCCACTTCCCCAGCCCCCACTCAGCGCTTTTATTTCTTACTCTCAAAAGAGAAAAATAAGAAGGAGCTATGTGTCAATCTGACATGACCATTAACAGTTAGTTCCTCTTGGTAAGTCATCTCCCTTGAGTGTTGAGTTTTCCAGAGCTGCAGCAGGAAGGAGGGAAGAGAACAGTGTCATGATTTGACCACTAGGCCTCTAGTATTCTTTCTCATTTCCAACCAGAAGCCCTGGTGTTTGCATGTCGTGTTTCTGCAGTAGATTTGAATCGAGGGTTTAATAGTTGTGAAAGCAGAAAAACTCTTTCTCTGTTGCTAGGGGTTTTGTAGTTCTTGATTTACGGTACCTCACAACCTTGCTTTTCTTCATGGTTGATTTCCACCTCAACTATGAAAGGCTGACCTTAGTTTTCTCCATTTTAGGGATAAAAGCATTGCAGGTTGCAGCCAAAGTCAGGGCACTGAGGTTACATGCACCACTGAAGAGCTCTTGGTTCTTGGCAACCTTAAATCAACACCCACGGGCATCGTCAGTCACTAAGATCTGATGACTGTCCCCACACCCAGAGCACATGTTTCCATCTGTCCCCAGAAACACAGCACCTTTGTGATCTACATGTACTTTATCTCCAATGTTAGCTCATCTTCCCAGAGACTTTGAATTAAAACAAAAATGAGCTTGCACTGATCGTTTTAGTGTGATGGTTCCATACTGGCACGTGGTGGCCTCTGCGTGTTGAAAACTGTCTCTGAGTTAGGTTATCCTGCACGTTACACTCCTATGGAACCTAGCATCTCCCCTTTGTAAAAATCAAAATTCTGAGTGCCAACCTCCAGCATCTTCTAAGACGCTCAGAATTCTTGAGGTAAAACCACTGGGGACAGGAATTGAGACCCTGTGCTCAAAACTTAGAGCATCCATAGCCCTGGGTGTTGGATGACTATAGAGACTTGATTCACTAGAGCTCTGTGGTTCCTCTACAGTGTGTTTCTTGGGACTATCCAACCTGGCTTGCTTTTCTTAACCAGAAAGGGGCAAAACCAGAGATTAAAAAAACTTGATTTGTCTTTGTAACCCATCAACATCACACATCTGTTAATATCTATTTATTTATTTTTAATTGTTTGGGTTATTTTAATTAATACAGATTAATTGTGTGAATTTATGGGCTAAAAGGTGATAATTCAGGATAAATATTAAATATGTAATAATCAAATCAGGAATATCAATATTTTCATCCTTGTATAAACATTGACCATTTTTTTCATGTTGGAAACCTTTGAATTCCTTCCTTCTATTACTTCATGAGGTACAACAAATTGTTGTAGACTGTCATTTACTTTATGTGCTTGCTAATTGCTCATTTAACTATTTACATGCTGCTATAAGTTATAAGCATCTTACTGTGCTGTAGAATACTAAGGTCTTTTGGAAAAACAACTGGGTCAAGAAACATTTTTCACGCCTGGTTTTGGAGTAAGAGATTGACCTTTGAGATGAAAAGGAAAAGCCACTCTGAATAAATTCTCTCATTTTTATTGTTGATATCACAGTGGTCAATCTCACATGCCCAACCTCAAGAGAAGGTGTGAACCATATGCTCAGAGGGTTAAGACCACATCCAGGTTTATTTGCTCAATAAGAGCCATATGCATGACTTGCCTGTGAGAGATGACAATGCTGGCTACTGGGAATCAAGAAGATGGCCCCAGCTCAGCATCCTCCACTGTGGGTGACCGTAATGATCTGCCTCCTGCTGCTCTCCTGAGCACCCCACATATCACTGGCTCGTGAGCCACCCAGGCTCCACCAACACTGTGCAAATGAGGGATGGTGAGGCCCAAAGATGGATATGAGCTGGGTACACGGTCAGATACACTGTCTTTCTGCCTCCTTGGACACCTCCCACCAAACTGGCAAATGGCAGTGAGGCATGTGTTTCTACATACACATGAACCTCAGCCACTCCCCCTCCCCCATCTTCTGTGACCTCTGAGAGGCAAAGGAAGTAAGCTAGGAGTTCAAGCCTGAATCAAGGGGGTGCACCATGATGAAATTTTCCATCCTCTTGGCTCACAGTCTTGTTTGTGTGTTTGGACTGATTCTGAAGTGGGGTCCTGCTGGCTGCTCCTCTTCTTTCTTGTGTTAGGTGCTCTTATTCTCTGTTATAGGCAGCTTATCCCCTGACCATTGCTTTCCGTTTCAGAGCTAAGGGGAAAGCCTGGAAGTGAGTCTGAACCAGAACTAAGTATTATCCATGCTCAGACCCATCTCTCTAGGCTGTCCAAAGCCCTAGGCCATCACAAACGTTTCTGTCATTTGGTGTTGGGGACAAATCAAAGAACCAAAATAGCCACTCGTTTGTGTTCCTTTAGAAAATCGAGTCACATTGACCCTTAACCTTTATCAGTAAAATTGATATACTGCCCAGCTGTCTTGCTGAAATAGTAGAAGACGCACAACTGTTCCATGTGCCCCACTCCTGCTGATGTCAGTGCACAAGGTTTGGAAATCAACATCTGGATATCTCTCGCACTAAAAGTGTGCTTCCCGATTCTAAGCAGCCTCTCAAGGCGGCTTTCGTTAAGTCGTCTTGAATCCCATGCCCCTCACCCACCAGGTCCTTTCCCTGGAAACCGTGGAAAGCCTCTCATCAGCTCCATCTCATGTCTGCAGGGCTCCTGCAAAGTCCTGAAGGGGCTCCCGGCCACCAAAGCTCTTTTCTCGCTTCCCCTCCTTTGAGTCTCACCTCTGCGCAGACTGCAGAAGCCCTTCACGTGGCGAGGCCTAAGGACTGTCAGGCCAACTGGAGGTCCTCCGCGCGGCTAGAGGTGAAGGCACGCTGGAGGGGAAAGACTTTGGATAGAAACTTCTTGGCACAGAGTGTTTTAAAATTGTATACACTGAAAACAAAATGCTCTCGGACCTGATGGCACAAGCCTGCAATCCCAAGGCTGGAGAGGTTGAGGCAGAAAGATTGAGCGTTCAAGGCTAGCCTGGGCAACTGAGTATGACTGTGTCACCCCAGCATCTGGGAGGTCCATGCAGGAGGTTCAGGAGTCCAAGGTCATTCTGGACCCCGTAGTGAGTTTGAGGACAGCCTAGACTGTGTGAGACTGTCTCAGGACATAAAATGACGGCTGCAGGCACAGCTGAGCGGTAGAACATTTGCCTCAAGTGCTAAAAGCTTAGCTCAATCCTGGGTGCCCTAGAACAGTTGCAAACACACCAACCAAAACAAAACAAAACAAAAATCCCCCAAAATTCACCAGTAACCCCATGACTCAAGAGGTGGAGGAAGAAGGATGGCAAGTTTGAGGCAAAATGGTCTGCATGGCAGGACCCTGTCTCCAAAAAAAAAAAAAAAAAAAATGGGGCTGAACTTGTAACCCAGTGATGGAGCACACACATAGCACGAAGAGGCCTTGGGTTCAATCCCAACACCGACAGAAACAGAAAATGAGGTTAAAACTGAAGTGATTGCATCTTGTTGGCTCATCGCTGCCCTTGTTCAGATTGGTGTGTGACTGTTTAAGAGCGAAAGCAAAATATGAATCTCGCTCATTAGAAAACCGAGGTAAGCATTCTTCCCTCCTGCATAACTTTCTGGGGGTTTAGCTGACATTTCCATGTTACCATCCAGGCAGCCTAGGCATTGCCTTTGATTGTCTTTGATCAGGTCCGAGATTCTCAGTCGGTCCTCCTAGGTACCCTTTACCAAAGAAGAGTAAATGCAGAGAGAAATTGGAACCACATCCTCAGTGAACCACTAAAAAAAGAAAGAAAGAAAGAAAGAAAGAAAGAATCTCTGTGCTTCCTTTTGAAGCTTACCTTTTACCTAGAAGAATAAAGTACTTGTGTAATATTGTATTTTATAACATAAACCTAAGCCATAACATACTTAAAGTATTCTGTGCTCAATTCTAGAAATATTGAACTGACCGTGTACAATATGTACTTATAAATATGCATATACATACACCCCTAATGGAACTCTGTGTGGTTCTGTCACCATGTCGCGTCACATTTAATAACATTTCAAATGACACACAAGAAATAAAGAGGAATCCAGAGGCCAGTGTGGTGGTCCATGCCTGTAATTCCAGTACCCCAGAAGGTGAGGCTAGAAAGCGAACTTGAAGCCAGCTTGAACATCACACGGATTTTGACAAAGGCATTTGAGGTTGGCTCTCCTACCTGTTGCCTAAGTCCCTCCTCCGCTCAGCAGGAGCTCTCGGTCCCACCATCTGCTTTTCTTTCTCCCCACTAGTCTAGCTTCATTGCCACCTCTCTGCACCCCACCCAGATTTTACCTTCTCTCCCACTGAATTCTTTCTTCTTTTTGCCGCGGACCCACATCACCTCTCCAGAGGAGAACTGCTCACCCCCCGCCCCATCCTCATCCCGCCCCCGCCACCCTCTAGTTCCAGGAGCAGACACAGGTGAAAGGAGGCTGAGTGCAGAGTGATGGAGAAGGAGCAATAATGGACCAACCATGAGGGTTTTCTGGGCAGAGAGATGGACACCTCGAAACATCCCCTTATTAATTATCTGTATCCTGTCACACCAACATAGAAATATTTTGCTCCATGCTCTGTACTGATGACAGGTTAATATATCATTTTGCTCACATGTCATTTGCAGTTTGGGAGATAATTCAATATTCCACCTACCACCGTCAATCATTATGTTAATAGTGATAAAATATATCTTAATCCAAATATGAATTCTTCCTTCAACTGTAATATTTTAAAAACAAGCTTTGAAGTTCATATACAATTGTAAATACCCATTATCTTTTTCTGATCACATGCTGTATGGAAAATCAGGAAACCACCAAGATAAATATCATTTTTATATCACAGTCTTTGTGTGTGAACCCGTGTACCCCTGCCACAAATAATAGTTGGCCTCCCCTAGTGTCACTTGAAAAAAAAATCATTTTCTATGTGCCAAGCAGCTAAACGTTCAACATGGATGTCGTGAAAAGAAGTCATTGGGTTTTCCTTCTGGATCATTAGCTCAGTGTCTGCCTTGAACAGGTTGTATCTTAGCACACAAGTGGCTGGAACAATGTTATTGCTGATTTCTTAAACTGTGGCAAGCATTAAGTGTGAACCTTTCTTTGGTGTTTTATTATATAAAATATTTGTGACTGGTGAAGACCATTTATATCAGGTTCCTTCTATAGAAAAGGTTCTGGGGTAGGAGCTGGTGGTGGAAGATCACACAAAGATGATACGCAAGGAACTAAAAAATAAAAAAGCCATGAACCTGATAAATTATCCCTACAAATACTAGTGGAGGTGCACACTACAGTCCGAGCATGTGGGGAGATTTGGGGTTCAGAGCCACTCTGGACTATACAATCACACTGCTGGGTAAAAATTGTCCAGTCCTCAGAAGAGTTTAGAAAGCGTCCTGGAGTCTTAAGAAGAAAGGGGTGACTTAGGGATGAGAGGTTGGAAGAAAGCATCCGGGAGAAGGGGCGGTTGATTTTGACACTGATGACTATGTCATATGTGGACGCGTAGAAAGTGCAAAGGATTTTGCAGGTCGGAATCTTAAAATCAGGAACTGCTTAGATACAGGGTAGAGTGATTTGGTTCGATGTGAGAGGAAAGGAGAGAGAGGATTTGACAGCTGAAAAAAAGCAACTAGGATCTTCTTACCAGCTGGTAGATAGTCAGAAAAGGGCAGGGGTTTGGGCATTGACAAGTGGGTATGTGAGGCTCTAGGAGATTATCAGAGGAGAACTGGGAAAACAGGTTAGGCAGAAGGACCACAGGCCCAGGATAGTCTGGGCAGTGTTCTGAACGTAATGTGAGGGCTAAGGCGGTCAGTGTGTGTGGAAAGCAAGACAGAGTGTGAGATGAGGAGGAAGGAAGGATGGGGACAGATTCTGACAGGAGCTGGGTGCTGAGCCAGGGAGCTGGTGCTTCACCCACACAGGCAAGAATAACGTTCCTGAGAAGAATAATTCAGACAGGCGGAGCATGGCTACAGGCTCAGCCGACTTCTGAAATAAACGGCCTACTTGTAAACATTTCAGACTCTGTGATCCACATAGTCCCTGTTAGCAATCTCTCCCTCTCGTATTTCCTCTCTCCTACCTCTCCTCCCTCCATCTCCACTCCTCCCTTCTTCCCTCCCTCCATTTCTTTCCCTCCTCCTCTCTCCATTTCCTTCCTCTTCCCCTTCTATCCCTCTCTTCCCTCCCCTTCTCTCTTCTCTTCCTTTTACCTTTCCTCTTCCTTATGTTTCCTTCCTTCCCTCTCTCCTTTTTTCTTTTTGAGACAGAGTCTCAGGTAGCCCATGCTGGTCTCAAACTCCCAAGGCAGTGGAGAGTGATCTTGAATTCCTAACCCTCCTGTCTCCACCTCCAAAATAACTTTTTTTTTTCTTTTTATGCAACCCTCTAAAAAGTATAGAAAACCATTCTTCCTCCTGGCCATAAAAAAACAGGCCTTTGACCTTCTGTCTATATAGTCCTCAGGACTTAAGTGGGAAAACAGAAGTCACTGAAATCTGAAACATGGCTGTTGTGCTGAACAGGGTGGTCTGGACTGGGGCCTGCTAGGCAGAGATAGTAATGAGGAAATGGATGGGAAGCCCTGAAGCAGATCCTCTCAGTGACTGGATGTGAGAGATTAGAAAGAAAGTGTAGATCAGACATGGTTCAAGGCTTCTGACTTAAAGACTAAGCACCTAAAGTGTGGTACTGGTGTCACCTCACACCAAGATGAGGGAAGAGTTGAGAGAAGATGTGATGGTCTCTCGGCTGCTGAGCCCAGCGTGTCTGGGTACCATCTGGGTGAAGGGTGCCTGCAATCAGGTGACTCTGTGGGCTGCTACCTCATTCCATTTCAACATGTGTTTCACAGGGAGCCTCTGAGGGGATGAACACAAATGTTGGGTGTCCTGAGAGGCTACAGGACAAGAGAGAACACTACTTAGAATACCAACCAGCACTGGGATGTGAGATGGTTGGGGAGTCTGGTGCCTTGGGTGCCACTCTTCCTTAGCCTAGGCAAAGGGAAAGGAGAGCCTCACAGTGGTGAGCATCAGGCATGATATTGAGTGGAACAGATAAAAGGAAAATATAATGAGACAAAGTCATGAGCCCTAGCACTATTTGGAGAGGACTGGACAGAGCACCAGGCAGTGGTGGAGCACTCCTTTAATCCCAGCACTCAGGAGGCAGAGACAGACGGATCTCTGTGAGCTCGAGGCCAGCCTGGTCTACAGAGCGAGTTCCAGGACAGCCAGAGCTGTTACACACAGAAACCCTGTCTCAAAAAACCAAGAGAGGAGAGAGAGAGAGAGAGAGCAAGAGAGAGAGAGAGGGAGAGAGAGAAGACAGAGGGCCTTTTGGAGCATCATCCTCAGTTCCCGTGTTACAAGCATCGTGACAGCCTGCCCTTTCACTGGCTCCTTTTAGAAGTTTTGCTAAGTGGGGCAGATATGCTCCATCACATGTGATTTGAAAATAACCCGTGATAATGACTCTGTGACTTCCGTATGGTGCTGTGGCCACTGAGCCATTTGAAGGATGCTTTCTGTCCTACAAAGAATCCATCCAAGTCTTGCCTTATGGTAACTTTACACTCCAGCTCGAGGTCAGATAAGGACTGGATTCCTCTTAGAGCACACCGTACCAATGCTTTCCGATTCTTTCAGTTTCTGCAGAGTAGCTGATCGTACTGTAGAGGAGGACAGCTGTGTCCCGCCTGCAAAACACTTGGCATCTCCTCCATTAACAGGTTCAAAAAAATGTAGAGAAAAATATAGGCACATATTTGATGAAAGAGTTGGGAAAATGACTGTAAGCTTCTGGAGGGTAGGCGCATCTTTGAAATTGTCTCTAAGCCTAGGCAGAGCTCAGTCAAGATCACATGCATGTTGCTGACCTTCCCCTTAGTCTGTCCTCTTAGACCTGAAGTTTCTTACTTTAGCTGTTCTCCTAAAGAGTCCAAGTTCATTGAGATGCGGTGACTATATGCCTCTGTTTTCCCAGTGCATTAAGCTGCTGTGTGAAGAATGTGCACAGCTGCCTCTGTCCACACTGCACGCCTCATGCTAACATTCAGGATGCTTGGTGGTTACAATAGAAAGGGCACACATCACTTTTTTTTCTGTCTGTTTGGCAATTAACCATTCACTGGCTTTTTTTGTTGTAACATGCACTTCCTTTCTCTTGTTTTCATTCAAGCTATATACGCCATGGAAATTAATGTGGAGACAGACAAACAGACAGGAGAGACCAAGATTCTCTCTGCATCCACCATTGGCCCAGAGGGGGTCCATCAGAGAGGAGTCAAAGTCTATGATGATGGTACCAAAGTAGTGTATGAGGTGCACTCAGGAGGCACCGTGGTAGAAAACGGAGTCCACAAATTAAGCGCAAAGGATGTGGAAGAACTAATTCAGAAGGCCGAACAATCAAGCTTCAGGGGACACATGTCTGAAAGGACTGTTGTTGCAGATGGGAGCCTGGGCCATCCCAAGGAACACATGCTCTGCAAAGAAGCCAAATTAGAAATGGTGCAGAAATCCAGGAAAGATCATGCTTTGGGAAACCCTGGGCAGCAGGCTCAGCCCTCCAGCACGGAAGGGCCAGAGGCAAACCTGGATCAACCCGTTACCATGATTTTTATGGGCTACCAAAACATTGAAGATGAAGAGGAGACTAAAAAGGTGCTAGGCTACGATGAAACCATCAAGGCCGAATTAGTCCTGATTGATGAAGACGACGAGAAATCGCTAAGAGAGAAGACAGTGACGGACGTGTCCACCATTGATGGGAACGCAGCGGAGCTGGTGTCCGGGAGGCCCACGTCGGATACCACAGAACCCTCATCCCCAGAAGGCAAGGAAGAGAGCCTGGCCACAGAACCAGCCCCAGGTACCCAAAAGAAAAAGCGCTGTCAATGCTGTGTTGTCATGTGACCACTTCTTTCTCCTTCCCTTTCTTCCGGGCAGCCTCTCTACTCTCCACCTCTTAAATAGAGCTCACTGTACCACTAACTGCGATACTGTGAACTGGAAGCAAACACCTGCCTTGCCTCACAGTTGGATTTGCTTTGATCTCTCACTCACATCTTTCCTTCTCACTTGGGAAACAACGTGCATGTGTGTGCTTCATTTTTTTTCTCCCCAAGAACTTACTTTCTCCTCTAAGTCTTTCCTTGTGTCTTCAAGAGTGAATCAGTGCGGTACTGCTCGGTTGGAGTGGACTCTTCACAGCGACTGGTTATCTAATAGCCTTAATTGACTTGACTGGACTCAAACCCGTTGGCACCGGGGGTTTTCATTTTGGCGTGTGCTCCTCTAACATAGACACATACACACATACACTGCCATGCCCCTGGCTTCTCACCTGCCTCTTTTGCCGTGTGGATCTTTGTTTTTATATCTTGTGTAGCAAAATGCAGTGGGCTCTAGCTGGTTGCTAGCGTAGCCAAAAGTGGACCCTACCTTAATCTGGCTGATCTAGGATGACACGTTTTCTTTGCTGCCTTACCGAAGCTTCCAGACTACAGTGTTGTGCTTTCCCTTCTGTTAAAACTGAAGCGAAGTTGACTCAAAAGCAAAGAACCCAGCGCCTGTCCCAGCTAAAGTGTAGGGACTGATTTAGCCCCTGCCTGTCAGCAGCTCTTTCTCTTCCTGTGGCTTGCCCAGAGAAGCCTTTGTACAGGTTTTTCTAAGGACCCCAGACCCCCATGGTTTTCAGCATCTGTAGTGCTCACTAATCCATAAGCCTTGTTCCCATGCTCCCCCAAAATGTAAAGTTTTATATTGTTTTTCTTTCATGGATATTTTCTGATTGAATTCATCTATTTTCAAAGAGGGGATCATTTTGAGAAGTCTCTCTGCAGTGACCATATTTCTTAAAACAGTCTTTCTGACCAGTGGGGGCTGCCATTACACCCCTACCGTATCCAGGATGGTGCTGTGCGCATTAGCGGTTCGTCTCCCCAGCCCAGCTGATTAGTCTCGCATCTGTGCTTTTTAAAAATTACTTCTTTATGTCCCCATGGGTAAGAGAATGTTTTGGGTAACTTCAATGTGTAGTTTTCTCCACTCTTCGAAAAAAAAAATCCAAGCAATGGTGGCACTTGAGGAAGATCTCTGTGAGTTCAAGGCCAGCCTGGTCTACGTAGTGAGTTCCAGGACAGTTAGGGCTATGTAGAGAAACCCTGTCTCAACAACAATAAAATAAAATAAAATAAAACAACAAAGGTTTTTCAATGTCAAAAATGTTGAAAGAGGAAGAAAGATCTTAAATTCTTCCACATGGTCTGACTGAGTGGCAAATTCCTAGGTTTCTTAAAGCTTTGTTTTTTCAATACCTGAGAATTCTAAAATATCAAGGAATTTTTTTAACCTAAAACATGATGAACAGCCCTTTATATACATTGTTATTTAAATACATTGTTATTTAAATACATTGTCCCCAACCCGGACAGCCATGTGGTTAGTGGAACCAAAGGGAAGGAATTTAGAAAAAGAACCGTAGTCCAGGAATAAAATGAAGTGGCGATGTGTTCATTGATTTTAAATTAAAAATAGCTTTATTTACCCAGACATTCATAATATTCTCACAAATCAATACCAGAATCATGTATGCTCTCATGGAATATAGCCTCAAGAACCATATACTTGATCTCCCACATCAAGTCTCAACATATCTGAAAAATAGCTCAGAAAAAAATTCTAAGGAAGCCTGGAGAATCACAGTACAGAACCAACTAAATTTGTTTCATTTAGCTTCTCTGAGGATAAATCTGTTATTTTGTTCATTTTTTGGCTTAAAGTTATATTTATTACGGTTAAAGAGAAATGACATTTTTATCTTTTTTTCTCAAGTCATTTCATTTTTATTGAGCACGTGAGTCATTTTTAATCTTTAATATGTAAACAAGAAAAAGGAAGGAAGAGCAAAAGAATGAACTAAGTTTCTCAGTTTGTCCCCTCCGTGGTTTCCCTGAGGGAACTGAAGAATTGTCACTAGGTCTGGGCTTCGCGAGCACAGCTGCCGTAGAATGCAGCGACTCTGTGGTCTGGAAACCTGGTTCCAGGGCCACAGCCCTTTTCCTCCACAGGTGGTTAAATAGCACACAAGCCTGGACAAACCCATTTCCACAACAGGAGAGACTAGTCCCCGTGGCTTCAGACAATCTGTCATTTTAAGAATTCATTTGGGAAATTTACAATCTAAAGGTTTCCTCTGCCTATCTCTTTCGCTTTCCTGGGGATTTGGACTGCTCATTGTGAGGTTTCAAAAGCACAGTGAGGGAGTGGATGGCAGAGCTCAGAACCCCCTGGGCTTGATCTTTGGAACTTCTTAAGAAAACTACTTATCTATGAAGACAGCAGTCTGTACCTCCCACTCTTCATAAGAGCTCAAGGACCAAGGATGACCCTGCCATCATCCGTTGGTCATTATCATTGTGAGCAAGTCACTGGCAAACTGTGAGTTCGGATTTGCTCTAACGTTTTGTTGTTAAAAATATCATTTATTTGAAGTAAGAGATAGTGCCCTCATTAAAACTATTTGTGGCTATAGTAAATGAAAGTATGTTTGAATATGGCGGATGTTTGCATACTATTCCAGTCTGTGTGGGGAATTCAGGCTCAGCAAATCCTCGATCAGCCCATCTACAGCATCAAGTTATGGCCTTGATGATGAAAATGTTAAACAGGATTGTAATCGTGACTCTGCCATTCCCATGACTATTAACAGTCCCTGTCTGTCTGCCCCCCCCATCTGTGGTATTACCCCTTCTAGAAGCAAAGTATGTGGTTGTGTGGCTGCATAACCATAGTAAAGAATCCATGATGATGTTGCCAAACCACAATCTTGTTTGGAGCTAATGTTAGTTAGGATGTTCATTAAAATATAACTCATTTCACCCGATGTAGTGGAGCACACCTTTCATCCCAGCATTAGAGAGGCAGAGGCAGGAGATCCCTGTGAGTCTGGGGTCAGCCTGATCTATAGAGTAAGTCCAG
Source organism: Ondatra zibethicus (assembly GCA_004026605.1). Classification (NCBI taxonomy): domain Eukaryota; kingdom Metazoa; phylum Chordata; class Mammalia; order Rodentia; family Cricetidae; genus Ondatra; species Ondatra zibethicus. The sequence goes on from PVIU01000683.1 coordinate 88,956, forward strand.
GCTAACCAGGGTTACAGAGTGAGATCCTGCCTCAAAAACAAAAAAACAAGACAAAAATGTACAGAAACACATATATGTGTGTATAATATATATGTGTATATATATATATATATCATTCAATCAGTTCCTTTTTAAATAAAAGAGACAAAAAGGAGGAAAGGGATATTGTTTATTTTTATTTCAATGGTATTTAATTAGACCCTTTGACAGTTGCCATGGCCGAGTCTGACCCTGCATATATATCTAAAGAATCTTCATAACTTGAATGTTCTTAACATCTTTTTCTTAGGGCATTCTTTTTTAAACTTTTACACACAAGTGTATTATTTTCCTTATGTAACAACAAAAAACAAATTGCTTCTCAGATGGTTTGCTGATATCCTGTGATTCCACTTATCGTTGGCAGTGTCCAGGAAAGGGCCAAAAATTCCCTTCTGTATTGAGGCTTTACAAAAAGGGAAATGCGTAGATCGAGAGCTTCCCAGGGATACAGTATCATCTCTGGGACAAAACTCTGGAGGCAAACTCCTTCACTTTCTGAAGAAGTTTCTTTCCAGGAACCACAGAACACTCCTGAAAGCTATAAATTACTTAATGCTAGAATCAATGGTTATCAGAAAAGCAAAGGACAGAGTGAGGTAGTTGATGGAGGTGAAATGTCGAAGCTCTTGCCTTGGCCCTTCCTTCTTAATGAACCCTGTCCATTTAAAACATAGATGAAAATAGGCAGAATGTACAATGGGGACACATTTTGTTGGCATTGCTCTTACTTAAAACCTAGGCAATGGGTTACCTCTGTTTGTGGCTATCCCACTGGAGAATTTAACTCACTGGTGTGCCCTTCCCTGGTAAATGTACCCCCATCTCCAGCAATGTCAGTTTACAGTTTAAGCCATTCCAAGGTGAACAGTTTCATAATGTATTTTTGTAATACTTACATTTATAACTGAATCCATAAATTCCAAGCATTTTAAAGAGATAGGTTTCAAAACTTTATAAATATGCAATTATTTGAAGATGCCATGGTATCTTAATTGAGGTGTATTAATTTGGACAGACTGTGGAAGCATCCTTTGTTTTACTGGGTTAGTAAATACCGCAGGGCCTTTGACCCTATGGGTACATAGAAAACAGCTCAAAACAATGAGAAAAATTGGATCTTAGGTTTTTGCTGGCAGTTCACCTTCATAGCCCAGCATTTTTTAGGATTTACCAGGAAGACTCACTTGTATATTGTGGGGAAAAACTAAAATCCCTCCTTAGAAGAGTGTGGTTTTTTATAGCTTCAGCAAACTTGTCAAATCCCACTTCACTAAAACCCCAAATGGTGCTTGTTTGGATGCAGAGGGGTATAAAGATTACATCCTGAAATATTTAAAAGAAAATTTCACTGGTGATCCCCCGGGGAAGTCCCCCAGCTTCATTTTCACAACTTCAGAGGCCTCTGATTCCCTTCCAGTCTAGCATCAGAGGGTCAGAACTGCCACTCAGAAACCTCGCTATGTGAAAACACATAATTGAGGGACCACAGACTTTCTGCATCCGAGACAGCATCTGGACAGCCTTAACTTTTGTAGTAATCATACTGATGATAATAACAATAATAACAATGATTTTTTTTTCACCGCTTCCTTTTACTAAGCAGGAGAGCAAAATATCTCCTGCTGTCAATGACTTTTGTATCTTTTGTGACGGTTTCTAAGTTTCTACAGGCTGAGGTGTGAATGGTCACAATGCTCACTTAGGGTGTTAGTTTTTTTGTTTGTTTTTGTTTTTTGCAAGTCACTGCATTTTTTTTTTTTAAGTCTAAAGAAAAGCATCTTTCTCACCAACCCTAAAATTCTCCCTTGACTCCTGGCAACTCCTTTGACTTGAAAGAACAGAATCCCAGAAAGAAAAGACATACAGGGTGACTTTCTTTTCCTTTCCATGTATGGTTAATGTACTGTATAGCATATATGTTTACAGACTGTATCTGCCTTGTGATGTCAACGCAACGAATGACAAAAAAAGAGTTCTGATGTGCCATTGGGTATTTGCCTTAGCACTGCTGTTTATGTTCTCCTTTTCTGTCCCGTTTAAAAAACAAACAGAAGTCAACGGTTGTACTCCAAAGCTGTACGCACACAACATTCTCTTCCCCGCTCCAGCCCAGAGCTGTGAATTTCATTACGGGAGCTTCAGGCAGAACCTGAAGGTGTGGCCCCAGAGGGCTTAACAGAGGCAGAGCCTGGGCCTTGTTCCTCCCCTTCTCCTAACCGAGTGTTTCTGGTTCCCATCTGAGCCTGCAGGATCACTCTGACATTCCAGGGGCAGGTCGTGGGGGCACACGCCTCTTACACTGACTTTCTCCCTAGACTACCCGCTGTGAGGGACCTTCTCAGGCCCTGGGTCAAGGAGCACAGTTGCAAGCACAATTGGACTGGCTAGAGAGAGCGAGAGAGATAGACTTCTGTGGGCCCCCTTGAGGGCATGTATTTACTGTAGTCTCAAATGAGTAGCATGATATAGGTGGGGGGAAGGAGTCACTATAGAAATGGAATATTTACATTTATGTATTTTTTTAGAGAATAATATTTTTATAGTGGAATCTATATGTATTGTGGAGCTTGAGTTTGAAAACCCCCTCGACTGACTGAGTTCTTTCTCCATTCCCTTATGGTTTCTTTCTGGTGAATTCTATAGCACTAACTCAGATCTTGTGACTCAGCCTCTGCATGAAATCCAAGGTTTCCAACAGATCTGTGCTGTAAGGACTGAGCTTTCCGGGCTTGGTCCAGTAGGTTGTGTTAGTTCGATGGCCCTTTGCACCACACCTTTAATAATACATAACTGCCTTTGGGAAGGAGAAGAGGTTTTTCAATACAAGCGAAACTTAGCAGTGACCCGAGTCCAGTTCTTTCACACACTCAAGAAGTGATTGTTGCGTTTATGGTTAAGGGAACCGTTCCCTTCGGTACATTTACGTAGATGGTATAAGATCCATGAGGTGATGAGTTGGAAGGATATAACCATCTACACTGGTAGGGATGGCCAACCTTTTAACACTGTAACATGATGATGTCATATGAAACATTTCGGGCATTCACTATCTGGGATGCTTGCAGTATATGAGCTGCAGGTTGGCTGTGCCTGATCTATGGTCTATACAGAAATAGAAACGTCCAACTCCCCTCACAGGCCTTGTATCCATTGCTGAGGTTGCACTGTGCTTACAGAGATCTATAGAAACCAGAAAGAATTTTATCTTTATCCATAGATGGGACTGTGAATTGGTAGAGTTCTTGACTCTTTTGCCCAATTTTATGCTAAATTTAAGAGTTCCCATTTGTCACGGTGTGTTTTAGCTGATACTTCATCCATACCTGTTCCTGTAACCAGATGACAGAGCAGGTCAAACCTCAGAGTCTTCCCACCTTTCCTGTTTGACCCCCTTCCCAGACAGCATCCTTCCCTGCCCCAAGTCCAGGATCCTTTTCCCAGCACGGCAAGGTCATAAACGTCTCTTTCTGTTTCAATAAAAATAACCCCCGTAGTTCCTGGGCAAATAATTTTAAAATCTTTATTACCAGAATCCACATCCTGCCCCCCAAAAACAAGCCCAGCTCAAGCCCATGTGTGAACCTCACTGCCAAGGAGACAGCTGCAAAAAGAACTATGCAATTGCCTGAAGGTGCTGCCAGGTGCTGAGGGAAAGCCAGATACTCTTGTTACCAAGGAAACCTCCTGGCTTCCAGACTGGGTGGCAGGACAACACCACTTGGTTTTGCAGTGACAAAGAGGTCAGAGGTCACCAGGCCCTGTCTGCTCTGTACCGTTCTGCATGTAGCTCCACTGAGTTCCATGATATCCTATTCTGACATGCGGGAAGAAGAGTTCTGTCCTTTGCAGGATTCTGGAACATTCTTTCTTCCTTTCAAACTCCTGGCTTAGGAGAGACAAAAATCTTAACAAGGGTTCCAGAAAATGTTGTGTCTGATGCAGCTTTTCAGTTGAATGTAGGTTTTTGACGGGATTTTCAGCTTTACCTGCTCAGTCAGGGTGTGTGACGCGTCTGTATATACATTATTCGTGGTTGGTCGGTGGGTGGGGGGCTGGGAGTCTGTTGTGCTTACACGAAGTAGACTTGCTGGGCTTAGCTGCTGTGCTCTGTAACCTGAAGTGTACTTTGACTGTTCTGTATCCTCCAGATGAAAACAAAACAACAAAAACCAACTTCAGAAAAAATAATAATAATAATCACTGCCAGCAACATCTGATGCTGTATGTGTAGCTTCTCTCTGTTCCTCTGTACAGTATTAATAGACAATAAACTGCCTTTTCACCGCACCCACCTCTCCGTGTCTGATCCCTAATTCTTTCCCCTCTCACTTGCTCTAAATGGACTTATGGCTTGACCACGTTGGAGGCACCTCCAGTCACTCCTTACAACCTAAGATGAATCCAATAGCTCCCATACTGCAGATTGTTCCAGAATCACCTGGGTGTGCCTAGGATTGATAGGAAAACCTGATCCTTCCTATGGAGCATTGATTCCTAGAGGCAACTGTTAATCTTCAATCTAAAGGATGTTTCCAGTGATTCTGATCCGTGTATTTGGGGGCCCCTTGTAGCCTGCCTGTTCCAGCTGGTTTCCACACTCACCGATCCAATCTCTCCGCATTACTCTCTCTGGCTTCTTTTTACACATCTCTTTCCACACCTGTCTTGTTGGGTTTGTTTTTCATTTTTCTTGCAAGCCCCAGCAGCGGCTCAGACAGTTATCTGTTGGGTAAACTCGGGATTCCCCTTAGGTTAAGTGAATAGTCTTTGTTCAGTGTGCTCACTACCCAGACATTCCCAAACACGTACAGTTACTTGTCTCTCCTGTTCATCACCATATCCATCTACTTTACCTAGAACAGGACTGACGAACTTTTCTATACATTAGCAGATAGGAAATGTTTTGGCTTTGTGAGCCGAGTGGTCCTTGTCAGAATTGCTTACCTCAGCTCTACCTGACATACAAACAAGAGAATGTGGCCGGATTTTAATGAGCTAATTCACAAAGCAGGCTTTAGGCCCTGTCTGGCCTAGTGATTTGTAATTTCTCCTCTTTTGGACTAGGTACTCAATACAGAAAAATTAAATTGTGGCACAAAAGAATAAAAAAATGTAAGTGACGCCCTTACAGAAGTGTCACAGAAAATTGTGTCCTTGGAGGACATTAAGTAGATTAAATTAGTTGAGGATGCCTATCCATTTGGATTTCAAGGTGGATTTGGGGGATGTCTTTATGCTTGGAAAGTAATGGAAGATGGAACTATAAAAGGTACCTTGTAGGCTATCTAGTTACTGGATTGGAACTGGTAAGAATTTCCACCAATACAGAGTGGAGGAAATGCAAAGACATCTTCTTCTCAAAAGTGCTAGAGATGCTGTAACTACTTGGCACGTATCTAAGCATTTAGCCCAAGTGTTTGGAGACCCATCTGCTGTCCGAGCCATCCTATGTTGTAGGTGGTGGGGCTTTCTTTTTATTTATCTATTTGTTTATTTAATCTTATTTTGTGTACATTGGTGTTTTGCCTGCATGTATGTCTGTGTGAGGGTGTCAGATCGCTTGGAACTGCAGTTACAGAGAGCTGTGAGCTGTCGTGTGGGTGCTGGGAACTGAACTCAGGTCATATGGAAGAGCAGCCAGTGTTCTTAACTGCTGAGGCATTTCTCCAACCCACGGCAGGGCTTTCTTTATGTTATTTCCTTGATGAAAAAAAAATTATAATGTCAGTTGGGTAGTGGTAGCACACAGCTTTAATCCCAGCATTTAGGAGGCAGAGGCTGACAGATCTCTGTGAGTTGGAGGCCTGTCTGGTCTAAAAGTACGTTCCAGGACAACCAGATCTACACAGAGCAACCTTGTCTCAAAACAAACAAACAACAAAAAAATTATAACTTGAAACTTGTAGGTTTGGACTACAGCCATGACAGTACATTACAATATGTAACCCACAGCTCTAGGGCATCCTGACAAGGAAAAATATCAGAACTTTGGCAAGGAATCCAGTTCAGCACCCTCAAGGCTGATGGGCAGGAGGCATCCCCCTTGGAAGGGTAGGATTTTCTTTAATCCACCAACCCTGTGAGGCTGACATTATCGCTGTTAGGGACATACTAAGTATTCTACCCACATAGCAGTGCAAAACATTGATCAGGAGTTCCAGGAGACAAGTTCTGCGTTCAGCCTTCCACTTCAAACTCGTTGTGAAGGCTCTCTGTCGCAGAAGTGGAGTAAGGATGACCATGAAATTGGGTGCAGAAAGACTGGGAAATCAGGAGTTGTTCTTTCCAGAAAAGACAGTGTGACACCAGTTATTTGAACCTTTAAACACTTGAGGAAATGTTTGGCGATAATGGCGCCCCCTGTAGGCTGGGAGGTGTCTCTGCAACACTGCCTCACCAAGGTGATGTCAACATCTGCTCATTAGAAGTCCGATTCAAAGGTATTCTGCATTGAAGTTCAGATGTAACTGTTCCTCTGCTTTTAATTTGTACTCCTTGATTGGGTTTCTTAGGTCTGGTACTTGCAGGGCAATGATATTCTTTAATGCTCACTCCCTTGTCTTACTGACAGTAAGAATGAGCATCTCAGACAGGCCGCTTGGAGAACAGGGAGGCAACCACCTTTCCCTCCAAGTTTTAACCAAAGGCCGGTCAAATGTAAAAGTGATGATTAATATTTCCAGTTTTCTTTTTCATGATCGTTTCATGGGGGTACTGAAAGCATGGGCTCCAGATGCCTACTCTGATTTTTAGAAGTTTTTATTATGTTCATTTATTGGGAGGTGGAGGTCCGAGGGCAGCTTGTGGAGTCAGTTCTAGCCTTCTCCCACTTGGGTCTCAGGGATTGAACTCTGGTCCTTGGACTTGGCAGCAGACACCTTTACTGATGAACCATTTCATCAACCCCACTGACCTATCTATTCTTTTCAGGTCAGGGTCCTTCAGTCAGGCTGAGGACAACCTCAAGGTGAGGACAATTCTGCAGTCTGTATGAACTGCCTAAGTTAATGTCACACAAGGAACAAGACAATTTTGCTTTTCCTGAAATGCTAAGTAATGGCCCCATCTCAGAGACCCCCTACCCAGTACCCCCACAACTCAGGACTTTAGAGCATCAAGTCAATTATTTTGACCTTGTGCACATACCAGCGTGTGTGATATTATTTAATATTTTGGCCCATATAAACTTACTCAAGACTGAACTTTAGTGCACTCACTTAAATAGCTATCACACGCCATAAAAGTAATTCAAAATAAAATTAAATGAAAAATCATTAATTTCCAGATGGCTACTAGTCAATGAAATCACCTGAGAACAGCTCTCTTGTGGAAAGAAAGAAAGGAAAAAAGAAAGAAGAAAGAAAAAGTGCAGTAGACAATATGGTCATAATTATTACTCTATGTCTACCATGATCAGGCAAAAGGAAAGAAAATCAAAAGGGCAGCTGTTCTCTTGGCGTGTTCGTCACTGTTCCATACTGCCAGCCCCCGCTCCAAATCCAAAGAGACACTTCCTCCCCTGTATGGATTTTTAAAAAGTAAAATCCCAGTTTCTCATTTCAAAGATCAGAGTGAGACACATGAAATGACTTGCTCAAAGCGACAGGAAGAGCAGGGACAACCAAGGTTCTAGCACAGCTTAGGGTGACTTCATGCTCTCTCTGCTGAGCCAGGTGCCTGTCAGCCCCACTGGTCCTTGCTTAACAAACAAGTGGAGCACGTCAGCCAGCCGTCAGCCGCACGTTCAGACTCTGCGGCAAGATCCGGACTGCTTCACCAAAGAGCAGTAGCATCTGTTTGGCCAGCGCTGACTTGGGCGCAAGCAGTGTTTTTACCCGCAGATCCGATCTGATTGGCTCCTGCTGTGTTTCCTGAAGAAACTGGATGGCAGATGTGGGGTTGCAGGGAGCCGAGGAAAGGGGAGCAGAATGCAAACCTGTGGGGTCTCTGGTGGGCTCATGGTTTCATGGTAAAGCATGCTCACCTTGAGCTTCAGGAGGTCTTTTCCCCGGTGCCAGCTCAGAGAATTATTCTTCAAGAGACAGGACTTGGTGTGAACTGTGACCTGGCTGGTCACAAGGGAATAAGGGGAGCTGAGTAGAAAAAGCAGCACCCTCGGGGCTTCTTGCTTCTTATTGCCCTCCCTTCCCGTTCCTCCCCCCGCCCCTCCCCCACCTTCCTTCACCTTTCTCTTTTCTGTCAGATGAGCTGTTTTCTGCCTGAGATCCCATCTCTCCTTAGTCCATTTTCTATGGCTATAACAAAATACCCGAGACTGGATAATTTATGAAGTACAGAAATTTATTTAGCTTCCGATCTGGAAACTGGAAAGTCCGTAGCTACCAGTACTAACTGTCATACCATGGCGGAAAGGTGAAAGGGCAAGCAGGTAAATTCAGAGGGACACATTGGATGAGCACCTTCTCCCCGGATAACATCCCTGTGTCTGTAACTAACACAGTCCCTGGAGAGCAAGAACTCACTGCTTTGAGAAAAGACTTGATTCCTCTTTACCACCTAACCAAACACAACTCAAAGGCCCCACCTCCAGATCCACTAGAGTGGCTGCAGCTCTCAGGGAGCGAGCGTCTTAGAGGAGACAAGCCACACTCAGAGCTCAGCACCATCTGCAGGGCCAGGTAAACACTGGAGGGAGTTAGAGAATTCTCAGGAATTACTGTTCCCTGGAGTTCTATGGTTTTGGTTTTGGTTTCTTGCTTTTGATGTAGCAGAATTTGGGAGACTTTTTGAAAAAACAATAATGATGAGGGCCTCTCCCAGAGTTCTCCATTTAGTTGGTGCCTGGGCCAATCTGAGGCATTTATTATATATTATGCTACTTGCTGTGATGATATTAATTTCTTAAGCTTATTAAGGTAAGTCTGCTGCATATCTGGTACTGGGAACAACACCTAGAAGCACCTGGGGTAGGCAGACATAGTACAGGTTCCTTCTGACCCTCTCTGCTCTTACAGGAAAGGGAAGTTGTGGGCTTGGGATTCGAGAATGAAGTAAAATCCAAAGTGTGGCGTTAGCCAGTGGGACACCCTCAGATGATCAATTTCAAGCTATCTGATAAAACAACACCTACCTTACGGGGCTTAGACTATTTTAAGTGGGGTGTAGTGGCACATTCATGGAAGAACCTTCCAGGCAGGAGGAAGGGACTACAGCCTGAGTTTGGACCATCTTCGTTAGTCTCACAGGTAGGACCTAAGGCCTCTGAAAGGACTGAAGCAGTAGCTGGAGGCCAGGCCGTGGATGGTCAGATTGTCCCTCTACGAATAAATAACAGCCTGCAAGTTCAAGGGCAGACCACAGACATGCCAAGCTGACTCACACAAGGGTCTTGGTTTGGTTTGGTTTCCCTTTGTGCCAGGAGCCAATCACGCCCACATTTTAATCTTCTCTTGAAAACTCAGATCTAACCAGCTGGGACCCACATGTCCAGGAGGCAGGAAGTTCTTGAATGCTTGCTAGGCTACAGGAGACCCTCTCTCAAAACAACAATAATAAAGATAATTGAAAGAAGGGACTTGAATAGATTACTTGTATATTGTTCATTGCAGTAGTCTTCCAAATAGTCATAATATGGTCAAACCCTCAGTTGTTCAGCAGCAGATAGCTATGATGAAATATGATATGTCCATGCAGGGAAATATTATTCAGCCATGGAGAGGAATGAAATCCTGAGGTATACTGCACACAGACATTGCCAAATTATGCCAATTAAGTGATCCAGGCAGCAAAGAGGCAAATGTTGTATTGTTCTACATATGTGTGTTTCCCACACAGGTAAAAGTCGTGGAGACAGAAAGTAGGAAAGAACTTACCAAGGACTAGGGAAGGGAAGACTGGGAAGTGAGTGTTTAATGGGGGCAGACTTTCTGCTTGGAATGAAGTTCCAGAGGAGGGCCGTGGCTACAGATGCACCACAGTATGGATATACTCAATACTACTGAACTGTGAACATAAAGATAGTTAAAGATGATATTAAGTCCTATTAAATGTTCATTACATTCAGAGATAGGCTCATACTTAACTAAAGGATGAATTTGCCAAATGAGAGAGAGCAGCCAAAGGAGGAGGCAAACTTAGGAGGGCAGGGATGTGCCAGCCAACTGCAAAGCAGAGTGAGGTTTGAAGGAGACTTGATGATGAGGCTGTGCCATAGTCTGATGTCTGTTGGATATTGGAGAGGAGACTGGATTTCAAGGGCTTTGGAGTTCAAGGTGACCTGTTTGGTTGCTGGGCAAGGCAATGGCCCTAGAACTGCATGGATGATGTAGGAGGCAGAGGCTGCAGAAAGAGCAACCTGAGGCATCATAGAAATGAACTAAGGTGTGACCAGAGCCTGAGGGGCAGCCAGGTTCTCTGGATGCAAATAGGATGGGGGTCACTGTGGACCACAGGAGACCTGATAGACGTTCAATGTGGGGAGGAGGAAAGCAATACCAAGATGGCTCGAAGCAGGACAGCCTTAGCCTGGAGACAGGTCCTTCACGGAGATCAGCACCACTGTTGCTAATGAACTTGCATGGATTTCTGTGGGTAATGCAGCTCTCTGTCTTCAGTTTCCTCATGCATAACATAAGGATGCATGACATGACAGTGTCTCTCTCTCCGGCTGCCAGGAAAGTTAACTGAGTTATGTTTGAGAAGATCTGTGATAGGTTAATGGTAATCGTCAAGCTGGACAGAATTTAGAATTGCCTGAGAAGTGGATGTGGGGGATTACAGTACCTGATGCAGCGAAAGTGGTGTTGACTGTGGGTGGGCCCATTCCCCACGCAGAGGATCCTGAACTGTACGAACAGAGACAGCTAGCAGAATGCTATGAGCCTTTATTGCTCTCTGTTGCTTGGCTATCGGTGTGATGTGGCCATCTGCTTCTAACTCTGACCACATCAGCTTCCCCCACCACAGTGGATTGCACCCTGGAACTGGGAACTGGAACAAACCCTTCTCCCTTAAATTGTTTTTGTCCAAGGAATAGAAAAAGAAATTAAGAGGGTGTTCAATACAGAATCTATGCTTGCTGTTTTTAATCTGTCAAATCTGAGGGGTGGAGAGTAAGGCTGAGATGTTGATATGCATTAGCTTACTTTGTATGTTTGGATTATTTTATTTTTAAAAATTTATTTATTTACTCTTTTATCTTATGTGTGTGGATGCTTTGTCTGCATGTAAGTCTATGCACCTTGTGCATGCCTTCAGAGGCCAGAAGAGGGAGTCAGCTCTCCTGAGACAGAAATTGAACTGCAGTGTGGGTGCTGGGAATGGAAAAGCAGGCAGCACTCTCAACCACCGGGCTGTTCCTCCAGCTCTTGATTTTTTTTTTTAACAACATGAAAATAAGGTACCTGTAAAAAACAAAACAACCAGAAAAAAAAAAAAGGATATATCACCAAGAAGTCAGTACTTTTCGAGCTTTGGTCAGTATGGGAAATATTTGGGACCCTTGTTCAAAAGCAGGATCTGGCTGGGCTGGGCTCAGCTAGATCCAATGACCACATCTCTCACAGACTTCCAGGAGGCCTACCACTGCCAGGCTACTAGGCTGTTCTCAAGCAGCAAAGTCACTGGGACTGAGTGGGACTGTGAGTTATCTTAGGCTATGAAGCAGAACACTCACACATGGTGACTTGAAGTCCAAACAGTTGCAATCTGCCCTCCCTACCCAAGTTCTACAGCCTTGGATGCAACCACCTGAGATGGACGGGAATTTTGGGGAGAAAATGCATCTCTACTGAATATGTACTACTGAGTTTTCCTCATCATTCCCTAGAGAATAGCATGGGGTAGTGATGGCACTGTATAAGGTATACAGGAAGATATGTATATTATATGCAAACACCATGCTATTTACAGGAGGGCCTTGAGCGTCAGTGGAATTGATGTCCTCTGAAAGTCCTGGAGTCAATCCCCTATGGGTTCAATGTATTTGTCATTGTTGCTGTTACTGACATCACTCGTAGTTCTACGTGCAGTTCTTGCTCCGGGTCTCTCCCAAGATGGACAGACAGTAGCTGGAACTACAGACACCTCAAGGGCTTTATTACTGTCAGGCTTAGTACATGATGCTGGCTGTCCCCTGAAACCTCAACTGTGGCTGTCAGTTACAGTTACTCCACCCATGGCATCCTCACATGGCAAGGAGCCATTGGTTGCTCAGCAACTGGAAGAAAGTCAAGCTTGAAGCACTGTCATTTTACCGAGCCTCCACGGTCTCACTCCATCACTTCTGTCTCTTCTGAATGCTATGAGAAAACCACTAAGGCCACCCACAGGCAAGGGTAAAGCAGCTGGACACTTTATTGAAGGGAGAAGTGTAAAGTTAAAAAAAAAAAAACAGATGGGTCTTCAAGCCACTAGAAGGGCTTGTTTAAGAAAGCTGTAACATGAGCAGAAAGCTGTGGACTCGCCTACTGGAGTTTTCTTCAAGTGTGTGGCTTGGTATGGCATGGAAGCCAAATGGGTCCCTGCTTCAACAGGCTGAGCCCTGATGGCCCCGACTAGGTGACTTTGTGACTACAGTATGTAATCTCTTTCTCTTCAGGAGTCTTTGTGTCTGAGCACAATGCTTGGTACAAAAAAGGGACCCAATAAACATCTGTCAGATTGATGGGTGTATAGATGTTTGGATGGATGGATGGATGGATGGATGGATGGATGGATGGATGGATGGATGGATGGATGGACTGATAGATGTATGGTTGGATAAATGGACAGGTGGATGGATGGACTGATGGACGATACGGTTTTAGACTGAGAGTCTGGGGTCTGAAAAAGAAAGAAACTGGGAATTCTGCAAACCTGGCTAGAACGAGCCTCTTGGGCACTTCTCCCAGGGAAAGGAGGACAATACAGTCAGCCCTCAGAAGTCTTGGCTTCAGGCTTGTTTGGAGGTTACCAGAGCAGTAGCAACCTGTCATGTCCTGCAGCCTCCGTTCCTTGTAGGATTAGTGGCTGTGGGAGGCCTGATAGATATGGAAAACCTCTCAACTTGCAGTAAGTAGAAACTGATACCAGGAGTTCAAGAGAAAATGAAAACGGCCAGTAGCCAGTGTATTACAATGTGTCATTTTGTGTCATTTGATACAGCTCTCTTCATTTCCTGTTTCTAGCCTAAACTGAAACAACCACCGCTCTCAGGGGTTTTCCCTGGGGACTTTAAGCTATATCAGCAGCAGGAAGGAGGCAGGAATTTCCCAAGGCAAAAGTCCCACTTTTCTGGCTAGTTGGGAGGTCTGATTGCACCCTTAGAATATCTACATTGCACCCACTCCAGCATCTACCACTTATAACTGGTTCCCAGCCCCACAGTCAGCACAAAGAAATTAGGGAGGGAGCCCTCCGAGTCTCACATGATGGTCAGGGCTGATCAAGAGCCTTCCTTGGCTTTTTCAATACCTGGTAGTAGTAGTTTATGTAACCAGAAAGGCTATCTTGTTAGGCATAGTATAGGCTAGCTAGCCATCAGATTGTCTACCTCAGGATCTCTTTCAATGACATTATACAACCCCCCACTTTTCGGGGAGTGTCCTAGCTTATGTATTGACTCCAATACTGAGAACTTGGCATCAGCAGTGAGACATAAGCTCAGAGGAGACAGTGACAGAAAGCCACTGTAGGACTGTCAAATGCAAGGACTGGAGCCTGGTAGTTCTTCCCTTCACTCCCTCGGGCACTGTGAGCATGCACAAATACAATATGCATGTGCACAGACCGATATGCACACATGCATGTTATAGGTGAGGGAGTGCAGTAAAGAAACTGCTGACATACCACTGAATATTGTGACTAAGAGAGAGAAAATATCCCGAGTCCTCTAGAAGAGCCAGAGCAGAGAGAAAGAAAAACAGACTGAATGTGGCCAGGCTAGGAACGGGGGATAGCTGGAAAGAATAGTGGAGCTAGCAGGACAGCAAGAGATAGAGAAAATAGCAAGAGAACACTGAGCAGAAGAGGATAGCAAGAGAGGGGATGGGGGACAAATCATGCAGGTTATAAGGAGGAGGAGGAGCTGTGGGGAGGGAAAGACTCATGGACTTTGAAATGTATAATAGGGACTTGTGATACTAAGAGCCACTGGAGGCCAGCATGGTCTTTGATATGCTGATAAGTGCCACAAGAAGCCATATGTCCCATTTGCCAGAGGTGAGGGAAATGGCTCCTTTTGGTAGAGGGGAAACTGGCTTCACAAGTTCCCTGAGGAGTTCTGGCTTTTATCTACCCATCAGATTTTCTTCTATAGTCTAAGTTGAGTTCATTTCTAGATATACAGGCAACCTGTGAGACTCAACACTTGCGTTCACAAAGGTACACTCATGCCTCCTGAAAAGGCCTTAGTAAAGATGAGACACTCCAGCTGACCTCTAGAGAGGAGAAAGGCTACCAGGCCAGGAATATTCCAGACTAAATGAGCAGCCAGTACAAAGGCTCTACAGCTCTACCTCTGGTGATCCAGGCCAGAGATTCACTTATGTCTACTGTCTTGTCTAAGGGACTTCAAGCCCCCTGAACACCCTCTTCCTCTCTCTCACCTTCCAGTGCCTTTCTCAGACACTTAATTCCTAAATATCAGCCACTGTAGGAACAGATACTCATCTTAGTCCACACACCCATGGACAAGAAGCACCAAGTTTTCTGGTCTTGCAATCAGTTCGGTCTCAGTCATTCTTGAGGTTCCCTCCAACCCAAGGTCTGCAAAGGAAGGAGCCATGCTTATCCTGACCTCCTCCGGTGGCCAGGCCGGCCTACACTAGTTCTCTGCAATGCCAGATCATGGCTTTCACAGGCTCTTAAAGACTGAAGTCTGGGTGTGTGCAGACACCGTCTGAGTTAGCACGTGGCTATTCATATAGAATCATGCCCTAGGCAAATAGAAAACATGAACTAATACTCTGAGTTCCCTTAAAAGGGAAGTTTCGATGGCCAGACATGGAGGCACAGGCCTGTAATTCCAGCTCTCTGGAGAGCTAAATCAGGAGGGTTGCAGTAAGCTCCAGGCCAGTCTGGGATATATAGAAAGTTTCAGGCTAGCCTGGACTTTATATAGCTCAAAACAAAGAACAAAACTTCAGAAGGGCAGGGATTTTCATTTGATGATCTTGCCCAAAGGCCCAGACCATTGTGGACCATAGATGATGATGCTTAAATAGCTCAAGCAGTGAATGTCTCTATTTCTTTATCTGCACTTGGATTTCAACCTTTAGCTTTGTCTCCTCATCTATGCTTAGTCATGTTTATTCTTAACCCTTCTTTACAAAGAAGGGAAAGATCTCCTTGCTGCCTGGACTAACAGCCTATTCATCCCTGGAAGCTATTTTCCAGTCCTCGGGCTACTTGGAGTTTTTGTCTCTCAGCGTCACACATCCAAGAAAGAGTTGAACTGTCTCCCAGATCTCAGCTTCT
This sequence comes from Ondatra zibethicus, assembly GCA_004026605.1. Classification (NCBI taxonomy): domain Eukaryota; kingdom Metazoa; phylum Chordata; class Mammalia; order Rodentia; family Cricetidae; genus Ondatra; species Ondatra zibethicus. The sequence continues at coordinate 104,415 of PVIU01000683.1, forward strand.
CTGCGCTAAGATTGAACTGAAGAGTCTGTTGCTGCTGTTGTTACAGCTGTAAGAAAGGGTCTTATGATGCTCAGGTTGGTGCAGAACTCAGCTTCCCAAATGCTGGATTAAGATATACCCTTTGAGGCTGGGCGGTGGTGGCGCACGCCTTTAATCCCAGCACTCGGGAGGCAGAAGCAGATGGATCTCTGTGAATCGAGACCAGCCTGGTCTACAAGAGCTAGTTCCAAGAGAGGCTCCAAAGCTTCAGAGAAACCCTGTCTCGAAAACAAATAAAAATAAAAACCCAAACAAACAAATAAAAAAGATATTTTGAGGAATATAGGCTTTCCTTTTGAGGAAGCCAAGTATTCAGGCACACACCTGTAATCCCAGCACTCTTGAGGTTATCTTCTGTTACATAGTAAGTTGAGATTAACCTGGGCTACATGATGCCCTGTATCAACAAACCAACCAATCCTGTGTGTGTGTGTTTGTGTGTGTGTGTGTGTGTGTGAAGAGAGAGGTGGAGAGAGTACCTTATAAGGATGAAAAAGATCATCTTATGTTGGGACTTACCTGCTGTAAATTTGGGTTTCAACCCAGGCTTCCAGGCTTCTGACTCACTGCACAGTCCCTGCCCCATCATGGGCCATGTCCCTATCCTGAACATCCTGTTCCTCTAAAATGTTCTCTGCCAGGCGTGCCTACAGAAATATTACTCATCCCTCTAGGCCAGGCTTCCTGCCTCCTGCTCTCATGTCTACCAACTCTCTCTTCTCTAGTCCCGTAAGGAAAGCCTCCCACCCATGTGGCGCACACTGTTGCCAGGTCTGTCCTCTGGGTAAGGTCAAATTACTTTAGGGCAGGGGGGCTACCCTTTAAATGCTCCATCCATGCTTACTGCAGGGCCTCGCGTGCGAGCAAAGAAAACGGTCCCTGAGTAGAAGCTGGTGAAGAAAAATAGGCCCCTGCCAGCTTCCCCTGTGCCCCTGCTTCTCCTCACTCCCTACCCTAGGGCAGTCCTTGGGCAGCCTGCTGATGTAAGAGAAACAGAGACCCCGGTCTGAGGGCTTGTGCCAGCACAGGCTAGCATCACTCAGTCTAGAATAAGCAGAAGGAACTGTGGCTATGCACAAACATGGAGGCACCATAACGTGGAGGGGAGGTCACTGTTTTGAAGGCTGGGGCCTCTGCTTCCAGTCCAGGTGTCCCTGTTAGCTGGATGAGCTATGGCCTCTGGGGACCTTTTTCGCTTCTCAAACCCCCTGCTCTACCTGTTTAATAAGGGCAATGCTGGCCCCTTGCCTTCCCCTTCTACCGGGTATATGCGCAGTGAAGGGGGAGCCATAGCACACGGCACACCACCGCCTACGGGGGTGGCACAAAGGTGATGGTCCCCACCAGTTCTGGCGGGGGTAGAAGGCTAGCTAGCATGCCCTTGCCCTGGGCCTTACGTGCTCTGCTGTCCCGCTGCACAGTGGTAAAGATAGAATGCATAGCACACCACTCTCTGGTAATAGCTCTGTAAACACAAACAAAAGGATTCAGTCAACATAAACTTAGCATTTGGAATGAACAATCCAGGAAAGAAATGCTGGGTGGAATTCCTGGACCCTATGTGCTACTGGTAAACCCTGGTAGAATGATTCAGGTTTGCCTCCATTAAAAATAATGATGGGGGTAGCGAGACTTGGCACATGGGTAAGGGCACCTGCTGCCAAACCTAAGGACCTGAGCTTGATTCATGGGCCCCAGGTGGTAGAAGGAGAGAACCAGCTCCTGAAAGCTGCCCTCTGACCTGCACCCACCTGCAGTACGTAACATGCACACACACACAAGTAAATAATAAAAACATTTGAAATCAGAATTCTACTTCCCTGTCACGCCAGACAACGCAACCTGAGTTTACTGCAGTGACTGAGTTGACAGAATGTCACACTGCAAAAGCAACAGTTAGCGGGAGAGAGGGCTTGGGATCCGTCCATCCTTCCTGAAGGACTGACCTGTCCCTGTTTTGTGGCCTGTACTCTGTATCAGGTAGCTTTCCCTCTAGGCTGTGTAACTCCAGAGGTTGGGGCGCGGGGGGGGGGTATTGCTCACCATTCTTTCATAATTTCGGTCCTGATGCTGGTTTTGACTTTTAAGTAGCTGAGACTAACCTTGAACTTGCTCTGTGGCCAAAGATGGCCTCCACCCCCCAAGTGCTGGGATTCTAGGTGCAACTCACCACACCTACCTTGCTCATGGATGTGATTAAAGCTCTCTTTTAGACTCAGGATGAAGAAGGTACCCCCACGTGTGACAACGCACGGTCTCTGACAGAGGAGGAATAACACCAACAGAACTCCACGTGACTCACACAGTTGACACTTCACCATGGTGCCTGTAGCTTATGTTCCATTGTGGCTGGCATGGGAGGGATAGAGCAATACACGCTTCCCGTGAAGTAGCTCTGAAAGTTTCTTGGCATTGAGTGAGCATATATAATCTTCTCATGAGGGAGGCAGAGAATAATGGGAAAATAACACAGTACCCACATGCTGTCATGAGTACTGTCTAATATGAATCTTCTAATAACCCTGTGACACAGCTATCATTACCCCGCTTTATGGTATAGAAAATTGAGGCTTGGCATGACTAACTAATTGCCCAAGATGTAGCCAGTAATTGGTACAAGTGTCTGGCTTAAGTTGGGTTTCATCGCATTTAACTACCTTTGGGCAGGGCCACAGCTTCTAATTGTGTACAGATGCTGTCACTGAACAAACATCTATAAAGCAATTATGGTGTGCCTGACATTGGAAGCATGGTGATATACAAGCAGATATTCTTCCTAACCCCCAGAGCCTAAAATCAAACCAAAAATGTGAAGCACAAATGGGGTGCAGGGCAGGGCAAGAGCCCATCACACACTGGCCCAAGATCTGGACCTGACTCTGATGACAGCATAGAAACCAAAGGACAAAAGACAGTGGCATGCGGCTCTTGTCAAGGCCCTGCCTGGAGGAGCCAGGGTTGAGAATAGTTTCCAATCCAGAGTTCTAAAGGGCGCTCTCAGGAAGTCAGTGTCTGCGGCCATGTGCCCAGTGGCATGCCTCATGGCTTTGCCTCTGCCTTATATGAAGTCAAAACCATGAACACCACAAAAACAAAAGATCCAGAGGCCTCAGTGTCAATCTAAGAAAGAAAGGGAAGACAGGTTTGGTCTGTGATGGAATCAGCATGGTGACACATGGTAACATGCTTAGACTGCCAGAGTAAGCCACTCTCTCTTCCTTGATCCCGGTCCTTTTTAATGGTAGGGTGATAAAAAAGAAGAAGTGAAGAAAACCCCTTAGGTTATTGGCAAAGTTACCATAATAATAATAATAAACACATTTTTGGTCATAAAACTTCAGTACCAAAGCATGGGGCTAAGCAAGCTCTACAAGCAAAGCTGATGACATAGTAAGTCATTGCTCATCAAAAGAAATGGCTCGTGGGCTGGGAAAGAAGCCACTTAGAAAGTGAGACATGTATCCCACAGCTGAGTTTCTGGCCAAGTCCCACATCTGCAGAGAAATGTTTTTGTAAGAGGTGACTGCTCTCAGCTTGGCCGTGGTCCACCTACGTTTTAGGTAATTTTGCAAAGCCAAGGGCTTATAGTATACTCATGCAGGCACACATCTCTGTAGCCATGCATGCTAGTCAGTGTCCAGCCCCATCCCCTAAGGGAAAAAAAAAGAATAAATGTGGATGAATGTGAAGAGATGGAAGAGGGGCTACCTCACACTTGGTTAGGTAGCTAAGACGCCCCAAGACCCACTGTCTTCAAAACAGAGGCCCAGGAAAGTCAGTGGCATCGTCTAATCCAAACTTAAAATCCAGACGCTGGGGGCACCAAAGGTCTAAGTCCCTGAGTCCAAAGGTCTAAGAAGCAGGAACAACCAGAGCTGGGTGTCTCAGCTGAATCCGCAAACTGACCCTTCCTTCAGCTGTCTGCTTCATCTAGCCCTCAGTAGATGGGATGGTGGTCACCACACTGGTGAGGGCAGACCTTTGGCAGACCTTTACCCAATCTTCCAGTATATTACTAACTCTCTGGGGGCCAACCTCTTAGATAGACCCAGAAACTGTGATTGTTTCGTTTTGTTTTACCATCTATCAGGGTATCTCTTATCCTGGTCAATTTGACAAATGGAACTAGCCATTACATTTGTGTATACACAAAGTATGTATGTGTGTAAATGCTTCTCATGGGTACAAATACCTGAGAATTGAATAAGAAAACTGCAGGCACCAATGAGCTTTGAATGCACACTCCTTTAAAAGTTCTGTTGGAGCTGGAGAGGAGAATCAGCATGGTGGTACATTTCAGATGGAGCGTGCACTCTCATTCCTCTGAATCCTGTCCGTTTCAGTGTTAGAGTGATTTAAAACAGGGTAGGGGTAGAGATCCACCAACATGGATCAAGAGTGGACCATAAAAATCTTTTAAGAACACATTTTGGACGGCGGTGGTGCATGCTTTTAATCCCAGCACCTGGGAGGTAGAGGCAGGTGGATCTCTGTGAGTTCGAGGCCAGCCTGGTTTACAGAGTTCTAGGACAGCCAAGGCTACACAGAGGAACCCTGTATCGAAAAACCAGAAAAACTAAAACAAAACAAACTGCATTTGGACTATTTTAGTAAGCAGCTAAGGGTGTTTGCTGCTCTTATAGAGGAGCCAAGCTCAGTTCCCAGAGCCCAGGTCAGAAGGCTCACAATAACCTGTAGCTCCAGCTCAAGGAGATCTGAGGCCCTCCTCTGGCCTCCACAGGTACCACACGCACATGCGCCTACACGCATGCACACAAATTAAATGTTTTTACAGTTCTGTCTTGGGGGAAGGGTGGATATAGCTCAGTTGATAAGAGTGTTTGCCTAGCATGCATAGTACCATGGATGCAATCTCTAGCCCTGAATCAATGGGGCATGGTGGTGCATGCCTACAATTCCAGCACTTGGAAGGACTGGGGTCCAAGGTCACCTTTAACTACGTGAGCTTGCAACCGGCCTAAGCTTCATGAAAGCAGACTAGAACAGCTACCGACAGATTCTGAGGGAAATGGAGAGGCACACTGTCCGACTGCACGCCCACTGGCGAGTCCAGCAGACTCCCATGGAGAGTTTTAAGTTCAGGGTCACGCAGATTCTATAGGCACTAGTTAAACTCTGTGGGACACAAAACAAAACAAAAAGCCACGAATATGGGAAAGAAGTATGTAAAGAAGGGGGGCTGGAGAGATGGCTCAGCGGTTAAGAGCATTGCCTGCTCTTCCAAAGGTCCTGAGTTCAATTCCCAGCAACCACATGGTGGCTCACAACCATCTGTAATGAGTTCTGGTGCCCTCTTTTGGCCTGCAGGCACACATGTACACAGAATATTGTATATATAATAAATAAATATTTTTTAAAAAGAGAGAAGAAGGGGAGCAGGCAGGGTTAGGAGAGGAATAATCAGAGTGCAGTAGGTAGCTGGATGAAATTGTCAAAGAAGAGTATTTATCATCAAAAAAATCCAAAAATATAATGTGATATTTGAAAGAAAATTATCAAAATATGGGCCATCTACCTATGTTTATAAAGTTTTATCAGAACAAGTCTTAGGGGCTAAGGAGATGACTCTTTGTACAAGAATACTTGCTACACAGCACAAGGACCTGAGTTCAAATCCCCAGCACCCATGTAAAGGAGCTGGGCATAGCTGCATATGCCTATAACCCCAGTGTTGGGGAGCAGATACACACAGATCCCAGCCCAGGGGTTCACTGGTGAGTCAGCCTGACTGAAATGATGGTGTGAATGAGAATGGTCCCACAGGCTCATATGCTTACACACTTGGTCCCCAGTTGTTGGAACTCTTTGGGAAGGATTAGGAGGTGTAGCCTTGGTGGAGGAGGTGTGTCACTGGGGGCGGGCATTGACTCTCGCCATTTCCAGTACCCTCTCTCTGATTCCTGCCTGTAGTTTTGAGATTGACATTCCCCGCTGTTCCTGCCACCATGCCTTTGCTCTCACATGATAGACTCGAACCCTCTGGAACTTTAAGCTGAATCAAGTGATTTCTTTGATAAGTGGCTTTGGTCATGGCATTTTAGCACAGCAATAGGAAAAAAATGGAATTAATGCAAATAATTAGCTTTAGGTTCAGAGAGAGACTCTGCCTCAGGGGAGTAAAGTAGTAAGTGAGAACAGAACACCCAACATGGGCTTTTAAATATAGGTGCATGCACACACACATACCATGCACACATGCACACACACCTACACATGTGCATACATACACCACATACACATGCACACCACATACATGCATACACTCACACATGTGCACACACATACACACGCACTCAGTTTTTATGTGAACAACTCCACTCCAAGGTTTATTTATTGGAATTAAGTTGATCTAATATCAACTCCAACTGCTATCAGAACTGGCCTGATCTGGACTCTTTCTGTTTTTTATTCCTGTGGACTTTAACAGTCTCCCCACCCCCACCCCCCACCCATGCTGTGCCTTTGCAGAATTGGGCAGCCCCGTGCCCCTGCTCCACCACCTCTCTTCTAGGCTCCATGTGCCTTCCAAATTACTCAGACTTCAAATATTGATGGAAGGGAGGCACAGAGTGATCATGTGCTTCCCTATGATTCTCTGGCTCCAGGGGTCCAAGTATATGTTAGTCAGGAGTCTTTGGGTTGCAGGACACAAAGCCAAGTTTGAACTGATCTGGTGGGGAAAATGGGTGTTTATTAACTCACACAGTCTGATGACAGGAAGGGCAATAGGCCAACTGGGCACTATGACTAACCAGAGACTCCAGATTCCACTAGAGCTATGCTGCTCACCCCCTGCCTTTCTCTTTGGTCAGCACACATCACATTCATCCAGGTTCTCTGGTCATGTCACTGCTGGGGACATGGCTGTCTTTAAATTCCAACTTCTCCATTTTCAGTTCACAGTAAGGACACAGTTGCTGGATTGAGGAGGAAAGCCCTTGAGTGGTCATCCTGAGTAATGGCCCAGTCTATTTCTGGACCAGGGCCCAGGGTCACTTCAGAGAGCTGACCTGGAATGTGCTGGGAAGGGTGGTGGATGGTAGTTTTTCCCAAAATCATAACACTGGAAAGAGCGAAGGAGCGTTTACCAGAAAACCCTAGAGGTGAGTGGGAGAGTGGACGAGTGGATGCTTGCCTTTCAGAGGTGGATGGAATACACAGAGAGGGAGAAGAAGGAAATCCCCGTCCTTCCCAGTTCCCACAGTCAACACATCAGGATGCGACATGCTGTAGAGGTCAGTTGTGCTTAGAAGAGATGGCCGGGATATCAAATATCTTGACAGGGCAGGCTCATCTACTCAACCAACTTCTGTGCACCAGTGCTGTGTTCAGCAGCCTGCCCAGACTCAGGAAACTCATTGGGACGGAAAGCCTTCGTGTGATGTCAAACCTTGTCACGGGTTGACCAGCTGCTTCCAAAAATATAGATGTAGACACTCCTTGAAAAATAGCATCTCTGCCTCAGCTAGTTACTGCCTCCAGCTTACAGATGCCGCCACTCAAGGCTCTCTTCCCTGTGCCAGCTCAGCCTTCCAGAGTCTGAGGCATTCCACCATCCTCAAAGAAGAATCTCAGGGAGAGTTGTTGGTCTCCTCTGTGGTCTTCTCTCTCATCACCCTGAATCTCTAAGTAGAGATGCATTTCCCATATTTTTAAGTCTTCTTTGTTTCTCTTGGAATTCTTCTTGGAATTCCTTGTCCATGTTAGGGGATGACTCCCAGAGCTTTCATTTTATTTACTTTTTAATGAAGCATTCATCTCAATGAAGTAGTATGCACCTATGTATAAGAACCCACGATGACACGCGGTCTTTCATACCAGCGCTCAAGAGGCAGAGGCAGGACAGTCTCTATAAGTTCAAGGCCAGCCTGCTCTACAGAGTGAACTCCAAGGCAGCCAGGGCTACATTATGAGACTTTGTCTCAAGAAAAACAAAATAAATAAACAAGAAAGGGAGGGAAGGAAAAATGAAGGAAGAAAAACCAATCTATGGGACTGGAAGGATTGCTCAGTGATTAAGAGCACTTGCTGCTCTTGCAGAGGATTGGAGTTTGGTTCCCAGCATCCACGTGGAGACTCACAACTGTCTGTAAATCCAGCTTCTGGGCCTGACACGCTCTTCTGGCCTCCACAGGCACCCAAATACATGTTTACATACACAATCACACATACACATACACACGCAGAGGGAGGGGAGGGAGGAAGGGGAAATAAATCTTTGAAAACAAAACAAAAATGTACTAAGCTGCCCAGGTTGTTTGTGCAGAGGTCCTCTTCCTCAAACTGGAAGCTCTAAATATGCTGAAAAGGCGCCATAGCAACCTGACATGGTAGAGGTGGTCCATACTCACATCCCAGCCATCTGAAGACTGAGGCAGGAGGATCCTGAATTTGAGGCCAACCTGGGTTTCATATTGATACTCTGCCAAAAAAAAAAAAAAGGAAAGAAAGGAAGGGAGGGAGGGAAAGAGGGAAGGAGGAAGGAAGGAAGGAAGGAAAAGGGAAGGAAAGGTCTTCAAATTTCTTTTGCATCTGAGTCTCAGGAGGGCTAAAGAGCTCAGATGATGCTCACACTTCACCAACTTAAGTTGCACGAGGTGGGATCACACCTATGAGGACTTGGTCTCCAAAAACCCGCATTTCTCACTAGCACAGGGCTTCCAGACATAGATCCTATGACTGCCTGGGCCACTTGTTAAAACATAGGCTCCGAGGACGGGGAGGACGCTCAGCAGTAGAGCACTTGCTGGGTACCTGTGAGGCTCTGATTATAACCCCCAGCATCACTTAAAAAAAGGAAAGTGCCACCTCACCAGGCAGGAGCTCTGGCTGGCTGATTACAGGGCAGTGGTGCTGCCCGTACAGAGCAGTTGTTCAGGCTGGTTATTTCCAGATCTGTCATTTCACTACACAGGATGCTTTCCCAAACATTCCGCCATCTGAGAGGAAGACTCTCCCTGTGGTTAGGGGCTATATATGGTGCCGGGGGATGGTTCCCAAGCAGGTGCGGGCTAGTTCCATGATCTGTGCCTCTGATCCCTTTTCTGCAGAACCAGAGGGTCCTCCTCGGCATCCGTATTCCCCTGGGGCTGTTAGGAGGAAAGGCCAGTCTACAGGAAGGATAGAAAGAAAAGCCACATAAACAGGGCACAGTGGCACACACCTGCAATCCCAGCACTTGGGAGGTGGAGGCAGGAGGGTTAAAAGTTATTTGGAATATTTTAACAAAGTTGTATCATATATACTACCATATACTTTTCTTTTAGTTAATGACACATTCTAGAAACCTTCCTATACTAATACGTGTGCGTGTGTCCATCCAGTGGAGTATGCTGTTGGCATTATTGCATGATGTCATAATATTCAATCGTGTGGGTGTGGGTATACTTCTATTTCTGCCCTAATTACTGATAGCACGTTGTGGGCACTCATCTCCCTAAGGGCCAACTAGATTGGGGGAGTCAGTGCTTAGATCAGGAGACCCTCCTCATGGCAAGAAGACTCAAAATTTGGTCTGAGGTTGGGCCCCAGGATCATTCTGGGTATGAATATCCCTTCTAAGATGTTTTACATAAAACCACAAATAAGGGTGCCCATTAGCACCGAGGAAATAATTTCTACAAACCCACATGATTGAGATGTGAATTTATTGAATAAATTACCACCTTTTCTTTTCTCAGTATCAAGAGGTAAAAATTTTCAAAAGCCTAGAGGCCTGGTGGGATGCTGAAAATCCTCCTATGGTGTGTATGGCTTCGTCTTTCCTTTTGCTCTTGGCCATTTTTTTTTTTTAACTAACTCCTCCACTGCTTTCAAAAGCCTTGATCCCATCTGGGTGTAATAATACTATTGGGGTATATAAAATAAATCAGTGTTGTGATGCATAGTGTAGTCTCTGGGATGAACCTCGAAGTAAAAATTACAATTTCAAACATCTGATTATCTGTGGCATCACTGCAAGTCAAGACAGGTGTGTTAAACACAGCACAGGGCTCAGGGGATGGCCGAGTAATAAAGCACTTGCCTAGCATACCCCCGGGCTCTGGGATCCTCTCAGCACTGAAAGTAAATAAATTGATTTGAGGCTGGAGAGATGGCTCAGGAGCTAAGAGTACATGCGACTCTTCCAGAGGACCCGTGTTTGGTTCCCAGGACCAGGGAGGGAACTCACAACTGCCTGTTACTCCAGCTCCAAAGGATCCGACACTGACTTATGCCTCCCTGGGCACCCACACACAGAGACACACACATCAAGGTAAATAAAAGTTGAAGCCATAAAAGAAAAAAAAGAAAAGAAAGCTAGCTAGTTAGCTGATTAGGATTCCCAATAGTACATACATAACGACTCAGCCCTGAAAGGGCTGCTTAGGACATCTGAGACCCAGGCCCAACCTCTCAGAGCCCAAATCACACGTAATACAAGGCAGCTCCTTCTTATTCATGGATTTATGCTTCACGACTCTAGGAAGTTTGCATGTTCAGATTTTAGAAAGCAGGGCGTATCCGCATTATATTCTAAACTAGGCATTTGCTACCTGCAATGAGGTAAAATGCATTTAGAATTTTTACCCCCGTGTGGAATATGTTTAATTGCCTTATAAATCTCTACTGAGTTGTCTTTTATCCTGCCGCAGACCTCCCAGTTAATCTGACATCTCTCTCACCTCATTAAACTGGCTCCAACTGGTAATTCTTCATTAAATTCAAAAGAAATTTGAGCTCCATCACCACCAAGACCCAGCTCTGAAAACAATTAACCTGGGGCTGGGCTTCAAAATACAAAGAGAGCTAATGTCTAATCAAACCTTGGAATAATGTGTTCTTTGAGTCAGCACTAGAGAAACTGAAGGGCATAAAAGCGGTGCAAAAGCTTGGGGGAAGTAGATTTGATTAGATGTTATTATATGTATTTTCCTGAATTATTCTGCTACGGTTCATAGCGAACCTCCCAATTTTACAGTCATTTTCTTGGCCTTGACATTCTGATCCGTCTTACTTTAGCTGTCAATGCTGGGAACAGAACTCAGTTTTTCTTGTGGCCTTTAACAGAGAAATTCTGAAAATAAAAGGCCGTAGGTGCCTCCCACCGAAGGTTCCTGCCGACTTTCTGACAGGAATTTTCCAAGATTATTTCCCAGCGTCTTCCATGACATCCAGGCACAGCTTCTCAGGGCAACAGCCTCCCTGACTTAGATTCTCTAATCCCCTTGTCTGTGCCAACTAAAGCAAGCCTTGGGCTGGGCCCATGACATAGTTTTGAAAATACATTTCCAAATGTTGACACTCTGTGAGGCAGAGCCTTCCTTCCTGTTGTCTCCTCTTCCTCTGCTTTGCACTCCACGAGCCTGGCATCTTTTGGGAGTCTCTCCCGCTATTTTGGTTACTGCCATGGGAAACAGAGCTTGAGAGTCTGGTGTCTCTCTCCAGCACTCTCCACAGTGTCTTTTGAGGCAGGATCTCTCACTGAATCCAGAACTTTCCAGTTTCAACAAGACTACTTGGCAAGCAATCCCCCACGATCCCTCTTTCTCCCCGGTACCCAGTCTGGGGTTCCAGACGCATGCCGCCATGCTTGGCTTTTTACGTAAGTCCTGGGGTCCCAAACAGTTTACCCACTGCCCCAAGTGCTGTCTCTTTTCATGGAAACTTTTTGGGGTTGCCAGAGATTGAATCCAAGGCCTGATACATGGGAGGCAACATTGCACCACTGAGTCCCACTCCCAGCCTCTCTCAGAAACAATAAATGACTTCAATTTGAGTAGGAATTTATTAATTCCAGATACATTGATTTATGAGATTAATCATTTCTTTGACTTTGAAAAGCCTATTTTGACTAATTTTACATAGCAATCACATGGGTATTTGCTGCAACTCATTGTCCCTGTAGTTAGTTTATGTTATTCTCATTTGCCATCCCTCGTCAATCTACAGGATTTTTGAGTGATAGACCATATCTAATATTTTTCCAGATTTACTATGTAAGTCCATATTACAAAAGAACAAAAACAAACAAACAAACAAACAAAGAACTTCCAAGCCTGGCAGTGGTGGCACTCGCCTTTAAGCCCAGCTCTTGGGAAGCAGAGGTGTGCAGATCTTGGAATACAAGGTCAGCCTGGTCTAGAAAGTGAGTTCCAGGCCAGCCAGAGGTGTTACACAGAGAAACCCTGTCTTTGAGAAAGAAGGGGGGGAGAAAATAGGCTGTACTCTTCTGCCATCTGCTCCCTTGGTGACTACAGAGGCAAGTGGTTGTGGGCCATGTGCTCAGAATGCATAAGAAATGTTCTCCAGCCTCAGATGATGCTGTAGGCAGGGCCCCGTTCTTGTCTGCTTTCTTCTGGGATCAAGATGATAGGTCCTACTTTACTCTGTCACCTCTTATAACTATGCCTCCAAATTCTATTCACCTTGAATTCTCACATTCATCAGAGGAATGGACATTTTAATCTTATTAATAGTAAGCTTTGTTGTCTAGTGTATATCACCCAATGGGTCACCTTCGATACATCATTCAGGTGAAAAACCCTTCTCGGGGCCTCTGACTGATCTCAGGGACGACGCGAAGGCTAAGAGAGATTTGTTGTTCCCAACCTCAGCTGACGACATGACTGTGCACCCCAAGGAACCCTGAAAATCTGCTGTCAGTTCCATTCAGTCCAGCCTCTTAATTACATGGTAAATTGCCATAGGCAGCTGCCCTTTGACACTAACTGTGTGAGCACATAGATTGTATCTCAGTGTCTCCAAAGATCCTGTATCACTTGCTGCCACAAAATACCCGACAAAAAGCAGCTTAGGGAAGGAAGGTTTGTTTTGATTTGGCAGGGTATCATCATCCACCAAGGCAGGAAAAGCAGCTGTACAGGAATACAAGTTGATCCCATGGAGTGCACAGTCAGAACCCAGAACACGTCTGTTATTTTCCCCTTTTCATTCTGTCTGAGACCCGCCCACCCCGCTCCTGGGATGGGACCACCCACACTTAGGGTGGGGCTTCCCTCTCCGGTTAAACCCCTCTGGAAACCCTGGTAGACACTCACAGAGATGCTGTCTCCTGGGAGACTTTGAATGCAGATAAACGGACGATGAAGCACTAGAACATCCATTACCAATTGCCTCTTTAAACAACTACCAAAGGGGAGCGATCTGGTGACTTCCTGAGTCCTGTACTGTGTCTGGGTAGGAAGAACTCAGGGAAAGAAAACTCCTGACTTTCACCAGGTTTAATGTGGGATTGGATTTGCTGGAAGGCCTTATGCCGAGGCCCCCTCCAGTGTGAGCCACATTAACACTTTCCATATGCGACATTACATAAGGGCACCCCCATGTTGGCCCCCGTCTAAACACAGACCTGGAGATATTCTAGAATCAACCAGTCAGATTCTTAGTTATTGCTATAGGAGTTACTGTGGTAAGACGATGGCTCGAAGCTGCACGCAGTGGCGGTATATGCCTGGAGGCAGGAGGATGGTTTCGAATTCAAATCCAATATGGTCTAGATAGTGAGCCAGGGCTGCATAGCAAGACCCTGTCACAAATAAATGGACAAACAAGTAAAATGGTTCCCAAACTCAGCTGTCAATTAAGCAAAGGTCCATAGTCCTGACCACATGGAACAGAGTCAGCTCTGTCTCCCCTCAGGCAGAAGCTGCCCAGTGCTACCAGTCGCTAGTAGGGAGGGGAGCTGCAAACAGGACAGTGACATGGACAGAGATTGACGCGTTTGTCGGAACTCTTTGTCTTTGGTTCGCTGTGAGGTCAGCATGAGCTCAGAAGCCTGTAGTTCTTTGGTGACGGCTTCACTCACAGGAAAAGAAAAAGATGGCATCGGCATACCTTCTCTGCATTTCCCACATTGCCCCCACAGCACTGGGAAATCTGTTTTCCACTCCTGCAGGACTTACTCTCAGGCCAGTAGAGGCAATCTCTGTGGAGGTCCGGGGCTTCGTATGGGCAGCTATTCCTCCCCTCTGATTCTGACAGAAGCACCAGCCCAGGATGGGACTGCTCTGAGAGAAGCAGCCCTGCAGCCCTGGCTAATGAAAACGGGGGGGGGGGGCACAAGAGTACTTAAAAGAATCCCCTCCCCACGAGGGGGATGACTCAGTGGGTAAAAGCGCGAGTTTAATGACCTGAGTTCAATTCCCTAGAACCCATGAGGAGAGAACCTACTCCTGATCTCTATGCATTGCTGTGGCACACATGCTTGCACACACACAGATAACACACACATGCATGAAAACAAAAATAAATCATAAAGGGCGGGGGCTGGGGACATAGCTCAGTGGTAGAGCACCTACCTCTCACGCATGAAGCTATGACTGAGATGAAGCTATAATTGATAAGGGAGGGTGGGTGGGAGGGAGTGTCCTTAACAGGCAGGAGTCCAAGGCAGTCACCATCTACTGTGCCCCCTTCCCTCCATCCTCCCTTCCTCTCCAGTTCTTTCTGCTTCTCTCCCCTTTCTCTGTTTCTGTGTCTCAAACCAGGCAGCTTTGCATCTGTGTTTTCCCCCATCCAGCTTTCCTCCTGTCCCTAAGCTTGTTTCTTTCTATATAGTGTTCCAATTTTTTACTATAAAGGCCCGGCTACTGGGCTAGCAAGTGCCAAACTCTCTTTAAAAGGCAAGGAAGGGAGAGAAATTGAGCCTGCCAAAATGGGATTCTTTTTCATAGCTGGAGGGAGGGAGGAGAGGAGGAAGTGACATTAATTCTTTTCTCCCCACCATCAAACAAGTCACCGGAGTGACCCTGTGTCATTGTGAGTTGTGTGTGCTCTAAGAGTTTGCGTCCATGTCCATGAGATGGCTGAACTTGTACATGCTGCGGACAGAGGAAGGATGACTTCAGGTTGTAAATGCTCTTGTGCCGTCTCATGGGTGCATCCCAAATCAGCTTTGACAGCAGCTGGGGTCCAGCTCCTGACTTCTGCAGTAGATCAAACCAGACTCCCAGTGGAGCTTTTAACATTGGTTACTGTTAGCCTTGTCTGTTCCCAATCGTACAAGCACGCTAGAATAAAAAACAACCCTGTATCGTAAAATAATCTACTGCCTTCAGCATATCTAGCCCGTAACTGCTCAGACTCAAATCCTTTAAACAAACTATTCCACCTCCCTCCCACGCACATCGCAGACTGGCTGCTGATAGCATTTAGCAACCCAGCCAAGTCCTGGAATCCATTCTGACCACCTCCTGCCTCCCCATCCTCCGTTACTCATCTTTCTCTGCTCATCCTGATTTTCTTTGCAGTCTGGCCCCCTCTGCTACTCCTACACATAACCTTTTAAAGCTCCTGCCTGGTACTCACATCTGTTCCCTCCCAGTGGTATCCCTTCCTTGGGCCTGACCCTGATGGGAGGCACTGGCATATAACCTTACCACTTACCTGATTCTAGGACCAGCCCTCTGCTCATACCAGCTGTGGGTCAGGGCTTTCTCATTGCCTTTGTCTAGTGGTACCCATATATAGTCGTGTGCTAAAGTTGCCATGACAGCCTGCCATAACATAGCTCCAAGCTAGAAGGGTTGCCATTTGGTCAAGGGGGGTCTAAGGATTACCCGCAGACCTTTCCTGAATTTAACGCAGAGGCATTTTTAATCCTTTTCTATATCCTCCAAGTGGGTTTCTGAATGCCTAAATGAGTCCCTTGTACTATGTCCCTCCAAAGCCAAAGCAGGAGAAGAAGTCTGGAAAGACATCTAGAACTTTGCGTAGATGTGTGACATCCTGCCCACCTAACTAGGGAAGAGTTGTATGGTACGGAAGGCCAGAAGATGGGGCAGTGGTGAAATCAGGTTGCCGGGGAGAAACTCACCTCCCATATTGCCTGCCGATCCCTGAGAACAGGGCCGGACCTTTGCATCAATCTCCTAGCCCCTTCCTGGCACACAACAAAAATACAGATAGGAAAGGATGTGACCACAGCTGTAGTTTGTAAAGTTATTGATGGACATGAGAGAGGACACAGACCTGAGATGGGGTCTTCAGAGGCTTAGACTCTGGAGTAGGGGTGGAAGGGGTGGCTTTGGAAAGTGGGGAAAGAAGTTTCTCCAAGGGTTCCCTCTGCCACTGTTGCCTTCAGCCTGATGTGCCAAGACAGGAAAATGAAGGCACACAACTTAGGTGGCTGACTTTCCCAAGAATCCAAAGCCCAAATATGTCCCCATCACTAACTGCCCTGGAGTTTTAATTATTTAACTTTTTTTTTTTCAAATGGCGTGTGAATGTTTGCCTATGCTGTGCATGGCACATTGTGCAGTGATCTAAGGAATCCAGAGGAGGGCATGAGAGCCCATGGAACTGGATTTAGAGTCCGTTGAAAACTGCTGTGGGGGTGCTGGGACCTG